>WEKX01024224.1:45868-151160 GCA_013390025.1 Pitta sordida | reverse complement strand
TGAGGGCTGAGGCGGCCCCGGCCCTGAGGGAGCCGAACCCCCCCCGCACCCCATTTCTGCTCGAAATGGCTAAATGGCCTCGCTGGTCCGGTAAAACTTGAGCGCCCTAGAAAAACACGTTAAGAAAAAAGCACAGCCGGAGGCTGCAGGACAAGTAGGATCGGTCGGAGCACTCGGTTCCAGACGGCGAGTTTGGGAAGAGCTGATTGCTGACAAAGAAAAAATACACAGGTTCTAAGGTGTAAAAGACAAATTTTGAACGTTAAGGGAACCAAAATAACTCACAACCGTTTTCCAAAGCATTTCAAGTTTTGTTGGCAATAATCGTATTTTGCTTTAGAAAGTCAATCAGAGCCGGCTCCTGGTTTATTTTGGCTGTACCCTTCATGTGCAGGGACACGAACTGCCAGAGCCTGTGGCCAAGTTGTCACTTACTGTTCCCCCAGGCAGGCTCTGCTGTGGTGCTACACACACACACCATCACTAACATTTCTATTCCTTCCCTTTTTTGTCAGTCCTGCCTGGCATATTTTTCTTCTTCTTTTTTTTTTTTTTTGCTTTTAAATCTTTATCAAGTGTTTGTCTGGGGTTTTTTTTACCCAAGGAGCTTTGGTAGTTGGCAGAACATTAGAGAGACAGAATCCATTACAATTCAGCTGGTGGCTATAATCAATAAACCATGTGCTAGTTAGTTTTATTCTGCCTATCCATTTTTTAGTATAATCCGCATGTTTATACATTTTTTGTCATTTACTTCTTTCTTTTTAATGGCAAATTAATGGCTAGTCTTGAACAACAGCACTAAAAAGTCATGCTTGCACAATAAAAAAGCAATATGTTTTGGCAAAACAGCAGGAAACAAACATCTGTGAGAGTATTTCCAGTAGGGCTTTTATTGCAATTTTCCCATCATCCCTTCAGCTCCAGTTCTGGTAGCTGTAGTGTAAAAAAAGGAGAAAGGTGATAATCCTTTTGGCTTACTTTGCTACACCTCAGAGTGAACTAAATCCAGCTTCCTAATCCAGTTCCCAAAGGCGAGTTAGATGAGGCGTGTGGTAAAGACATACAGCAAGATAATGTCACTGGAATGGAGAAAGAGGCAGGGATGTAGCATAATTCAGTAGTGAAATTGCATTAAATCTGACACAATGCAGAGAGCAGATAAATCTTGAGATGTTTCTTGAAAACAGCTCCAGCCAATTGAGTAAATTTCCCATAAAGAGTTTTCACAAACTTTTAACGTGTTGCTTCTTTCGCTTAATTCTGAGGTGCCTGTTACAAAGATAGACTTTTTAGTCCATTGTTCTTTAGCTAGTTTCTACCTAGGAAGATACCTGACTAGATGGATGGCCCTTGTCGTCTGGCACAGCTGATCCTTTACCCCGTTTATGCAATGTCCTATAAAAACACTCCTCTGTGTGTGCATTAGAAGTAATTGCTTCGACCTTTTCCTAACAGTTAACCCTTATATTGTACTTGACAGTACTCTGACAGTATTAGACCACAGGGTGCTTGCAACAGTTCCTACTTTTGTCATCTTTTTGAGGATTAGGAGCAAGGGACATTAAGCAAAAAGCAGAAAGTCACAATAAAACCAGCCCTGGTCTCTGTGTTGTCCTCCCATCCCACACAGTGAGGTGTCAGTTATGCCTTCCATGGGCTGACATCTCTGTGGTTCACTGAAACTGGTGGCAGAGCTCCCACCACAACCCACAGCCCTGACCCTCAAAGGCAGCGTTGTCACATGTGCACGATGTTGGAGTGCAGCAGGTGCTGCCTCTCGCACTCTCTGAGGTCTTGGTGGTGCTGTTGTTCAGTACGGACTCCAAGCACAGGCCTGGGAGTGCTAGTGCTACTGGATGTGCTCTTCTACAGACAGGAATGCAGTATCAGGTTTCTCCCTTCTGTTTGCCTCAAGAGACATGCTGTGAACTCGGTTTAGGTGTTAGGAATTGACCAGGTTACACAGAATCAGGAACTGAAGCCTGTATGAGGAATAAAAAAATAACCAGCAGTCCAATGGGGAACGTAGAAGTGACTCTCCTTTTCAGAGATGGCGAGATGGACAAGGGGGTTTAGAAAGAAGTGTCTGTCATTCAGCAAGGACAGCAAGGGATCCTGAAAGCTGAACAGTGTTTCCATTGTTTTAACACAAGCTCTGCTTCTCCACTGAAAGATCCAAATGACAAGGACACTGAGGGTTTCTTTCTCCTTGCTGTTTGTTTCCCTAGTAACAAATACACAAGCTGCACTGTTAGAATATCATCCTTTTCTCTTTTTTTCCCTTTTTTTCTTTTAAGATAAAGACATGTAGAGGACGTGTTCAGTGCTTTCAGTAGCAGGTTAACTTTGCTTGTATGAATGAACCTCTGATGCAGCATGATGTTCTTGAGAGTACTGCATGTAGTCATTGATTGAGACAGTGAAATAACCTTAAAAGCCTGGAAGAAAAACACTTGCATCTCAATTTTTATACTTTTTAGGCTGTGAACTCCTAGGGTGAAATCTGCCTTTCACGGTGGAGATCTGATCTTGCTTAGCAAAGCACATGGCACCGTACTGTGTACTACTAAATCATGTGTAGTGTCCTAATTAAATCACATTCTTGTTTTCATCAGTAATATAATGCACACCATTTGAACGTGACTGATTTTGACACTGATGATTTTGTTGTGAGTTCTGCACTGTGAAACACCTCTTTAAATGTAATTCTGTGATGGGAGGGGGTCGTGGTGGTGTTTCTGGTTAGGATTCTAGTTGAGGTTATGGCCTGTAGTTGAGGAATTCACTGGTTTATGGGTATTGGAAGGATGACATGCAGGCATTGTCAGTTTGGTTTAGCACAACAGAAACAGAACTGAGAGGTGAATGTATCCAAAAACATCAGAAACCATTCTGAAAACAGGACAAACTCGACACATGACAGGCAGAGGCAGGAAAGACAATTAAATGGGCACATAAATGGGGGTAATGTGGGAAAAAGTATCAGCCAGCTCTAGATACCTCATTCAGGAGGATATACGTATATATATCCTCTCTAATCAGAGGGTTGAAATAACACACCACTGGAGAGTGGTTTGCCATCTGCAAAAGCTGAATTGCTCTGTTCATCCCCACCACCACTGTGGAAGGTCTACTTTATCTCTTGTGTGACTTTGGAATAGCAAACCCAGATGTTATTTAAACTTTTCTAATATTCAGACTGACAGATACACAAGTGTCTTTCCTAAAGCAGAGAAGTTCACCAGGGAATTAGCCAACACACAAGCCCTTCAAGCTTCACTGTACCTCAGTAGCTTAATTAGTTTTTTCCCCTGAATTTGTTTTTTAATACTTAAATACCAACTTCCACTAGAAAATCTAGACCTTTCACTACAGGATAACAGTAAGAGCTGAGTTTTGTTATATACTTCTTTTGGTCTTTAAACAAAAATATAAGGCCAGCAATGCAATGTCTGGGTCACATCCAGAGGCTGAAAAGTCAGAAGTGTTCTGAACCCCTGATAGTGGCTGGGTGATTGTGAATGCAGAGAGGGCTGGAGGTTGTGCCTCCATTGAGACTCTAGACAAGAATCAGACTTCAGTTTACCAGGAGACTGGAACTGGCATCATCGGTTTTCCAGCTCTTCACTCCTGGTAAGTAAATTACACAGAGCAGGAGGACGTTTAACATGCAGCAGGAGTGGCAGTGCAATAACCCAGCACAACAACATGTACACACTAATTGCACTTAAAGCACAAAAGCAGGTGCTGGCAGGGATTGTCTGTATTTAGCAGGAAAGAAAGCAGCAAACGTTTCTCTGAGGCAAAAGGAAAATGTAGTAGATAAAGAGAACTATGTAAGCTTTTCAATGTTCATCTACTTATTAAAAAATCCACCTTTATGCAGGATTGTCATCTATTTTGTCCAGCTGTGAATTCCTTGGTGGATTGTTGGCCAGCTATTGCTTATCTGAGATGTTAAACCTGTGTTTTGTGAGCTGTAGAAAAGCAGAGATTAATTTTGTGTTGATACATGTTTTGTAAAAGCACATTCTGCATATGCTTGCCTATAGTATATGCAAAACAGTTGGCTACAGGCGGGGATTCAAGCTTCTTCTGTTTTAGGATTGTTCAGTTTTCTTCTTTTTCTTCCCTCTAAGAGATGTGTTTTTCATCTTAAAACCTAGACTTATATATCCATCTTCATTTTCTGTCCCGTCCAGATTAGGGCATCCAGCACAAACATATTCTGTCATTTCACAGATAAATAAAGCCAGGGGATTACTGTAATCATGTGGTGCAACTCACTGTGAGACAGAAGGCATGTGACTGCTGATATTACTTGTGATTTAAACCACTACATCCCTGAGAGAAATGTCCTAGAACCTCCTGACTACAAATTGTTAATTGCTTGTTCCAGTCATTAATTACTGCCATTGACAAATATATACATCTGATTTCTCCCTTGAATGTATTTAGTTTTATCCTTCAGCTGTTTTTCCCTTCCTCTCCCTGAGATGGAGGAGACATAGGACTCACTGTAGACATAAGAGCAAATCATCCTTTTGAGTAATAGCATTTTATAAAGCACATTTTTTTAATTTTCGGGTTGCTTCTATGTCTCTTCTCAGAACCTTCTCCAGGTTATCAAATGATTTCTTGAGCTGTGGATTCCAGGAGACATTTTTGTCCCTGTCAAGCACGGGACTATCCTTTTCGTGTTCAGACTGTCAGATGATCGTATCTGTCTGTTCAATTAATTGCCTGGAGTTCAACTGATTCTTCATTGGGATCCCCAAAGGCACTGGAACACTGCAGGCAGGCCTAACTGATGAGTTTCTTTTTAATAACTTTTCTAAAAAGTGTTTTGAAAGACTGCTGAAAGGAGAATGCACAGAGCAACCCTCGTCTTCCTGTGCTGCTCACAGGGGTTTTACTATTTTAAATTCACTGTGGTAGCTGCTAGAGCTGCCTCTGCTGATTTCTTACTTTTATTGATACATTTGATTCTGTAAGATTGACTAACTCAAGGGCCTTATTTGCCACCCTTTATTTTTTCCCTCCCCTTAATCTTAGCTTCTTTCTTTTCCTAAAGTCAGCTAATTCCATGAACCTCTGGAGAATGCAGCCCAATCTAAAGACGAGTTTTATTTAGAGTCAAGAAAGAAGCATCACTGATTTATTTTTCTTGATCAGATTACCTGTACATTTCATTTGTGTGTTGGAATGAGTTATAGTGTATGAATTCTCTACCCTAAATACTAGATCTTTCTCATTTTTGTTTTCTCTAATGGATTTTTGTTTTCTCCAAGGCTGAGAAGTGGACAATCCTTTTAAAGCTGCTGAAGGATTTAGAGACAATACAGCCGGTAACGTTCTCTTCCGCCGCAAAGGTGCGCCTGGAACTGTGCTGGCTCCATCTTGTGGCTGAAACTGCGCTGATTCCTTTGTAACAGGTTCTCGTGTCATCATTCCTATATAAATATCGATAAATAAGTGTATGAACTGCCTTTATAACCTTTAGAACAAGTGGATCAAATGTTTCTGGTAGTAGAGAAATGGGGACACAGGTTAAAGACAAGATTAGCTCAAGCAAGCACTGCCCGTTTCCCTGTGTAACGCTATCAGTCACAGATTTGCTCACATCCTCCTCATTACTGTTAGAGGAGCCTTGGGCAGGCAGAGGGAGAACAAGCATCTCCCAGCACTTTCTGACTCCAGCAAAAGCAGAGACCTTTCAATTAACCTCTTCCTGCCATCGCTGAACTAGAAGCAGCAAGTTCAGTAAGTGCCCCGATGCTCAGCTGCCCAAAGAAGGAGGGCAGCACAGATCACACAGCAGGAGTGACAGGAGGCTGCCAACCCACAGGCTGTGACCACACAGCTCAGCTGGTCCCTGTCCATATCCCAGTTATGTAAGCCCATATTTTTGTGTGTAGCACCACTACATATTTTCTTCAGGCTGCAGAAGAAGTAAATATTTCACTTTTAGCACCTTCAGTGCTGGCAGCAAGAAGGCAGTGAGCTGCCCGGGCATACTGGATGTTCTGTCCTGTTGTGTATCAGCTTGTGTGTTACTGGATAGAGCTTTTAACAGGCACCGTAGAAACTGCATTCGTCTCTCTAAAAGTATTGCCAGAGATGCAAGATTGCAGAGATCAGGAGAATACAAGTGATGTTTGCAGAAACTGGTACAGGGTTGGTTAATGGGTGCAAGGCAGGATGAGGCTGGCTGCACATGTATTTTGGCAGTCTTAATGAAAAAGATGTATCCTCTAATCCATGCGACATGGAAACAAAGAAAATGCCTGTTTCCAAGGAGTCACAGGCCCCAGCAAAATATGCCTGGCAAGAACAGTCTCTCTTGCTATGTCATACAGAGCACCCAGGGGTGAGTGACAAAGCATCTTTAGCTTGCAATGTAAGTGCCAAGGTGAAGGACATTCCATGTCAAGACTTCCATTTTATGTCCCCAGCAGATGTGCTCAGACATCTGAAAATAAGTGCAGGTTTGCAAGACTGGCACGGAGTGAGTTAATAGTATCAGTCTCAGTCTTTTCTCTTGTACATCACATGAATTTCATAAAGGAAATTTGGTCAGAGCTGCACTACAGTTTCATGTGAAGAATTACTCCCTAGATTCTGTACCAAGAAAAAATATTTGCATGAAATGTGTCACTTGGTCAGAAGGTGCTCTGCACACAGGGCATACCCACTGTGCTCTGCTGTGCCATGAGCTGAACTGTGCTCAGCTGCTGCACCTTCCCTCTGTTCCGCTCTGGAACTCACATGTCTGGCAGAACGTTTCCTGAGCCTGGGGAGTTTCTGGAGCCCGGGCAGGCAGCACAGGGAAGAGCAGAGAGAGGAATGGGGTGGCTGGGTTGTTGCAGCCATGGTTAGTGTTTTAAATGACTGGAACAAGGGTGGGAGGAAGCTATAAAAGACTCTCTTACATCTGCTCAAGGCAGCAGCAACCAGCACTACACAGAGAAGTTACAAGGCACATGTCACAGAATGTTGTAACAATTACTTAAAATAAAGACAGAGGTAGTACTGCTGCTTCAAGTTCTGCAGTGTGCCAGGAGAGACAGTAACAGGGATGAAATGCAAATATTCCAATGCCTTCTCAACCAGTATCTAAGGTCTGGAGAGGCCAGCACTGAGGTGGATCTTATCTGCACCTGCTGGGGGTCACAGTCTTCAGCATCCTTTTCTGCATCACTGTATTCCAAAGGAGTTGTGCCAGTGCTGGTAGACCAGCAGAGGAACTGTCACAGGTGCCCTTGTCCTTTGTGGTTTTTTAATTGATTTTGCATCCTGGGTTTTGCTTTGTACTCCCCTGAGTTTTTGTCAAAACCCTGTTCAGCTGGAAATATCCACATTCCAGTGCATCATTCATGGGATATCTCAAACTTTTAGGTTCTAAAAAAATTCACCTGCATGACTCACGGGGGCACAGGACAGGACCAAACCAGCTGCTCTGGCAGGAACACACAAACACAAGGCACCATAACTCACATTTGGTTAGAAAACGGATACCTGCCCTTCTGTGAGCTCAAAGAATTACAGAGCAGACACTGCTCCTGTCTGAGAAGAATGGGAAGCAGGGCATGGAAACCTCTGGAAAAGCTGTTGGAATCATCAAAATCCCCGGAGCATCAGTATCCAGAAAATTACTGTAAGATACTTTGTTGCTGCTACAAACAAGATTCTTCAAGCCCCCTGGATATTGTTACAAGATGGAAACAAGTGCACGTCTAAGTAGGGGGTATTAAACAAAGCAACAGTCTGAAAAAGGTAATTTTTCATGTTACAACCTGTAATACTTTTCTCTCAGTCCTTTATCTTGAATTACTCTTTTGAT
Source organism: Pitta sordida (assembly GCA_013390025.1). Taxonomy (NCBI): domain Eukaryota; kingdom Metazoa; phylum Chordata; class Aves; order Passeriformes; family Pittidae; genus Pitta; species Pitta sordida. The sequence continues at coordinate 143,314 of WEKX01024224.1, read as the reverse complement.
ACTTCTTTGTTCAGGATATGTGAAGAGGGTGGATGGGTATGGACAGGTGAAGAACAGATTGTACAAGGTTTGACAATCGTAATGAGCATAATAATCATTATTAATATTCATATTAAGAAAGTTCCCAATTCTTCACCTTGCTTCTGTGCTCCATTCCTTTCACGGTGGTGTGCTTAATTTGTAGGTGTGGAAATTGCTTGGACTCACAACAGAAATTGGGGGGGGAAAGGAAGAATTATCAAACCAGTGCAATGCAAAAAAATTTCTTTTAACCCTTGTTTCTACTGCCAGGAGAACTAGTCCAGTCATAGTCCACACCTACTCTGAGACTCGGGCTGCTTTAAAAAAACCCAAGAAAACAAATAGCCAAACCCAAAGCAAAAGAACCCCAAACCCTACCACATACAAATATAAAACATTCCCTCACAGTTTCAGAGGTACGTTCATGTTCTAACCTGTCACTAGGTTAGCCTCGGACAAACACTGGAGCTGTAATTGTAGAACACTTACATGACATTTTTCAGAACAGTCTCGGTATTATTATAAAATTGCTTTTTAGTGATCACGTTTGAGTGTCATCCGCCAGGTTTTTCTTTGCACGAACGCTCTCCATGGCAGCTCTCCCCCAGCAGATGGCACGAGCAGAGCCCGGGATCGTCCCTCCGGACAGGAGAGCTGTGCAGCACAGAGGTGCTTGGCCACTTTCTTCGACACTTTTATTCGAATTTTCACAGAGGCCGAAAAACAAGTATCATTACATCATTTCCAGGGCCAAGTTTATCTGTTCTTTTTATTTTCTGGAGGCTGTATTACCTTGTTGCTGAAAAATTTGACCTGCAGACAAAATGAATAGAAAATGTAAAATCCACGTGCAGGTGGGTGGCACAAGAGGAATGAAAGCTCAGCCCGAGAGCAGGGACAGCACAGACTGGTGGTATAGTCAAGGTACAGGAATAGACCAGCAGAGTACCGGAGTTGTGCTCCCGGGAGACCATGAGCCAGGTGTACATTGCCTATTTCCCTCAAGCTTTCTAGATCTTCACTGCTTAAGTAGGTACAAAGGGTATACAGGTGTATTTATTATCCCTGAACAGGCCACACAAAGAGTCTGTTTTTTACTAGTTTACCTGAAGATGATCGTATTCCCAGGCATGGAAGCCTTCACTCCTGCTGCTCCAAAATCAAATACCGTTTGCAAGCAGTAGCAAGGCAGGACCACTGAAATTCAATCACACTTCTTTTCACAGTGAAAATTACTAATGTTCAAGTGATTCATACAGTTAAGTAAAACCAAAATATACACATGCAAAATTTCAGTAATCTAACACAAAAACGTCTTCCTGAATCCATTCTCAGTACAAGTGAGTGCCAAGGCAATTCTTGGATACCTTGAATGAGCACCTTCAGAGCTGAAATGGACTCTCCTGGTTAATTAATTGCTATCTTTGCTTAAGGAGGAGTGTGCCAATTTGCAGATAGAAATGCTTATACAAGAAATGCCACAGGTTTCATTATTGCTGCCCACCTCTCTACCCACTAAACCTGCCTGGGTTATAATCACCACCTTCACACAATCCCTGGTGCATGAATTTCATTCATTCCAGTGCATTGATTTGGAGACGTTTTTGTTTTCTGGTCCCTTTTTAATTTTTTTGTGAGAGATGTAATTCAATAGCTATCATGGGCATGATATTTTACTCTGGAAAGGGTTGTGTTTGTTTGGAATATAGTTATTCTTTGAGCTTAGTGTTTAGTTTAACATTGTTGCTGTAAAAAAATTCTATTACCCCTTATGGTAAAAGGCCACAAGCTCCTACTTTGAGAAACTCTTCGATCCGTGTTAAGTAGAGCTGTTTCCAGATAAATATTTCCATGTGGTATTTGCCTCCTAATTCACTGAAATACCTTTGAAAGACTCAGGCTCCCAAAGGCTGTATGTCACAGTTACAGGGAAGAAGAGTTAAAGGGAAGAAATAGGTGAAGAATTACAGGAGCAATTGAAAGTTGGGAAGCAGAAATATTGTCATCTCCCACCATTGTCAGTTACGAGCAACACTGGAAGGTCATTTTGTTCTTCCCCAACTTTAAAGGATTGATTTGAAAGGAAAACAATTTTCTTAACTACTGACTGTAAGTAACAGCACTTTTTGTCTCCCCAGTTGCTTCTGAAAGGCTCTTCCTGTTTGTGATTCTCCCACTCCCTGGCCATTTCAGGTAGGTCCAGACTGGATGCTGGGTCTCTGTAATAACTCTACACGCACTGCAGGTCATTAAGACAGTGTTTTTTAAAAGGAACGCACAAAATGTTTGCTAAACCTGAGCAGTTTTCTAAAAACAGTTTCTTCCAGGTTAGTGTGCTCTTGTTGACTCTGCCACCCCAATATGCAAGGGAAGCAAAACCATCAGCTTCTCCAACTCACCTGGCCCTGCTCAGGCAGCCTCTCAAAAGGAGCCTGTTGCCATGGTGTGGAGTAGGAAGTGGTTGTTACCTGTGTACACCAGACAGCTGACTGGAGCCTTGAGTAGTTGGGAATGACAAGTTGCTTCTCTCTCCAGCACTGCAGAAAATTCAGCCATTTGAATATCTCCTAAAAGCATTCCATAGGACTGGCTTTTCACCCCCCAAAGGAAGGGCATGAAACCCCTGCACCAGCCAGTGACAGACCCTCCATAACACGAGTAAGTGCATTCACAAAAGCAGATTGTTCTGAAGAGCTTCACTCTTGGCTGCTCCTTCCATCTCCTCAGGATTGATTCCCTGGAGAGGGAGGGAGGGAGTGCTGCTCCTGAGCACATCCCCCAGCTCCCAGTGTTCCTGCCATCACTCTGCCTCAGAGCAGCCACACAGCCTCTGCTGCTGCACTGCTGACCTGGACAGCCACAGAGAGCACAGCAGAGCAGTGTGTATTTTCTTAACTCAAACACTGCACTCAGTGTTCTCTGCACAGGTCAGACCTCTTCCGCTCCTTCCCGCCACCCTCTCCCTTGGACAGGAAATGTGAGTCCTTTGCCAGCGCAACAGGCTCCAAGGACAAAGCACTGCCCCAGCAGCAGCTTCCTCATCAGCTTCCAACCACAAAGAATCTTCGGTTCTGTACTTGCTACACAAATCGTTAGAGGTATTGACATCAAACTCTGATTTCTCCACAGACAATCAGCCTGACAGAAGGGTCAGCTTTGCTTTGCTGTCAGTTGGCAAATGCTGTGGCAAAGTGCCTGCCTAGAAATAATTGCTGTCGATAATAGAGTTGCACAGAACTTGTTACTAGGACCAGACTGCTGTGGAGGCTGATCTGCAAATGTTCCTTCTTACAGGCATGGGCTTCATAATCACTAAGTGCCATGCACAAGCCCTCCAGAGAAGCACAGCGAGGAGTGACAGCTAAGGTAGGGTCACACATGTAAAGAGCAGCACCACAAATAACTCGTCTGTGTGTTTACAGTAATTTTATTTACAAGTTACCACATGACACCTGTAGTACTACAGTTTTTGTAACACCATTAGCAGTAAAGTAAGTCACATCTAAGAAGAGTAGGAGGCAGCAGAGAAAAATGTGCACAGAGAATGCAGAAAAGCTAGTTAGTTTTAACTGAAAGTAGGTATTTGTCTACAGACTTGGAAAGCAAGGAGGAATACAGATATTGAGAAGAGCAAGTTCTTCACCCCTGTTATTTCTACAGCATAAATACAGTGACAATTTAGTATGATGACTACTACAGTAGCAGTCAAATGCAAGTGAGGGGAGAGAAGTGTCTGACTATCTTGCCATTTGGAGCATCCAGAAATGAAAATCATATCCAGGCCTCATTGACTTGCAGAGCCAGGAGTGCAGAATTGCTACTAGGGGGGCAGGAGGGAACAGAACTTATGACTAGAGAGTTCCCAAGCACTGCAAATTGCCTGTGAGGTCTTACCCGGTCTGGAGTTAAGTAGTGGGTGAGCAAAACCAGTTGCAGCATTTCATGTCTTTTTACAGTGCTGCGCTCTAAGGCACAGCTTAACAGAATCCCAAAATCAAGCAGAGAAAAAAGCCCTTCTGCTGTCTGATAATCCTTGGCTCTAATGACGCTGGTGTTGAGCCTGGGCCTTTCTGAAGATGAAGAATGTGGAGGAGCAAATCTGGAGAAACACTCTAGACCTAGTTGTATTCTGGTGATAAAACTCAGAATAAGCTTAATGCAGCATCAGGTGCAACCCTTTTCGGCTTCCAAGTGCAGCAGCAGCAGCTTCCAGAAAGCAAACCAATGTTATTTAGGACCTGTGTTTCCCCCAGACATCTTTAACAGCCTGGAGCGATTGTCAATGCCCACGATCCATGCTAGTGGCTGCAAAGACAATGAGAATACAAGCTGCACAGCAATTATTATTTCCACTACTAACTACACACAGGATATAGTATTGCTTTTGGTACAATGCCATTTATTGTCACAAGAAGAAAACCAGTGATTAAATTGAGCACACATGAATTGTGCAGACCTTTGCCATGCTGGAACAAGCATAATTTACTTACAGAAATGTCACCAAGTCAGCTGTAAAAACAGCTTAACACAGTTCTTCCAAAATACCAAACAAACCCTCAATAACAAGGTTATAAATTAAATTTAGCTACAACAAAATGACTAAGAAATGAGTAGTTTTTTCCTTAATCCCCACTTTTGTCAGGAGTGCTGCTTTTGTGCTCCTTGACAGCAAACACAGAATCAGAACACGGAACTTTATTGACAGCAACAGCATCCACTGAAGTGTTTCTGAGTGTGCAAACTGGCCTGCAAGTCTGTGTTCCCTCCACACCTGTGGCATCTCCAGTCAGAAAACCTGTGAATGTTCATATGTGTACAAAAACTAACAAAAAGCTTTTTAAAAACACAGAATGCTTAAAAGTCTAAAGTTTGAACTCTGGAGTCTATGATGTCTCAACTACAAGTTGAGACAATATCTCTGAGTTTTAACACTTCCAGGAACACAGGAAGGTTTTATAGTAAAAATTTACTTTTAAGTATCAGCTATCGAAATTAAGGGTGACATAGAAGAAAGGCTTGACTAAAAATACCTTCCAGCACTCTTGTGGTATCATCAGTTCAGTGAGTCCCAAGCCAAAATTCTGAACATTCAGCATTTTTGCATTTGTAGTTTTAAGGCAGAAAAACATCTTCTCAACAAGCCATTTTGTCAGGGATGTTAAAAAACAAACAACCCCCCACATCTACAAAGACAAACCAACCAACCAACCAAGCCCTCTAAAAGGTGCATCTCAAGCCTTCTAGTAACAGCAGATTTAAAAGGGTTGTATAGCACTCCCTAACAGGGTTGGGTTTATTACCTTTTTGCTAAAAAACCCTGAATTTTCAGATGTGCCAGAGCACAAACAGCATGGGTAGAGAAGCTACAATTTTCCATTGTTATTTCTAGGTCGTGTGTTCAAGGTCAGCATTAAACCCTCCAGGTGCAAGAACAGTTCCCTGCAGTGTCACCGCCCTGGGCACGGCAGGGCTGACCCGGCTCTGAACTGCTCTGCACTACCCGGCATCTGAACCAGGGCCTGTGCCCAGCCCCAGCTCTCTGAAGCACAACTGTGTCCCTGGCTCAGCTTTACAGAAGAAAAAAACGACAAAAAAGCAAATAAAAGTTGAACTGTGAGACTGTAGGAACTTACAAGTGTGCAAGCAAAGGAAAAGTAAGAACAAAGGAGAGAAATTGTCGAGTCAGTCATAGCAGACAAAGGACTTTGGAGAAAAATACCAACATGGAAAGTGTAAATCCCTGAGGAAGAGCAGTGTCACTGGAGAACTCAGCGAGACCAATGGTCAAGGGAAGGAGAAAGGGAACAGCAGGATTCCAGTCAGCAGCTGAGTGCACACAAACTCACAGACTGGGAAGATAAATGAAAGCAAAAATAAAAGATAAATTTTTAGCACCATCTTTTTAGATGAGAAAAGGTTGTTAAGGTATTTCTTGCTCTGTTTAGGGAAATCAGGAATGGAATACATTAGGGGTCCTCTTTTCAGCCTTCATGTACAAACCTAAGCACAATGAAAAGCTCGGAGGATCTGCTAGAAGGATCACACATCTCTCTACCACACTAATTAGTTATGCAGAAAGAGAAGGAACTTCAAGAAAAATGGGCTCTGTGTGCTGAGAGGGAGGTGAGAGGCAGCTCTAGCAAGTAGCAGGAAGTTTTCAGTATTCACAAGGTATTTAAAGAGTCAGACAAAAAGATAAAGTCTTGAACCAGGGACTGCAGGACTTCAGGCAAAAGTTCCCAACAACAGTGGAACTGGGCTTCGTACCTTAGCCAAACACATTGCTCTTCCCTCATCCTTATCACTGTATCGCCTTCCCAGAAATCCACAGACAGTTACCAGATCACACGCTGTGCTTCCATGGGAAGAGCCTCGGGAGAGCTTCCAGCTTTCTCGCTTACGTCTTCACTGAACTTACATCAGTTTAAGTAACATGATCAATAATCTGTTGTTTTGTCATCAGGAAGCTCATAAATCCTATAGATGAAAGACTTTTTGGAAAAACTGGAATGTTTAGAGTCAGTTTGAACACAAAGAGAAAAGTAAATTCTCAGTAGCAAGACAGTGAAAAAACAAGAGTTCTTGAAAACACCTGAAGGGAAAGTGTCAGTACAGTAATGTAGAAAGGGGAAAGACAGAGGGGTTAACAGGACAACTGTCACAACTAACGCCCAAGATCAGCCCTCACACAAACACCAGTGAGTGGGGCCATGCTCCTGACAGGAGATGTGAACACAGGCCACACACCAGGGCATGTTGTGCAGACTCACCAAAGTCACCTTTGGAACCAGAGCTGAAGCTGTAGAACTGTTTTGAAGCCTGGAGTCAAGTGAGGCGAAAAGACACATGAGAGCAAGATAACCATCAAGAGTCACAGCACACACTGATGCAATGACGTCTAGTTCTACACACTTCAAAGGCTTTGGGCTTTTTTTAAGCTTCTCAAGTGTTACATACATGTAATTTAGTAGAAATAACTGAAGATGAACTGTACACAGAAGCATCTTTGGTCTGCAGAGAAAGTCCTGGGTCAGAGCTCTACAAAGATTGATGCCATCACACCTACATCAGTATCTCTTCAAATAAGCAGGGCTGGTACTCAGTAGTTCCTTACCAGCATTCCTGAGTATCTGAGTGTACCCTCAGCTTCCAGAGCAATTGGGGGCTCACACTGGAACCACCAGCCCCCACCCAACACTCGTGCCCAGCTCTGGCTCCACCAGTCCAGGAGGGCCCACTACACCTGAACTTACAGATGGAGAGGAGCAGTGTCTGGTTCTGGTGAAACACAGGAAATGTGTGTGGCATTTCAAACTAACCCGATGGGAACAAGGATCATAACTCTGGGCAATCACAACAATGTCAACTTAACCAACAGCTTGTCAAAAGCTCCCCAGAGCCAAGCTGCAGTGCGGTCGTACCTTTTAGTCCCTCCCTGAAGTACATTCTATGGTGAACACACATCCTGCAGAGGAACAGCCACAGCCAAAGGAAAGAACACACAGAAACCCATCTATGGCAAAAAAGAAATTCTGTAATATTCTGGGGGGAAAATTCAGTGCTCTGCAGTGAAAACCAAAGAGGGGATGGAGAGATGCATTTTTTACAAGCCAGAGCTGTTACAGAGCTGTCAGTTACAGTTAAACTCTCTTTAGTTTCAGGTCACATTTTCTGTGTTTTCTTATTAATCAGAGAAGTTTCTAGCTGCTATTATCCATCTACACCTTTTAAGAGTTCAGTTCTTTGGCACGGTCTGATTTCAGGCTTAAAAAAAAAAAGTTTTAAAAACATTAATTCAAAGCCCATGACAGTGATGTCAGCTCACTTGCACTGCTCCCAGAAATCCCACATTTCAAACTCTTGGTCTGACAAGAACATTTGTGTACTGAAATGAAAACATTTGGTCTCCAAGGGTTGCACAAGTAGTAATTTTCAAGATCTCATGGGAACAGTGCAACATGAATATCCATATAAAGAGTGTCAGAAAAACCTGTGAATCATCACATACACTGGAATTGATTTGCATCACTCCGCTCAAACAGGTCAAATACTGATGATTTCATAACTTTCTTGCACCAAAGATAGCAATTTTGGTCTGTCTATAAAGAAACTTCACCTGTGGTTTTTTTTTTTTTGAAGGCTTCCCTAATTTAATTACAAGCTGGTACAGTCAGAGTGAGAGTGACAAACACTGAGTGCAGGCTGCTCCCCGTCAGCATCCATATGATCCACACCAACCTATGGACCAGCAGAGTCCCAGTCGTTCTAGACATGCACAGAACTATCCTGGTTTGGTAATACAGGGACACAATTTAATGATTTTCTTTGCATTTGTTTTTACAAGATTCAGATGCCAAAACCAAAACAGAACATTAAGTTACCTGATTTAAAAAAGAAAATCACAAACGTTTACAACATCAAAAGAATAAGACGAAATATAAACCTTTGCTACTTACAATTGATCTATACAGATTAACCAAATCACAAATCTGTCACAATATAAATGTTTAATTGTTACAATGAATAAGAACATACAGAAAATGATTTTTTTTTATAAAATCTTCCTTTGTTTTTTTATTTTAAACTTACCATTAACTAAATTAGCTATGCAGGACCTGTGGGGTACATGACTAAGAAGGCACCAACAGTACAAAGCAAAGACAAAGCAGTTTGAGTATTTTAAGAGTGCTCTACACTGATACAACACGAGAAAAGGCAACAATAGTAAGTAAACCAGCTGCAACCTTTAGAAGTTTGTTCTAGATTTACACATGTAGTCCAACTTTGACATTTCCGCCGATGTGTCACTTGGTTTGATCACAGCACATGCTACAAAAACCACTGTAAGCTTCACTTTACTAATGTGCACTTTTCACTAATTTAGTGTCTTGGTTTCAATTGTTAACTAAACCATTTTGAACCACAAATGTATTTAAAACTTAGTAAAAGGATTGTTTGGACTTTTTTGTTTAAACCACTGCATTTACAAAAATATTTCCCCTAAAATCTGGGATTGCTTGAAGACATTGCTGTACAAATATAAAAGTACTATGCAAGGGACCAAATTCATAAGTATATGGTGTGTATGTATAGACCTATATTTATACCATATCACTGTGCTGTAACAACACAATAAATTTATCAATAACCAAGGACTATATAAACTACACTAACATAAGCAAATATATATTAATAAAGTTTAAATCTATAGTACAGTTGCTCAGCAAACAACTTCGACATGGTATAAATATATCGTAGCATATTACAGTGGGCAGCAACAACAGGCTTTAATTTCTCTCATTCTGCAAGGAAAGCCCTGCTCAGCTCCTCAGGTTTGGCCACTGCCAAGTCATGTCACCACTGCCACTCCTGTGCTCCCGGCGCAGCCCAGGCTCTGGTGTCACACGTCACGTGGATGAGGAAGAGTCTGGCGACAGGCAGGACAGCAGAGGCAGACACGTATTTGCCAAAGCATCCATGAGAATTTTGAGTTTGCATATTTTAATTCAGCTGTAAGGTTGGAATGTTTTTGACAGTGAACTGTTTACATTCCTTATTCCCAAAGCATCTTTACCATGAAATATGCATGCTACTTCGATTAAGAGTTGCTGTTCTCTGCTCTAAAATACAAAAACTGCATAAAGAAAAAACCCAATGTAAAATGATGAAATAACTGACCTAACACAGTGTTGTTAGAGGCACCTGCTTTTAAACTATATTCAGAATGTGACCAAAAGAAACAAGATCATGCTTCAGCACGTGACGCATCAACAAATTCAACCCAACAATGTTCATCCAATTCAGTAAAGGATTGATGAATGTGGTTATGGATCCTGATGGAGCCCAATTGGATTCAGCAGGAGTGGCTAAGGAAGAAAGCCCCGAAGCACCAGACATCAGGTAAAGCAAACCCTCAGCTTCTCACTCAGAGACAGGATGCAAGGGTAAGCCTGTACCTCCCCCAGCATCCAAAATTAAAGAAAGCGTTAAAAAAAAAAATCAGGAAAGAGAAGGGAAAACTAAGCTGCCAAAGTTCTTCCTTAATAAGTTAAAACTGAGGTGTTACAAACTAATTTCAGTAACAGTCGTCTTCCCAACCATGCCAAAATGATTCCTGTTGTAAGGATGATCACACGAGTAGCAGAGATTCTAGAAATATTTCAACTTTTCAAAACTGAGTGAGAAAAGCATTTTGGTAAAGATGTGTAGAAAGGTCAAGAGAAATTTCTACACGAGTATCAACAGTCAAGTGCATAATTCTTGTGTAAAATGTTTTAGCATAGGTTCCACACCACGATCCAATGGTCACTCGTGCAGTGTCCTGACAATGCTCCCAATTTGTTCCCCGCGACAGAGATTTATGTACCACAGGAACTTCCGAATACAAAATGCCCTTTAATGATGAACCCTTGCTCATTAAAAATTAGTTTTGGCAGACTAACACTTAAAATACAGGAAAGAGAAAATTTTGAAATGGAATCTTGTAAGCACCCTTATCTACTGGAGTCTAAGTTAATGGCTTTCTAAATTTCTCTGAAGAGCAGACTAATGGTATGAGGAAGCCTGGAGTTATTAACCAGCCAGCATCCTTATATACTACAGTAGCAATTGAACCTGATTTCCATTCAAAGACATTACCCAAGAGGAAACCAAAAACTAATTCTTAATGTTAATGTGAAGATATAAGATTTAAATTTATTTCCAGGAATTACAAGTGCATTTTGTTCATATTAGCAAGCAGTCTTTATACAATCCATTCTTCACTGCTGCCAAAATAAAATGAGAAAAAGACAGCAGAGATATGAAAAGCTAAAAATAGAACTATTTTTCCTAAGTTATTTGTTGAATAGCATTTCAGTTGAACACAACTCAGAGGTAACAATAGATTATTCTTTTTTCTCAATCATAGGCATGTGGCACTTAGACAATCATCTTTGCACAGAAAGCTTTAACAGTCATGCGAGGGCACAGTAATTATTTTAAACAAGGCAAATTTCTCACCACAGAGAGCAGTGGGGAAAGAAAAGGAGGCACTGCACTGGAACATAACACCTAGTAAACTCCACATTATACAATTTCAGTAACAAATACTTGAAAAGATCATTAAAAGGTATACAATTTTAAACATTATTTAGTGCTAGCTTCGTTTGGTTGTCCTAACTCAGCATTATCAGAAAAGTTTGATAGTACTTGACAACAGAACAGTACTTCATGTCACGAGCTCATGGAGGCTTGATTACAAATCACCATAGTGTAGGTTGCAAGAAATGAACTTGAGATGCTGACATGCTGTAGGAGCAAAAGTAAAATCAAACTTTCTCATTTAAAGATGCAGTGTTCCTCTCTGCAAGAATTCTGAACGTCAGTGATTAGACTCAAATGTAAAAACTCAATCCTCATTTGAAGCATTTCATTGGTAGGCAGGATGCAGACTGAGTTTATTAACATCATATTTTGGTTTCTTGCTTGCCACCAGATGCGGCTGCCTTCCCCAGAGAGAAGCCCTGGCCAAGGGTCATGGTGCCATTGTGGTGTTTCTGAGTGTCCCCTCCCGGGGGGAAACAGAGGCTGGCGATGCCACTCACAAAAACACCATCACAGGGACGAACTGTGGAAGTGCTATGCCTCCAACATGGTGCAACTTTGAATGATGTCTTTTAGAAAAAGCAGGGAGAAAAAGGTTCAAATTTTGTCAATATGTGGAAAAATGTTTCTTGGATGACTTCATTAAAATTGGGTTCCTATGTGGCTCTTACACTGTATAGAATACCTGTATGTACAGCACAGGACACCCAAACAAGTGCATAAGCAAGATTAACATGAACATGACTTATGCTGCAATCCATAGCACAATGGTACACACTCTGCTGGATGCCAACCAACCATTTCTATTTAAAAAGGACGTGCAAAAAAAATTCTGGGATGTCACTGACTTAAAGTGCCCTGAATAGTAGCTTTTCTAAAAAAAAAAAAAAAAAATGCCAGCGACTTCAGTAAAGTCAGGAAAACATAGTTCATGGTGTAAACGTCTTACAGGTTAATGAATTATCTTCTTGGATACTGATCCAGGAGTGAAAGGAACCACTGCATCTTTCAAACCAGAAAGCAAGCAGTTAAAACACGGGCAGCAGTAGGTGCACGTACAGTACAGTACTGCAACAGGTCAACAATGGGCATTACGCATAGGAGTGTCAATTACAATTCTTCAGCCTTAAAAGATTCATTGAAAGCATGAAAAGCCAAAACTACCAGGAACCGCCCTCCTGAATGGCTCAAAGGAGTTAGTGGATAAGCTGAGAGAGGCCACAAGACATGACCAACAATAAAGAACTGGGAAGAGGAACAGCAACGTTTGAGCACGCCCAGTCCTTTAAGTCCTTGTCCTACAAAAAAGAGCAGAGACATATTTCAGTGAAGAAAGTTGAACATTGCCTTTTAAAACAAGCACTTTCCTATTTCTTGTGCTCTGGGCACACTGTGTTTACCATGAGTCAGACAGCAAGACCAATATAAGTTGAAAAAAGAAGTCAGTGATTGTGGGTATCAGGGCATTCAATTTTAAACTACAACTTTAATTCTTCAAAAGATTAGGAAGTTCAAACATAACTGATCAATAAAGTACATTATTTGGCTGTCTGAACCAAGAATCCACTATTTTCACATTGCTTCTCAATTCCAAAAACTACAGCCCAGGGGGACATTTTGAATCTCGAGAATGAGCCCAGTGAGAAGAGCTGGCTGATAAATCCCAGAGGCATTGCAGGGAAGGAGAATGACATTGTCGATTTCAAGCCAACTCCTGGGGATTGGCCCTCACTAGGATGTCAACCAGTTATGTTTAAACTGTTATGCTGTGACGTAGTTGACAATCCCAGCCACAAATGACTCAAATTACCAGCAGACCTTTATCAAGCTAAGTACAATATTTCAATTTTAGAATCATGTTGGCCAATCAACTCTGCATAGCAGCATTTGAAGGTAACATTTTTAGCAAACCAGGAATTTCCCCCAGCACCAGATCACTGGTATGTTTATCTATAATCCCTTTATCCCTTAATCCCTAATACAACCCAGGTAAGTCTGGTCTGGGCAGAGGCGAGCAGGAGAGATCACAAACCACAATTCACCACAGTGGCAGTTACTCGCTGACCCTTCCTTCAGACTGTGGCCTGTTAGTAACAAGTTTCATCTTGTTCCTAAAAACTTATGTCATTTTCTTCCACAAAGTGGACATGCACAGCTGGTGCTCTTGTACAGAATCATCTTTAGAAAACATGGATGAGAAATGAACACCCAGGTCTGTTCCTACTGACAATGCCCAACCTCAGATTTCCCTAACTTGTATTTATTACAATAGTTTCAGTGTCAGCAAGCAAGCTTAAATAAACAAAATGCAGCATTTTTAAAAACTGAAATTACTTAATTTGTGGTCTTCTCTACATCTGGATTTTCAAGCCAGCAGCAACAGCAGTTATTCTATCTAAGTAAAAACTGTATTTTCAGAAGTTACCTCCACCTTTATTTCTTTCTCTCCTATGAATTCACCATTAAATAAAAACCTGGGGGTATATGCAATGCAGAAACTGAAATCCATTTTTAGTGCAGAAGAATTATTGCTTAAAGCAAAGCCACAAGGCTCCTACACACTGCCAGCAGAGCTGGGGATTTCTGGCAGTGAGGAAGTTCCCTGGCCCAAAACTTCAGCTTCCTGCTGGAACTGCCCACACAAACTGGTCATTGTGGAATGCTGCTGGGATGGGCCATATGACAAAACATCCTGTAATATGTGAAGAACATTTGCCCTTAAAATATTTTTGGATATAATTTGCATTTCAAGGTGTTACCATTGCTTTCATTCTAAGCATCACTGGTGACACGTGATTCTTATTCCTTAAAGGAATCCTACAAAGTAACCAAACATGGGAGACAATTGCCTGGATCCCATAAAGACCCGTCAGCGCTGTGGGCAAACAGAAACTCCCCTCAGTAACAGAACAGGAGTGAGGCCCGTCCTGGGACAGGGAGCTGCTGGGGCGCTGCAAAAGGCAAGTCCTACATTTCACTGGTGGCAACAAAGTCCCAGACTGTTCCCCCAGCCTGAGTGGTTCCCAATTGCTGTGACTTTACCTACGCACAATTTAAGATCGGTATCCTGGCTGGAATCGAGCAGTTTCCTCAAAAATCAGTTCTTTCAGCTTCTCCTTCGGCAAGTCGTCCAACTCCATATCGAACTTGAAGGGCGCTTCAGCTACAGGCTTGAGAACAGAGAAACAGCATCACCTCAGTACTAATCTGCTGCTGAATTTCAGGCAGCCCTTGTACAGATGGGGAAAAAAACCTGAAAATGCCCTTCACAAAAATATCTAATGCTGCAGTCTTCAAGGCAGAACTCCTGCTGCTAGTCCTGTGTGTGCTTTTTGTATCGGTTTACCAAATCTTAAATCAGACCACAGTAAGTAGCTACTCAAATCTAAACCACAAGTTAAAATATTTGTTAAAGGCTCATGTCTCAGTATATACCTGAAAAAAAATTAACCATGTACTTGTATTTCTTGTAATAAACATAACCTGCTGTATCATTGAATCAATGTTTACAATTTAACAATGTCTTTACCTCATCGCTTGGATCATAATACTGCTCCAGATATGGATGGGCTAAAGCTTGCTCCACTTCAATCCGCTTATGAGGATTAAAGGTCAACATTTTATCCAACAAATCAAGTGCTAAGAGGGAAAAAAAGTGAGCAAGAGTTTAATAGACACTCCACAAAAGCGTTACAAACACTGATCTTACACAGAGGACACCGTACCCCAAGCTCTGTGCCAAGCAGTGACAAGCAGCAGACTGACCTGGGCACAGCATCTCTGCCTGCCCATCCCTGCCCACCCCTGGGCTGCAGGTGCCTTTGGCATGACCTGCTCTGAGGGTGTGTTACCCTTCAGCCTCAGAATGGATGTCCAGGGAAGAAACACACAGAACCCCACGGGATAGTCTGGTTTTAACTACGGTAGAAATCAAAGAGATGAGACTTTCCCTTCTCTCAGAAAAACACTTTGAATCTTTGTGCCAAAATCCAAACCAAGGTAGAGTCTTCTGAAATAAATATGTTCTTATTGTTAAAAGAAAACCTGGCTGACAAAAATGTCATTCAGAGGCATTAGGGGCTCTAGACCATCACAGCCAGCAGCCCAGAAGATACTCTCCAGAGAATATGCAAATATATTTGTATTCATGAGATTCAGGCAAAATCTGTTGAAGACAATTCGTAAAGAATCCATAGAGAACTGGAAGATCCAGTAAGACAGAGTGAGATCTGATGAAACTCTGGACAAACATCAGTGCTACTGCAGCTGTTCAGCCGCTTTGACTGTAACACATATCCCTTTTCCAAGAAAGGGAAACAAAATGATTACAGGAGCAAGAAGCCCAAAGACACCTGCAGTACCCTCAATTCCACCTCCTCACCACACCATTTCTGCAGCAGAACTTTAACAGAGCTCTCTTGCTGCAGCACAGCAGTTGCAGCTTTGCTCTGGGACGAGGCGCAGGGCCAGCACTGCACTTCAGTGACCACAGTGTTCAGGGGCAGCTCCAAAAGCTTCAGCCTCGCAGCACAATTGAGAGCCCCTTTTCCCAGCGCTGGGAGCTCACGTGCTCTCTGTGCTGGAGCATGTCGTGCACAGTTCTGTTCCTGACGTGACTGACAACCAGCTCTTTGAAAAGCTGCCCTGTCAAAGCTGCTCTGAGGATGTGGATGAGAAGGTGCTGCACAAGTCAGCAAATGGCACATTCCCTCTCACTGAGGCACCAGCATTTGCAATCTGAGCTGTCAAAGCCCACAGTAACAATTCCCACATTGATGAGCACTGTTATAAAAGCAGAATAAATCACTGCTGCTTCTCAATGACAAGGATAATCAGCTCAAGGCAGTTCCATCTGCAGCAATCAGCTTTTACATGGCACTTCAGTACCTGATCATATTCACTAAGAGTAAATTATCAGATCAGTTAAAAAAGAAATGACCTATGAGTTATGTCAGAGCAGGAAAAAGCACGGTGAACACAACCACCCTTAAACTGTAGAGAGTTTAAAAGGCACATTAATCACAATCTAGCAAAACAAAATCAAACTTACCCTTTACTAAAACCTTCTTAAGAAAGGCAACAATTACTACATTCCCTGCTTGTATAACTTTTGCTGATCTGTGATGTTAGATTAGATTTACAGTGCTGTTTTAAAGGACCTGCATGTTCCATTTCCAATATAGAGAAAGATAAATTCCCAGGGTGGTTTTATAACCTCCCATCTTGTCACTACTTTGATACAACATAATAGAGTATGAAATACCTTTGGGGTCAGCATTTGGAAACAGCCTGTTCCATGGTACCTTATTTTTGTGTGGTAGGGAAAGCAAGTAGTTTCTGGCCTTTAAATTTATTATACAATTCAAATCTTCTTGGGAAGGGGATCCAAGTATACCTACAAAAAATTAATACAATAGAGCATTCTATGAAAACCACATTGAGACAGTCATATCTGCTACAACTCAGTATTTCAGAGTAAATGTTTTAAAAGCACAGAATACCTCAGAAGACTTTCAGAAACCTTTACTAAAACCGTTTTTTAATGAAATGCATTTGAGTTTTCTAATGACTTTTAAAAAGATCCAAGTAATTTGTGTATCTATAGAAATGTTTTAAAATTTCACCTGGACCCAATAATACATGAGGGGTTTTTTTTAATGTTAACATCTCTGCTGATGTAGTACAAGTTGGTTAAGTGTCCTCTAGTCGATGATTAGCTGTAGAAATCCCTGCTGCAATAACTCCAGGGAGCAGCTGACACAGCCACAGCTCCGTCCCCAAACACTGACCCAGCCCGGCTGGGAGAGAAGATGCACAGAGGGATGGATGTGGAAACGCTGCTTTTCCACAAAGCTTACCAAGGATGTGGTTGAGTTGGTCAAGGTAGTGTTTTCCTGGGAAGATTGGTCTGTTGGAGAGCATCTCTGCCAGAATGCAGCCCACTGACCAGATGTCAATGGACTTGGTGTAACCCTGCAAGGCAAGGACAAACACATCTTGTCAAAGTTTTGCATAATTGCAGCAACATGTTACTTCAGAAACTGTGAGAGTGCACGCAAATAATTATTTTTTTTTTAGATGAATCCTGTTTATGGATGCTGCTTGGGGTTTTTGTCTGTACAACATGAAATAATTAAGAACCATAAATGCAAACACTGCTTTGAAGAGGTGGCAAGAACTGAAGTATCCAAGACATGCTTCTCCAAAAGGATTCTCCAAGTTTAGTTAAATCTGTACCCAACTGCAAATTTTTGAGACTCCCTAATTCTATAGCAAATTCAAACAAGCACATTTTGGAAACCAAGTATTCCTAATTCCACAGCTCCTGATAGTGCCCTGAACACGTGTGCAGCCTTGGGCTTCTCAAATGTCTATTTTGTACTGCCACAACAAGAGCAGAGCTGTAAATCCTACAGAAACAAATCTCCTCAGAACATTAGATACAGCCCACGTGTCACCAGGTGTTCTGCTGGGGGAGCAAACCTAGACGATCTGAAGGACACAGGGACTGGACACACCTTAAAACAGCCCCAGAAGAACACAACAGCAATTCCAAGTACATGTGAAAAACAAAGGAGTGATTTCATGGAGACTTTGGGAACACAACAGAGACTCTCACAAAACAACCATCACATGCCTTCATTCAGAATCAGATCCACCTTCAGTATAGACTCTGAGCCCAAACTAAGACATCAAGAAAACATTAGGGCAGCATTTGCAGCCCTATCAAGGTAGGGCTTCATCAGAAGGCAGGTCACTCCTAACCCTTCTGTCCTGCACAGGGGCACAGCAGTTGATGGAAGCAGTCTCGTGGCTGCCAAGGAATGGGGATGTGGGAAGTTGTGCACATGATTGCTCAGCTGTAGTACCCAAAAACTGATTCTGGAATCACACATTTAATGCAAGCCAGCAGCTGTACTGCAAATCCACAACCACCTTCCCCCCAGTCTATGCACACGTTCTGATCCTGAAAAAACGGAGTGGGGGAAGCACAGCTGGGAACAGCCAGGGAATAACCAGCCCCAGGGGCACCACAGGGTGGCTCTTACCTTCGAATTCAGCATGATTTCAGGAGCCCTGTACCAACGTGTGGCCACATACTCTGTCAAGAATCCTGTGTGATCATGATCAGGATCCGCAACACGAGCCAATCCAAAGTCACAAATCTGGTTTTAGCAAAAGAAATAGGAAAAAAGGCGCATTAGACATACATCTTCCAATATTCCAATATTACTAATTCACCACTCCCCAATCAATGATGGAACACCTACAAATACAGGGATGGAGACCTATGTTTTTAGAAACAAATTATTCCACAAAGGTTAAGAAAAATGTTTTGGATCAATTACAAAGAGTATCCAACCACCCTTTAGGGGTCAGGAAGAATAAACAGTTCAGGGGAAAAAGGATGTTCAAGGTGCACAGTTTATATTCCACTATGGGCTTACTGAACAGCACCTCTGTCAGACAGGTGGCAAAATACACTGCTCCAACCTCTTAGAAATTCACCCCAAAACAAAGAGACAGACAGTGTCCTAGAGCAGAGCACCTGTTCCTTTCTTACCTTCCTGAAGGTCAAAGGCAAGACTGTTGAGTGGCACATTAGACACGTCCTCATGGTTCTGCCATCCCCCAAACAAATGCCAGCTTATGATTCCCAGACAAGGTGTATTTGCGTTAAAGAATATGTACTCCCAGGAAAATAATGCATCAAACATAGGAGTGGCAGGGAGTTGGGAGGTTCCTGCTGTGTATGTTTTATGGTATTTACTCTGATAGTTAACTGTGTACACTTTATATTCAAAATGTGAAGTAACAATATGTTGTAGTCAATAATTAAGTCAGTAATGGATTATCCTACCACAACCACAGAAACCTCACTGCACCCTGGCAGCTACTCCTTAATTTTGCTGGAGGGACAGCCTGTCTGTGAAAGAACTGATAGATCAGTTAGGAAAGAAGTGATTCAGCTGACTAAAAGCTACATCTGAAAGACAAGACTCAGCAGGTGACAGTCAAACACAGGGGCTGAAGAAAAGGCAATGATGAACGTCACGGGCCAGGCTGCACGCGATGGCTTTAGCTACGTATCAAAAAATAAACCCAACCCTCTGAATCCTTAGAAAACAAACACAGAAAGAGCCCTTTGAAACACGTCAAGGCTGGCCCAGGCTACAGGAGCAGAGCAGCTGCCTTTGTGCAATCAGCAGCTTACACAGAGACAGTGCAAATAATCACAAGAGTCTCCTCGAAGAAACTGTGAAGGACAGCTTAGAGACTTCAGAAAATAACTATGCAGGCAGACAAAACTGTTGTAATCTCTTCCTCCTAACCTCAGAAAAAAGCTAGGTAAGACTACAGGCAGGGAGATTTGTGCAGAATTTTAGTATTACACATAAAGTGCTCGGGTTTGTTACTATTAAAACAAAAGAAGAAAGACACTCTCCAATCCACAGTGAAGAGCCAGAACTGAACTACAGAAGGTGCCTGTGAATCTCTCAAGTAGAAAAATGCACATGGGATGGAAAGGAAGAAAAATCACAGAGATCTCATTAAAATGACAAAAAGCCCCTGGTGACTCGAGCAGAAACAGGTTAAGCAGAAAAGAAGAAAGACCATTAGTGAGAAAGATTTCGAGGTTGAAGCTGCAAGGGAGAGGGTTTTGGGTGCAGAGCTGTCAGTGCTACAGCAGGGCTGGACAGTGCAGAGCTCTGCCTGCAGTGGCAGCACCAGGGACAAGCACCGGTGAGGGCACACAGGACATACCAACAAAGCAGCTGCTGGGGGAGAGTGTGAGGCCACAGTGCCCCTACAAATAATGGGTGGCGTCAGTCAAAACACCAGGAAACGTTGGTTTCTAGGCTTCTCAACCAGAACAAAACCAAAAAGACTGCAACATAATGACAGGCATTTTGATTGAGTTATAGCAGAGAAAAAAACTCTGCACAATGGAAGACCCAGGTATGTCAGTCAGTGCCTCATGCCTTGGAGACACAGAACAGGCGCTACTGAGAGAGAAGACATTGCTTCACAAACAAACAAATAAATAAAAAAAGTCAGTATCCTATTTATACATGTAGCTTCCCTTTCTCAAAAACAATGTTCTTGCAATCAGTATCAGGGATGGTTGGGGGATTTTTTAAGCAGAGATGGCTTAAAATTGGATGAAGCCATGAAGCAGATGGGAAGATTTAGGAGGATCATGTAGATACTCTTCACTAAGGAAATGAAATGACATCCAACAGTGGTACTAACACACTGAAATATGTACAGCTGTATTGCTGAGTAGCCCACACCTCTGTGGGTGTGTGTGCACCAAAGGAAACAGAAAGGCCTCCAGTAAGTTGAGCTGTAGTTGAAACAGTTGCATCTCTAGAGAAATCAGTAAAATCCTGAAACAAACAGTAACACACAGTTCTCCTTAAAACCCCTCCCTCATAGCCTTCCTTTCAAGCCTGTTGCAGTATGTAACAATTCTTGCACGTTTAATACTCAGGAGTTTTCACTAAGTAGGCAGAAAAGTACAACTTACACTATTGCTATAATGTGTTTGTGTTTTAACTAAGTCAAAGGAGTGGATTCTCAGCTGGAGCAACTTGGAACACTGAAGACACTGCAAAAAACTACTTGAGAATCTGTTTAAAATAACTCTTATCTCATTTTCTGAAATATTAATGCCACGTGCCTAGGAAGATTCTATGGCCATGAGAGTTTTTATGTAACTTACTTCATTTGCAGAACTACAAAACAGGTCAAATTGTTAGATGCAGAGAATCAAGGAATCATGTAAAAATATTTCTAAAAATGTCAGATACTCTTTAGAGTGTATTCCAGCCTGTCAGTGCCATGTCAGCACACAGCAATCTCATTCATGGGAAACATGCCAGGCTGTAAAGACCAGTATCTTTATTACACAGGACTCACGGCAGGGAGATTCCAAGATAGTAGTTTTCAAGGAATCTCAAATGTATCTCTCACTGCAAATATGTAACAAGAGACACCTCCTAAGTCAAATGATGGACTTTCACCAGCTCTCATTCACTGTGTGATGAGTCATCTTTAAGGTCTCCTATATTTAATTCTGTAGGTTTGCCTGAAGAAACAGAAACAGCTTTAGGTTCTTCACTCCTGCCAGAGCCTTCAGCTGCTCAGGACAAACCCCAGGGTTCACAAACACATTGTGTCAGTAGAGACTTCTACATCTTTTTCCTGGAAATGAAATCTATAATCCAGAGGTCAAGGAGGAGCTCTTGTTACAACCTGTAGAACTCTGAGCTCCAGAAGAGAGCACCAGCTCTCTCTCATAACACCACTAAAGAAAGAAGCTCACAGCATTACCACCCAAGAGGAACAAACTTTGTACTTTCCTTGTTCCAAAAGTATGATTTGAAGGTGTTTGTTTTCACTGTGTTGTTCTCAGTTTATGCACAATAACCAAGATTGTGAGTGTGCCCCTGTACAGAGCTGTCACTTGCACAGCGGCCCTAAAAGAAACAAGTTACTACAAGTCCAGTGTTCATCAGACAAGGCCTAACATGTACTAGTTTGTCTCCAATTCTGCTGCTGAAACTTTAGTTATGGTATTTGCACAGCACCAGTTTCCTTTAGGTTATGAAAAACCAAATGCTCTGTCACAGAAACCTATGCTCTGCAGCAGGGAGCACATACTGCAGTGGCAGGAAAATCTGATAAAAGAAATTCTAACAGAACACACTAAGGTCATATTGTATTATTCTGCTGTACAGCTTACCTTCTTTTTCATTACCACCTTGTTTGTGTTAAAACATGCCTTTTATTGTTTTGTTGCCTTAAATTACTCATAACACAGAGCTACACCCAAACTGTGCTTTCCTGCTTCTATAACACACCTGTAGATGTAACTCCATTTCTTTCCTGAAGGGGTTAATGCCTTTGAAGGGATCTGATGTAATAACAGCTGAAATCCCACAGCAGGAGTCAGAGGTGCACTGGGAAAAGCTGCCAGGCAGCAGTGGGAATGTAAAGCAAACCAATCATGCAGCCAGGATTTAGAATGGTCCAGCATAAGAACAGCAAGGACACACCTGCAGAGCCAACAACTGGGTCACACTTTGAAGAGGGTATTTTTGTTTTGCTTGGGGTTTCTTTATGGAGAAACTTGGAGCCACACTAAAAACCAAAGGGTAATTAGGAGCAACAGAGTACACAACAAACACAACTGCACCATGTGTGTAAACTCCCTAATCTCACTCCATCAGTGGCCAGTGGCAAATACACGATGTACAGTGGGAAAGGGAACATTCTCCAACGCCTCTCTCATCTCCCATGGATTTGCCATCGTGGGAGTCTCACCCAGAGCTAGCAGCCAAGGGCTAGTTTTGGTTAACTTGCTCGGTGTTCTCTCCAGCTGCAGTACCTACAGTGCTCTGTGATACCAAATTCCAGAGCTTAACAATGTGCCAGAAAACAGCACCTGCTCCTTCCATCCCCCCAGCCTAAGGACAGTGATCAACTGTTCTCTATTCACCCTCCCTGTGCCACTAACAATTTATCCCATTCTGCTGTATTCTCCCTTTCCCTCATGCAGTTCCTTCCAGCAGAGGAGATCCAGGCTAAACAGCTCCTCCTGATATGGAGAACAGTTCTCTGAAATCCTGGTCTCCTTGTTTTCAAAGGATGTTACAGGGGGAAGTGATAACTGTGATCACACCAAACTGAAGGCTCAAAACCAACTGAAAGGTACAGAATGGCATGTTTTTCCTGTTTTATTCTCTATTTCTGTTCTAATTCTTCACACTTGGTTTGTGTTCCTGAATGCCACTAAGCATTGAGCTGACATTTTCCAAGAATCAGAACAGCTCTACACTCATCCTGCCGTAGTATCAGAGTACAGAGCCCATCACTGGAAATGCAAATCAGGAACATTCTCTCTCTGATAACTGCTGTGCATTTAATCAGCACCGAATCTCACACGCCACTTTAGCTGCCCAACAACATGAACAAGACAACACTAACAGTGTAAACAGAGAAACCAAAACTTGAAACACACAGTTCTGAGTTTACTTTTGAGGTCAGCATGACTCTGCTTCAGATCAGTATTTTCATCCAGCTTTCAAAGAGGCTGTTTCCAAGTCAGCCTCCAGATGGAAACAGTGATGCACTCGTTAGAGCAGCCTAACAGAGATTCTTAGTCACTCCAAGCTTCGTAATTACTTTATCAAATAATGTTTTGGCACTGTTTGAAGGATAAAAATCACATTAATCCCCTGTAAAAAGCCCACATTCACGGTTACAAATAAATTCAGGTAATTTATGAAGACCAGAGTAGGAAAGTTTGTAAGACATCTCAACTCACCTTGAGATCACACGTGGTATTAAGCAGCAGATTTGAAGGTTTGAGGTCACGGTGAAGCACATTGGCTGAATGGATATATTTTAATCCTCTCAGAATCTGGTAAAGGAAATAACAAATGTGGTCGTTGCTGAGGTGTTGAGTCTTTAAGAGCTTGTAGAGATCTGTCTCCATAAGATCTTGCACGATGTATCTGTAAGGCATTAGATGTAAGGCAGCAAAACGAACGTGGTGTCATGTTAGATATCAAAATATACCCAGGGAAACATCGAGAACACTTTTTCTCTCTAATTTGTCTTTTTCATTATAATTATGAAACAAACTTCTTGCTTTAGACTTCTGGAATCCAATCAATCCTGCCACATGATGCAGACCTTTACAGAACTAAGAGGAACCAGCATGTGGTCCTCTCAAATTAATCATCACAAACTCTATTTCTTTAGAGTAGAGCTCAATTTTTATTGGAATCTTAATTTCATCTGATTCCTACCCTGCTTGCCAAAAAACAAAGGCAGGTTTTTAGGTTAATGAGTAACAAGCTTCCAAGAGACTTGCTGCCAATTGCATAAAACCATGAAAGGTAAAAGATCTGACCATTTCTGGTGAGTTTTCTTTGCCATCTCCTCACTTCAAAAATTCAGCTGTTCCTCTCCACTACATCTCTGTGCTACACTGAACACAACAGTGCTTGTCTTACCAAAATTAAATCCCAGCACTTTCAGTCAGGTGATTTTTTTTCTAAGATTGCAATGAACATTAAAAAAGGAATGTTTTTTATCAGCTTTGACAGCAATGAGTTCAGTAAAATTTTCTCCTCCCGTAATTTAATTTGGCTGCCAAACCCTTGGGATGCAGGTCCATGATCACTCTTCATCAAAACAGGATTTTGTGAAAACATCTCACTGCTGCCATTCCAGCTGGGCATTCCCACCCTCTCCTCTGGGTGTTCACTCAACCGGGAGGGACACCTTTTCACAGGCACTTACTTCAGCCAAAACAGCCACAGCAGTGCGACCTCAGAACCCCCCACCAGACTGAACCCAAGGAACAGACCGATAACGTGTGAGGTGCAAACATTTGAGCTGGATCCAATCCAATTCCTGCCCACACACACCTGGGGCCTGCACTGGGCAGCCACCTGCAGAGACCCACAAACCCAACACAGATTTGGGGGAATTGAGCTGGTGACTCTAACCCAGGCTTTGTGTCTCCAGCCAACGCTGCCTCCTGTGCCACACACCCATGGGAAGTCACAGCTACACAAACCCAACCTTCCCATGGAAGAACGATCAGTAAAACTACAAGGGCAGGTCTGCATTTCTCCGTCAGGCTCGGTTACCTGCCTTTGTGTTGGAAGATAGAAATTAATGAAACTAGTGTTCATCTACATATTTATCTTTAAACTGATTAAATACAATTAGTCTCCCTTTCAATTCACAATAATGGATGAAAATGTAGCAAGGAAGAACATCAAGAAGAAGAAACAATCAAAAGAGAGGACGCAACTATCATCCCAAGTAGAATAACTTAACACTTGGAAAGGATACACATCTTTCATTTGTTCAATAGTTGGAGCTCTGATAATGTCGTTTATTCCAATAATATTCTCATGTCTGAAGCGCAGTAGGATCTTGATCTCTCTCAGAGTTCTCTGGCAGTACGTCTGATGCTCAAAAGGACTGATTTTCTTTATAGCAACTCGAACTTTGTTGACGTTGTCATAAGCAGAACTAGAAGAGAATCAATAACCTCAATTATTTAAATTCATTCCATTCAGAAAGCAAGAATGTGAATTTAATTACATGTGGGGGTGGTGCATTTGGTTTATGTTTATTTTATCAAATGAAGAGAGGTGACAGTGACAGTCTTTAGTTTGTTGAACAGACAAAAATTTGGGTCTCTACAGCCACGGGCTTTCCCAGCTGACTGGAGTCTGCTGATTCTTGGGATCCTGGACAAAGGAAGAAGTATGTTTTCTTCATCAGCCCGTGAAACAAACAAGTTGGAGGTTTTTTCTATAGGCTGTAATCATCAAAAGTTTGAAATAAAAGGTTTGAGTTAACCCAGTCAGGCTGGGGCACAGACAAGCCTTCAGAAACGATCTTTCAAGCAGAAGAATTCCAAATGCTCCAACTCCTGCAAGTAACACCAGTTGCCACAACCTTTTACTCCTCCACTGATCCACACTGTTGGCACCTCCACGAGAGGCGTGGACAACCAAAAGGGATGGAGAATTTGTGAAGCACCTTTGCAAGTTCAGTTCCAAAGGTACCAGAGTCTGAGAGGAGGAAGGTGTATCCAAGGACACAGCAGCAGGACAGGAGGGATGATGGTGACCGTGACCCACGGTAGGGAACACACTGGCAGCTGCATTTACAGGGCTGTCGTTCCAGGAGCTCAGAGCAGCATTCCCAGCCACACCAATAAAACAGGCTCAGTACTTCTGCTCAACATGCCTACGCACTCACACAGAATATCACAGCCTGAGTCTAATAAAAAGGCTCAGTAAAACACACATAATTTTCTGAAATCTGAGCTCAGGCTATTATTTACTAAAAATGTTATGAATTTTTACAAGTTTTAGGATGTTTTCTAAGGTCTTGTTTACATGAATGACAAATTATCTCATTATCATAACTTCTACTTGCATGAAAAATATATGGTAATTTAATTAATTAGAATTTAAATACGTGTATATGATTCTTGTTCCTTTCAAAGTTCTTGTTGCTTACTACTGGCATTGCTTGGAAATTAAAAAGGAATCAAGCCTACATTCCATACCTTTCTGTTAACCTCAACTCTTTCATGCAAAAATATAAACATAGAAGCTAAAGAGGCTTTACATCCCATCAAATTTCCATAATTGATTCCCAGAATTTTTTTTGAAAATTGGCCTTTCTCTGCTGAGATGCCCAGGTATACCTGGTGACCAGGGGAAGCAGAATAAAACACAAAGATCTAATTAGAAAAGGAGACCCAAAAGGAATTCAAACGCCTGACCACATCAAGGCTCTTCTACCACTCTGCAGAGACAGGGAGCAACAACCACTGTCACCACTGGATGCAAAAGCTTCTAATAATTCTCATTTTCTCTATTAAAATTGTTTTCAGTAAGATCTTCACACAGCTCATGCACATGTAACAATACCCTTTTTGCAGTGTTTGTCCACAGAATCCCTTTGACCTGCACCCCCAGACTGCACCAGACAGACCCGGGATGCTCCCCCGGGGGCTCTGAAATGCCACATGCTGAGCAAGGATTCATTACAGCTGTTGCTATTGCATCTGTAGAGACAACACATTAGCAGTTCCCAATCCCAAAATAGATAATAACCGAGTGCCACGAGTGGAACTTGGCATCACCTTCAAGAGCACTTTGGCTACAGCAATTTTCTGAGCTCATCACCTGCAGTGCTTACAAGGCACCAGTAAGGCAGGTCACAAGCAGAAAACAAAACCAGAAATAACTCTGAACCACAAACAACCTGGACTTGGGAAAGAAATGGAAGAATCCTATGGACCATTTCATCATTATAAACAAGCCTCCTCTCCCCTTTGCATTGATCCGAGCATTTGTTTCTCCCACAATGCACAATCTTACTTCCACAAAGGACTGGACGGCAGCAGCTATGCAGAGCAGAAAAGGCAGAATGCCAGTGTTTACCAATTGATGCTGCATAAATAGAAGCTCCCAATCTCTTATAACATTTATCAAATCTCTCGGTCATTGCTTCTCAAGCAAAGGTTGATTACTGATGAAAAATATGCATCTTTCCTTGTAGATATTAAAAGAACTTGAATTCATCAGTTAAATAGACCAAGATTTCCTCTCTTGTAGCTGTTTCACTTACAGCTCCTGAAGCATTTTCTTAGCCAGAGGATTATGCTCTTATTTAAAAAACAATCAGTAATTTTGCTTTCAGATGGTTCAACTGTAAAACACAATTCAGTGTGGAAAAAAGCTGAGTATTTGCAGTAGAGATGCTGCCAATTTCCTCTCCAGGGTCCCTTCTCCATACGGTCATTTTTCTGTTT
Source organism: Pitta sordida (assembly GCA_013390025.1). Lineage (NCBI taxonomy): Eukaryota > Metazoa > Chordata > Aves > Passeriformes > Pittidae > Pitta > Pitta sordida. Next base: position 115,842 of record WEKX01024224.1, on the reverse strand, counting down.
GTCCAGGAGATCTCCCCACGCTGACACAGCCAAGCAGGCACTGCCTCAGCCAAGGGGAGCAAAACCAAAATCCTGCCTCGCTGAAACAGGAAAAGGGACACTGGATTCACTCCCGTTGTTACACTTTCTGAAAGATGAGCCTTCCTGTAACTTGACTAAACATACATGGGATTATCTCCATTCCCATGAGCAAGAAGCTAATCATAGAAGCAGTCAGGTACACTTGCTTGTGCGTTGTATTTTAAATGTCAGGCACAATACAGCTACATGGAGAACGTGTATGATCTAGTTAACATGATTTCACATCCTCAGCCACAGCCCTCAAAGCAAATATGGCTTCAAGTAAACTGGGTGACCCTTCACAAAAGTGCTTTTTCAATTTGACATGTGCAATAGAAAACGGTGAATGCTACAAATTAGACTGAACTTCAGAGGAACTGAAGTCATGCTACAGCCAGATCCCTATCTGGCCTATGAAGCCACAGAGCAGTAACTATTTCACTACCCAGGAAACACCATAAAGTAACAAAATTGGGTCCTTTGTTGGGCAGACTGAACCATTTCCCAAAGTCTCCCCTGTTGCTCACAGTCTCCATCCAGCTGTTCATGACCTGCCAACACCAGTTACCCACTCCTGTCCAGAACTACTGAGGAAATGTGCTGCCCATAGTGAGCATCAGCAGTGTTTGCAAATGGAACCACCAGGAAAGTGCAAACCCAAGCCCTCGCTGCATCACTCCCTGCATTCCATGTCCCAGCTGATCACGTATCATTAGGGTTCATCTCGCTCAGCCGCAGCTGGAATTAGAGATCTAATTTTACAGCTACAGTTTTACTCGCCCGTGCTCCCCCTGCAGTCGGACCAGGAGCAGCTCCACACACGCATCCCATCTGCCTCCCAGCACATCCTAAATTTAGATTATTTGCATTCTGGGAGTGCTGTCCCAGTGTGCACAGTGTAACCTACTTGTCTGGGCTGTCAACTTCTGCTAAGCCTCACAACAATTGTTTATATTTGCACTGAAGCAGTTAATTGGGACACCTTCTAAAGGCAGGAACCTTATTTCATCTTGAGTTCTTTCTCGAGAAGATAAAAATCTCTAAAGTGGGAATAGCAGCTCACATACTAACAGCTTCGAGGTGCCAGTTTATAGTTTTTAGTTTCTAATTGATAAGCACATGTACTGATCACTGTCCACAGAGCTGTCTCTTTGTCTGTGCTATTCACATCACCATCAGTCTGGTCATCAACACTTTCAGTATTCAGAAGGATTTATTTCCACCCCAACCATGTGCAGCTTCACAAGCTGAAGAACCATTCAGCTGTGAGTGCTATTTGTCTGTAATGGGATAAATTTAAATACAGATTTTGCAACTCCCCAACTCTAGTGGCCACATTATTCCTCTTTCAAGCTGTGGTTACTATCCTGCGGCAACCTGCAACAGTTCCACTATTTAGATACTCCTGCAACACCGTGTGAAATCAACACAACTTAATTTTAAGTATCTAATTTTAAGTATCTTGCAAATATATAACAAAGTATGGACTGAGTAGAACATCACGCACAGCTGTACAAAATAAACAAATGAGTAAGAACTTGCACCATACAAGTATTAAAGCCAGTTTTTAGCCTTGTACTGCTCCAGTACCAACTTCCTTTTTAAACACAAGCCCAGGGCGGGGCTGCTTCCAAAAGCAGCGCCCAGAGCGGCCGGGCAGCCCCTCTGCCCCGAACTCCTGCTCGCCCAGGGAAGCTCTGCAGCAGGCACGGCTGGAGCGGGGCCAGGCTCGGCTCCCTCTGCCCGTCCCTCCAGCCATTCCTATTCCTCGCGTGTTTCGTTTCGGAGCGGGGCTGGAACAAGTGAGAGCACGCCGCAGCTGCCGGGGGCAGAGGAGCCAGCTCCTGGCAACCCCTTCAGCCAACCCCCATCCTCTGCCACGCTGCCTGCGGGCTCTCCCCACCACGGGACACTCCTCCAGCACCGCCAGGATTATTCACCTCGTGGCTCTTTTACAGGCTGCTCTCAGCACACGCATAAATACACATAAAACACACAGCGCTGCCGGCAAACATCCTAATTACAACTCTAAATAAAAAGACTGAGCTGAAGTTTAAAAGGGACTTTTTTATCAGTGGCTTTGTGTTGCTGTGGAAACACGATTCCAAAGGCACATCCAGGGATAAGAATTTTCAGAAATATTGAATAATTCTGCTTACACGCAAAATAGGAAAGGCAAAAATAATTCCCAGCAAGCAAGCAGATCTGTGGAGATCTTTATTCCGTTCATTCAGTCTACATTTAGCTCAATCATGGACATTTCCACAACATGCTGACATTTATCAAGTTACAAGGCAAACAGCTAAAGCTTATTTCTAAGAGTGCTGTAAATAAAATAACTCAGTATTATGACATACGTAGTAATAACCAGCAGGACCATAACAGACTGTTTGCTGCAGCTCTGGGGGATGTGGGGATGGGGAGAGGTGGCAGTAGGAACGTGGATTTGCAGAGGGGACTGGGGGGTTTTGTTTGTTTGGGACTGTTTTTGTTCTTATAATCAGGTATTAAACCTTCCAGGTTCTTCAGAATAATTAGTTTCTTATTCTAGATGATTAAAACACAGACAACAGCTAGAGTGTATGATTCTTTTAATAAAGAGAAAAGACTGGAAATAGGATAAAAGGAGTCCAAGACACTTTCCAATTTGAGGAGATTGAGTAATGTGTAATTTTTATACTGCTGAATTTTTTTTGTAGGCAACTCTAAACACCACTTACTAGAAATATTTGTTCCTTTGCTCCATTTATTTATAATATTTTTAAGATAAATAAGCATATTAGACCTTTTTTATGAGGTCTAACTTAAAGAATCAGCACCTGGATTTCAAAGGAGTAAATGCCTATTCATATTGGGATATAATTTGCCTTGTTTCAGTTTATGAACTGGCAACCCATGTCTCAAGAGTTTTCCTTTCGATTTCTTAGCTTTCTCTAAAAGAGGTTCTCAATAACAAAGCATCTCCCAGGCTCAGCAGCTGTGAATTCACAAAATAAACTATAGAAACAGGGGCATCTTAATACACTTGTACTTTTCTCCATTAAAGATCTAGTTTTACAGACTCATTCCTATCACGTAGGAAAGTCAGTAATCCATGAAAATGGAGAGCTGCCTATTATATCCTTTACAAAACAACAAACAAACAAAAACCCCTCTGCCTTGAGGCTCAGTTGATTAAGAACCAAAAAGATTATAAAAAGTTTAACAGGAGCACCAGGTACCTTTTCTCCCTCACTCCGAGGGCAAAAGTCCAACAAGTGGTAACTCAGCACTCATGAATCATCTACACTCCCCACAGATTATCAAAAGACAGCTGTACACCTTATCTTCTGTGTCTTTGGGAAACGTGAACAAGCACTGATGGCTCATAATGAAAGAACAGGCCAAACCCCGTGAATTTAAAACTGAGATACTGAGAGCAAGTGACATTGAGCTCCCTGCAGACACTAAACCCACCGGCAACTGGTCCTCACTTTCCTGCTACAGAAGTGGCAGCAGGAGATGTCTGAGCAACAAGGGAACATTAATTATTTAGGAGAAACGATGCAATTTGCAGTGTAGTAATAAAGTGGCCTTCTCTAAAAACTCCTTGAAAATCTTGGGGTTGGTTTGGGCTTTTTAAAGTAGCTTTTGTCAAGATTCGAGTATCAATGGAAAGATTATTGCTCTGGGCTTAAGAAATACAAATCCCTGCTTCTAAATCTTTTATCATGGCCTCATAGCAACTGTCATACGTATAAACTCCCCATGTTCCTTGTGTTTTATACATACGTGTATCTCTGTATTCCCAACCCCTTTTGTCTGTTGCTCAGCACCAGATCATCACTGCTACGGCTTTGGTCTGGTTTTTATTATAGAAGATACCTAAAAAAACTATTTTTGTTTTGTATTTCTTACAAAGTTGATTTTTTTTTCTTTTCCAACAAGAGCCATAATTTCTAAATCAGTGCCCTTTATTGTACCACAAGTCCACAGCAAGGTGCCAGTGTAACCACTGCAGAACTGCTCTGTCATGCTTTTAGTGACTCTCTAAAGCTTACTGGGTCAAACTGGAACAGCATTTCTTTCCCCTTTACCACGTCTGTTGTCAGTCATCTCTCTCATAACCATCACAATCAACCCTCACAATGAGGCTTTCTGCTGACAATTACGCCAGCCCCTCCCTCCCACGATGAAGGTGAATAATTACTCTGAAGTGATTTTAGTCACATCCTCTGATCTACTACAGGTTGCTGCCCTTCACGCCACAGAGTCTTAAGGCACTTTTGAAAACCTCCTGTAGGGATTTGCTTTCATGTATCTGCTCAAATAATTCCGAGACAGGGGTAACACTGGCACAGTCTGCACAGGGAAGCTGCGGCTGCCCCATCCCTGGAAGTGTCCAAGGCCAGGCTGGAGGGCACCTGGAACAACCTGGGACAGGGGAAGGTGTCCCTGCCCACGGCAGGGGAGTGGACCCAGCTGACCTTAAAACCAGACCATTCCATGACTGTGATTCTAAGAGGTTACAAAGGGACAATATTAGTTTTCACAATCTGAAAAGGAGAATCTGATGGATCTTTAAAAAACCGTACAATTTTAAGCTATTTACTATGAACATTATACGTAATTTCTTAATAGTTTAGTTCTTTAGATCCCTCCTAGTATTTCGAAAACAAATAGTTAGTCATGCAAAATGGAGTCTGTTAAATAAATCACTTTTGCCAGAAGCTCAGTCAATTCATAATCCTGGGTGTGGCAGACAAAATGATTTGCATTTTGTTAGCACCTACCAAGCACAACTACGAAGAGCAGCAACTCTAGAACTACACCTTAACACTGACACTAGAAAAATAGTGGCTATTTCACCCAAGGTTCTGTACTGTTTGGCTAAAGGTGTCCTTTATCTGTATGGTATTCTGATCAATCCTAAATTGTTTGCAGAAAAAAAAAAGATCACTTCTCTCAATCTGTTCTAAAACGTATTTCCATACCTTTAGCTGTGAAGCACTGTTTCTTCAAACAACCACATTTGCCCACTCTGCTTTATTCCATTTCAGTTCAAGTTGGTCTTCAAAAAATAGAAAGCTCTTACATCTTATTTTATCTCCTTCTCACTTACCCTCCCCATTTTAGAGGTTTACTGGTTCTCTGCTGCCAATATTTCCTTTGACAGCATCTGTGCCAAATTTAACAAACTTCACTGCTATGTTTAAAGGCCCTTTGGCTATCTGTGAAATAAACACCTCATTCCAAAGACGCCCATCACTTCTGATAAAATATTATCATATTAAATATCATTATCTTTCTTCGCTCTATATATAAAGGTAATTCCTGTGGGAATGAATTTCAGGCTAAAATTGTAAGAGCTTGACAACATCTGAGGCAACCTAAGGGCTCAGTGAATTAGAAGGAGCGGTTGTGGTTCACTCTCATTTTTGTGCCTCACATCCCTGCCCTTTCTCAGTTCTCTGGTTGGAGCAGGGCCTTCCTTTGTGTCAGCTCAGAGCACCAACAGTGAAGAAGCCTTTACCTGGGTGTTCCTATCCCCTTCCTGCACTCTCGGGGCTTTCAGTCCGTCACTTCAACTTACCACCTTTACATTTTACTTTTCAGGAAGTAACCGTTCAGCTAAACCAGTTTTCCAACACACAAACTCTCCCCTGTGTAGGCACCAGCACAGGAGCAGGGGAAGGACTGACAGAGCTGAGGCACGGAGGGAAAGGCTGCCCCTGCAGCAGCTGTGAGATCAGCACAGGGCAGCCAAGGAAACCACAGCTCAGGTGTCTCGGCCTCCACATGACCTGACCAAGTGACAGCTTCCTCCTCCTGTGCTTATGGCAATGAAAAGCCACCAAGGCAGCGACAGCAGGTCAGTTGTGTCACCACTGTTACTCCAGAGCCTGGAAAACCACCCCCCCACCCCCAACAGCAAAGCAGGCACATCAATGTGTGCAGGAAACATTTCCTCTTTCCTAGAGAGAAGGGAGAGCACTACGAGAGAGCTGAGTGATGATGGTATTAACAAACCCCTGTGTGGTTTAGTCTTTTGTCTAGTAAGGTTCTAATCTGACTTATATCCCAAACACTCCTCCTAAAATCAGCTTTGGAAAAAGGAAAAAACACAAGATCCGACAATTACTCTATTTTTTAGTAATTAGCTAATTTAATTGATTCCACACTACATAAATCCTCCTAAGAGATAGTTCACAGTATTTCACTCCAACTGAAAGTAGAACAATATCATCCATGCAGACTTAGAAGCCAAGATCTTCCTAAACTCGTAGAAACATCATTGCAAAAGGAAAGCCATCCCAAAGCACTAGGGAAAGCAAGGTCATCGCTGCTGCCCACTCTGCCATGGTTATTCCACTTGCAAAACCAACCAAACCACCAGCACTGACTGATCTCACCACTATCAGCTTACAAGGCATTTGCTGAATGCTTTTTTCATCTTTTAAAAAACCCGTGCCAGCAGTAAAGCCTGGCAGCACGTGAACAGTTTGGTGCTTTGTTCAGAGGGGTGTCAGCGTTAAGACATGTTGGCCACTGTAGCTAAAAGGAAGCTACTGCACAATTATGAAACACTTAGAAAAAATCAAATGTAAGAGTCAGCTTGAATGTCATTGGGGTACTTTTTAACCTCCAAATCCCAATAAAATTTGGCAAATTCTGGACTGAAGCACTTTGGAGAGTATTGATTTGCGGCGCTTAAGTGACCTGCAGTTTTACCCAGGACACCTCAGCAGTACTTGGTGGAACAAACTGCCCTCCCTCCAAACAAGTGAGCAGTGAGGTACTGCAGTGGCAGCTGCGAATTTTAAGAGAAACTGCAAAATGAAGTAATTGCACATTATAAACTGCAAGCCTAATTGCGAGCTGCTGGCACTTAAAACATACCCACAACACAGACGAATTACTTTCCACCATGTAATAAAAACTCTGATTTGCATTCTCATCACCACAGAGTATTTCAGTATTTTATGAAAATTCACTTGAAATACAAAAGAAGAACTTCCAAGAGAGGAGATTTTCCCTTAACAAAACTCAGGTGGTTGTGATTTTAGGTACTGCTGAATACGATGGACAGTAAAAACATGTGCACAGCTCTGCTAAAACTGACTCTCATGAAGACTCTGCTCAAATCTACTTGTTCTGTTAAATCCAAATCGGTATTTAATGCACCCCTGAGAGGCAGCTGGGCTGGGGAGGCACAGCACAACCTCCTGGCAGCAGGAGCCTCCCCGGGGACAGGGATGCAGGGGGGACAGGAGGCTGCCCCGCTGTTCTCAGAGGAAACGGGTGGAGACAGGAATGCTCCTGAAACAGAAACCAACCCCTGCACACCCATGGAGAACAAGAAACCTCGCCAAAGTACCTACCAACAGCCACCGAACAGCCCCAGCTGAACTACTCGCACTTGGTACCGCCGGGGCTTTGCAGGTATCTTGCAAAAAGATGTTTGACAATAGTTTCTTTATATTCCCAAAAGTTGAAGTAAAGCAAAGGAAAATAAGTTTCCTTCTGAAAAGGGGATTCACCCAAAAGTAAACCACCATCTTTGATAACTGTCTAAGCAATTAAGAGAATGCTACATTTTATACAGAGAAATCACTTGAAACAAAGTACTCAGCCGAATTTCACATACATTATTATTTTTTTTACCTTACAACACAGTAAAATAAAAGTTATATTCAAAAATATCTCTATAGCTCTACATGCTTCATTTGAGTGATCTAGAAACCAAAATCTAACACAATCAAAACTGCTTAGTAAAATGTTGTGGGGTTTGGGGTTTTCTCCAGACAGGATTTGAAAAGTTCCTGAAACACAACCTCACTGTCAGTGGAATTCTCCGGAGTGCCAGAACATGCACCTCCATCCACTCTCAGCACCAGCTCCCAGCAACGAAGGCTGGCCATGGGCTGAGCTGTGTTACCTGAGCAGCCAGCTGGTCAGGGGAAGTGACCACTGCTGGGAGGGCACAGCTGCAATACTCTGTCCAGTTTGCCTCTCCCCCAGTACTGGACCAAATCCAGCAGAAAACCACGAGGATGCAAAGGGCTTGAAGGACATGACACAGAAGAAAAAACTTGAGGAATCTGGGTTTGAATAGGCTAAGAGGGGGAAAAGAGGTGGTGGTGGAAAACAAGCAACTGCTCTTTTAAGTTGCATAAAGGGGGACCCCAGAGAAAAGTGACCCAGACTCTTTCCAGAGGTGACGATCACAAGTCCCTGCAAGGGAAATTCTCATGTTCTTAAGGGCAAAAGTTTCACAGGGCAATTGGTTTAACACTAGAACCAGAGGTTGCCCACAGATGTTGTGGAATCTCCATCCCAGGAGATTTTGGAAATATTGAGTGGACACATTGAGCAACTTGGTCTAACTTTGACATCAGCCCTGCTTTGAGTAGGAGGAACTACATGACCTCAGGATGTCCCTTTCAATCTACACTATCCTGTGAAATATTCCACAGCAAGATGTTGTATTTTTATTACATATCAAATCAATAATTTTCATTCCTAAATCACAGCTGAAAGATATGACAAAGCATCAGCAAAAAAAGCATTAAAAAATTACTACGTTGGCGAAGTACTAGTTTCTAACACGAGCTGAGCTCTACACCTACTCAGTTGGTAAAGCACCAACTCTTCTGTGGGCTGTAGATCCCCACCCCTGAACAAGGAGCCTCTCAACTAACAGAGCCTCATGTCCTACAAATACACATTCCTGGTCTTGAGAGTACCAAGAAATCCATCTGTGAAACTGGGGCATGTCATATCTCTTTGGGAGAGTCTGATTTCTCATATGTGACCTCCTGATTCAGTTTCTTCCTCAGTGGAGCAGCACATAGAATCTCTTCACTCCAGCAAAATACCTATTTTTATGAAACCTGCATAAGAACTTTCCTTCTTTCAGACTTGTACCATCTGTACCAAATTTGACAGAAGGCAGGCAACAGGTACAAGAGTCACAAGCAGTGGTACAGGAGATGGACTGATGCAGACACATACAGATGCTGTGACCATATAAGCTTTATTTCCTTAATAAAATATGCTTCAAAGAAAACCTACAAGTTATCTCTGTTTCCATGGGCTGCATCACTCTGTGTTAAGGAAATGTGTATTTATTTATAAAATGCAAGTGTCTCTGGGCTGCACTCTTCAGCTGTTAAGCCGGTGTCCCATTGCTTTGGGCAGACAGCAAAAGTTGCTCATGTTCCCCAAACCCTCAAGAGAGCTCTGACACAAACAGAGCCCTGGCTGCTGCCTGTCCCTCCCGCACAGCTCGACCACGGGCCACCTGCCCAGCGCTGGGGAGAGCAGGAAAAGCAGCTCGGAATTGCTCCTCTGGGTTCCCACACCAGGTGAGGCAGGCGTGGAAGGGTGAGTGACTGAAGGGAAGCGCCTTCTCCCCAGAGGGAAGAAGCTGATAAGTAGCCACCAATTACACTCCCTAATTCCCTCCTCTGATCCTTGCACTCAGGAGGGTTGGCTAACTTGTATCAGCTCCCTGTTCTCCCTATCGTGCACACAGAACACGCTAATTACCGGGAACTCTGCTCCCTAAAAGCACACCCCAACAGAGACACGGATCCCTACACTCCCTCTGCCATTAAAGGGTTCTCTCTCGGGATCAATTACAGGCTCTTTCTGGCCTTTGCCACTGAGCAATCCATCCCGGTCTGACCCTCACAGAGGATGCAAACATTACCTTTTTATATAACTCAAAAGAAAGTATTATACAACCACCAACCACATTCAAGCTTTCTTGTTTTAATATAAATATCTATGCCTTGCAGATCATTCTATTCCTGATTTCCTTCTGGTTTTAGTTTATGAATACACTTCTCAGATTTCCACGCTCTAAAAGTAGGGCTCTTCCATGAGATAGTAGAGACAAACCCACTGCCAAATGTTTTAATTATTCTTTTCAGCATTACATCAGTAACACAAAGATCTCCTTGTAACGCCACAGTCAAGTTCAGACCAAGAAATGCAAGATTTGAGCTTCAAGACTTTTCTTCCAAGTGCATTCAACTGCTTACACACAGGCAGTTCTCTGCAGCACTGATATTGCTTCACCTCCACATAAGCCCAATGACAAAAAAGCCTTCCAAAAACTGGGATATAAACCAGAACATCTCTATCACATTCCTATTCACCATTTCTTTTCAAAACAATTACTTGTTTTATACTGCCAAATTACCAGTGACCAGCTGGATGAAGAACAAGTCACACTGGAAAATCAAAGTTCAGCTCTACTATGTTTTTATTGCTGTTCCAGTGTGCTTGAAGTACGGCCTTTTAACAGGTGGCTTTAAAAATAATAAAAAAATAACCTCCATTAGTGGAGGAGGAAACAATCTCAAAAACCATTCACAGTTTGTCGTGTCAGAAAAGCATTTCTGAAACTTTCAGACTTGGTCTCACAGCAGGTCCCGCTGACTCTGGAGTTGATAACCCCTATCACTGAAAGAAAGGGAAAGTCACACAAAGAACTTCATACCAAAACCCCTCAAAAGGAGTAACAATTCTTAAGTGAAAGTGGAGGGGAAGGAAACAAAAAGCACAACATTTGTATAAATTGGGATAATTTAATTCAGAGTAACAAAAAGAACTGTATGACCAACTAATTGCTCCAAGATTGTCCCGCAGTTGTAGGAAGTGCTGAGGATCTTGGCTCCAGCTTTGCTCTGTCCTCATCCCCCAGTTTCACATGCAAAATTACTGAAACAAAAATAGCTTAGAAAGGGACACGGACAGAGATCCACTTCCTAACCACTCCAGCCTCTGCAACAAGATTTCCGAGTACGACGCAAGCCTTGTGTCACAGGCTGGAGGTTCTTGGCAGAGTTTAACGGGAGGACATTAAGATGGGGGTTTGCCTGATAAGGTGCCTTTTCTGCTTACGAGGCTGAGAAACTGCAACCACAACACAGCAGCAAATACACTGCTCTGCTGAGTTTATTTTTACTCAAAACCTGATTATGTAAAAAAATTACTGCACTAGGGAAACAGTTAAAAGCCTTTAAGGGTTTTCAAATCCAGATGAGAGAACATTCGCCTCCAGTCTGTTCAGCCAATATCTTCCTTTGTTTCCTGTGCTGTTATTTTATGTTTTGATCAATATTTCTCAAACATTATTTTTTTTTGCTGCAAAATCAAAATGGAAGGCTGATGGTAAGAGCACTGTCCTAAGAATACTTAATTTGCCCTTCTATTGATATAATCCAAAGCATTTTATTGTTTTCAGGTCCCTAATCCAGTAATCCAGAAACACAAGAATCAGAATAGAAACAAGAAAAAGAGCCAAGTGTTTTAGGAGTTAAAAGACACTTGCTTGCCAAATATTTCCTTCTGGCACAACGCACTTGTAAATAACCATCACCTCTGAAGATGTCCACATTAGCTGCAGGTCTAAAATAAAGCAAAACCATCAGGGCCTGCTTTGCTTTCCTTTATTAAAGTGTTGAAATTCAGATGGATTTTGCAGTTGCAGGAAACATCTCCATCTGCATACTCACAGCTTGCCCCCTACCTCGCCCCCGAGGGAGAAGCTCCTGCAGATCCTCCCTGCATTAGCAACCAAGGCACAACACGAACCACGCTGTACCAAACTGCACAACCTGCAGGTCTGTGATTGATAAGGAATCACAGTTCACCCCAGTCACTACAATAAGGCACAGTTGCTATGGCATTTAACTACAGCAAGTGCACCCAACACTTTCCTCATCAAGTACATGGTATAAACTGAGACTTTGTTCCCTGTAATTTCACACCCAACGCAGAAGAGCAATAATTAAGAGCATGAAATGCATAATGCAGCATCTCACGTTAATAATTTTAGAGCAGAAAACACAGGAGCCAAGCGCACATTGCCAGTGAACTGGAGATTCCGTATTTTTGTTAGTAATTTTGTACAGCCTTCACAGCTGACACGTATTTTTTGAAAAAGTTCTTCAATAGAAGACAACCTTTTGGATTTGCAGGGGAAACAGTTTCAGTGTAGAACTTTACAACACATCATCTGGAGGGGCAGAAGTTTCCCCTGTATCTGCTCACTGGCACAGTGATGCCAAAAAAGGGCATCAACTGCCATGGTGCTGCTTCTTGCAATCCCTGATCAGTGGTCAAATATTTTAGCTTTTCACATTGTCTGTGACACACTGACGTGAGCTGGACTGTGCACAGCACACACACTGGAAGCACTAGTCCCAAATCACACTGCCAGTGCAAACCAGGGCAGCCACTACCAAGGTTATCTGCACCCGCTTCCTTGCCCTGGCTCAGATGATAAAATAACCATAATAAAATACAGCCCGTACCAGAAGCTACATCAACAAGTTTTAGGCTGGATATATTTCAGTGATTTCTAACACTAAAACAACAACAAGGGTATTTTTACACTGTAAACGGGATTTCTGATTTACGCTTTGAAGGTCCTTCCCACAGCAAAAAAAGTGAGGGCCACAACACAGAACTCTGTGAGAGGCTCATCTCCCAGCTGAGCTCAGGCCTAGACGAAAGCTCCCACCCTGAAACACACGATGACTTCATCCTGACAGGCCAGCACAATTCAATGACTATGTGCAAAAACCTACAGCTATAAAAATCTGTAACGTGCAGCTGAAGGCTGTGAGGAGCCTCTCCGAGAAATGAGTAGCCTGTAAACCTCATTTAGTACCTCCAGTCAAAAAGCATGCTGAAGAAAGGGAGGCGGTGTTGGAAGAAAGTTGATAAAACAACAGCAAAATTGAGGTTTTCATCTGAATCCCTTAGATTATTTCAGGAGTAAGGGGTTTTTTAAATCTCTTTTATTAATGGAAGAGTGAATATGAAATCCTAAGGTCACTGAGCGGGCCAGGTTTCCAGCCCAGTCACTAGACACACCATCACACAGCATCATCCCAACTCATTTAGATTGCTAAAAACCCCCCCCATTTTACACTCTTAATCCGCTCAGTTCACCTCTGCAGCAGCTCACGGTTTCTGCAGTTCGCTCGCCTCGCTCTTTAAGGCTGATGTTACCCAAAGCAAACACACACGGCCGTTTCCAGTGAGACTTGGTGTAAGTCTCTGTAACACAAAGCTACCCCGAGCTAGGAGGGCTGCAGAGAACTTTCCCACGTTAATGCAGCACTGATCCCGCCGGCTCCGCAGCGCAACCAGCGCGTCCCAGGCGGGGCAGAGTCACTTCTGGTGTCCCCGCGACCTGCGGCTGCTGCAGCCCAGGTGAGCCCGGCCGGGCACGGCCACAGCAGCGCCGCACCGCCCTCCTGCTACGGACACGGAGCCAAGAACCAGAGCGGCCAACTCCACAGGCAAAACAGATTAAAGAAAATAAACGCACGAGTGAGACCAAACGAGCCGCTGGGCTGCACCCACCGAGGGAGGGCTGGGGGGGTGAGCGGGGAGCGAGGGGAAGGAAGGGTGATGCCGGAGGGACAACCCCGGGATCCGGAGGGAGAGGCAGAGCTGAGGAGAGCGCGGCAGAGCTGCTCCCCCTCCCCGAGGGCAAGGGCGGGCCGGGCCCGGGCGGCGGTGAGGGAGAGAGGGAGGGAGGTGTCCNGAGGGGCGGGAAATGGAGCCGGGAACAGAACCCGCTCCTGTCCGCCGGAGCGGGGCTGCGTGCGCGACAGCTGAGCGACTCAGTTCTCACAGTGCCTGGCTTCAGAGCAGTTATTGTCGCGTTGGTTTCACGCGGAGTTTTATTGTCCTGTCGGCTGTTTCCCCTATAAATAAACGCTGGAAGGGGGGGGATGTGTGTGTGTGTGTGTGTGTGTGTGTGTGTGTGTGTGTGTGTGTGTGTGTGTGAAAGCACAGTTGATGGTGTCATTCCTTGCCACAGTATCACATCTTTTCTGTCAAGGGTCAGTTTCCTGAAATAGCCTTCCCTTGTTTGCAGAAGTTTGCGGAGTTATTTAACTCGTGAGTAGTTTTACATCCCGGTGTCACAGGGCTCAGCCAGGAGCTGTTCCCTGTCTGGCTTCTCCCTGGTTATCCTTTGCCCTGTGCCTTCGGTCACCATTCCTCTCAGACCAGCTCCTCTCTCTTGGCACTTTCACTGCTGCCTTTGTGCTCGTGTGCTGCCTCTCCCAGCCCCCACAGGGTCATTTCTGCCATCCCACCTTGTGTCCCCCTTGCTCCGATCCAGCCGCCTGTGCTGTCACCAGGACAATCACATTTCTCCACAGATGCAGGCCAGGACACCATTGGCCCTCTTGGCTGCCTGGGCTCACGCTGAGGTTGTTGTCCACTAACACCCCCGGGTCCCTTCCCGGGGCTCGCTCCCCAGCCTGCAGCTCTGCCTGGGGTTGTTATAACCGAAGTGCAGAACCCGACATTTACACTTGCTAAAACTCATCCTGCTGGAATCTGCCCATCCTTCCAATCTGTCCAAATCCCTCTGCAGGGCCCTCCTACCCTCTGACAGATCAACAGGTCAGCCCCAGGTGCCCCCCAGCCCTGGCTGGAGGAAGAAAAACAGTCAGGGAAGAGCAACATAATCTAATGAACTCCTCTCTTCAACTCCACAGCTCGGGGTTTTGTGTATTTGAGTGGGATAATGCTTCTGATGTATTTATTTTCACTCGTGTATAATGTTTTCCTTTCCATGATGTTCTTTTGCACTTCAGAAACACAGTGTTATTTTTCCCAGAAATTTTAGACGGCAGCAAACGCAAGTGTTGAAATTTTCTGAAACCAACAAAAATATTATTTAATAGGTCCCCTTAATTCTAAAAGTGAAATTATGCTTACAGTTCTGATTACATACATAAATAAATCTGTCATCAGCAAATGCAAAACAAATGATTATAGAGAACCCAGCTTAAACACAGCCTGTCACAGCAAATTTAATTAAAAACTGGCGCGTATCTCAATTATTTTCTACCTTCACTGAGATGTGCCTGATCAAAAAGGAAACCAACCAGGCAGGCCAGGAAATTGTGGAAAGACTGTCAGCTCCTTTGAGTGCTGTGTTCAAATACATGTCTAATCCAATTAAACCCAAATAAGTGGTCAGAGCCTAGGGAAGGCTTTCCCCAGGACTCCTCCCGTGACAGAGCTCAGTGCACGTATTTCAGTGAGGCTCTGCCGTTGCTGAGAGCAGACAGGAGTGGGATCAATTGCTTTCCAACCTACTTAAATACACTGCCGGTACCTGCACTTAATATTGAGTCTTTTGCCTTAACAAGGCGACACCAAAGCCGCAATTCTGGGAAGAATATGGACTTGTTTTAAGAAAATTATTAGTTCCGTGCTCAAAATGAAGGGCTGTGGTGGGGGAGAAGAAATGATACTTACTAAAAAATGATGGCAGGTACATGTAATGAGAAGCTGGAGGGGAAAAACCCTCTTATTTCAAACAGAAATCAAAGCACTGCTAAGAACAGCCTGTCCCAGCAGAAACTCTGGTTGGTCTCTGCAGTTTAACAGGTACACAGGCCAAGCCACGCAGCTGCTCAGGGTAAATATGCCGTGGTTTGGACTATCTCCATCTTCACATCAAGTTCAGGAGTCACACGGATGAGTTCATCCTACAACCAGGGTCTAGAAATTCCCTGTACATGCATCTACTTTAACTGTTACTGCATGTTCTGTAAATAGGTCTCTTGAGAAAAGATCATCATCCTGTGAAGGCCCTGGGGGCCCTGGGAGCAGCACTGTCAGGTTTGGGCCAAGGACAAACACCTCAGAGCTGCCCTATGGTGCCACTCCTGAGGGGGGAAGTTCGGCTTTCCAGGCCAATTTAGAACTGAGGTCACATCTCCCCAGATCATCATCAGTCTATTAGTTGTATTATTTGTCTGGGACATTGAAACTGTGGCTTTCTCTGTAGCTGCTGTAGGAGTCTGGCATTTGCTTTAGGAGTACCACAGCATGACCTTGAACCTCTCCCTGATTCCAACAAAACATGGGCATTAAGTATATACAGTTTTCCCAGAATTATTTAAAGAGACCTCAAGCCTTTGTGCGGGGGTGACAAGAGAGAGAAATAAGACACATTAAGATGGTTTATAAAGATATATTCTAACTTCTCAGGCACTCAGGAACCATGGTGATGGTTCCTGAAATTGCTCAGCTATGAGCTCTGATCCACAGGCAACTCTCCTGAGATTCAGAAAGAGCATCAGATGGTAATAACTTCTAGTCAGTACCTGCCTGAGCTGCATTGAACGAGTGGCACAGACCTGAAATCCCTTGAGACTGATCTTCCTTTGAATGTCAACCACTGCTTTGACAGCATAAAGTGACCCCAATGAAGATTAGGGTCTTGCTGTAATCTTGCACTGTTGGGAAGTTAAAACAATCTCTCAGCCACAGTCCTGGGCGCCTGATGCCAGAATAAATTTATTTTTCCCCCACTTATTTCCTTTTTCCCCCATTGAACGTTCGGATGGACTTTGAAGGGAGCTCGTGGTGGCGTAGACAGCAGGGAGTTAAAACCAGTAAACAGATTGCTGGGGTTGTTCTGTGCATGCCAAGGGGAGCACAAAAGATTATTAATTGCAGAACGATGCTGTCAGTAACAGCCTTGATCCTGCACCGGGCATCATCGTGTGGCTGTCAGAACCTGTCACTGGTGTAGGACATGTCTTGTATTATCCATCATGTTCTGGGTAGATTTGCTGTTCACAAATACAATTTGAAAACGCAGTAACAATTTCAATTCATTTTTACATCCCTTAGCTTCCAATTGCATTCCTTAGTTTCCAATTATATTCTAAATATTCTAAAAGGGATCCATTCTACAGCAATCTGAAAAGCTTATTATATAATTCTAACAATGTTAATTAATATACCGACATTTTGTTGCTGTTTATGTACAATTAAACTTGCTTTTATTTTTCATCTGCAGTAGCAGCAGCAGCAGCATCCAGGCACTGTCCTGCAGTTCAGTAATGGAAATTTCCCAGCCTCAAAGCACACTCTGTCTCAGTCAGCTGCAATAAAACTCTGAGTGATTTCAATATTGTTGTGTGCTTTACTTGTCCGCGGTTATCTGGAGCTTGTATCTTTTGAAAACCAGCTACTCCTCATGAGCTTGCTTCATCTTGCCCAAGACTTAAAATTCAGTAAACAAGCTGGGGATGATAAGAGAGTTGAATCAGCAGATAAAGAGTTATTTTACAGGACTGACAAAACAAAACATACGTGGAGTCAGAATTTATAGGGAATGTTACAGTGACTTGTGAGTTGCCACTGAGGTCCTGGTGCATGAGCCCCATTTTCTTGTGCTGAAGCTTTGTGCACTGCAAGGTTATTAAGTTCTTACAAAAAAATATAGTTGGTACATAATATCAGTCTCTTGATCTCTGGATTTCTGGTATCATTGATTCCTAGGAAAAGACAAAAAAATGAGGTAAAATGATTACAAAACCTCAGAGGTCTAATAATTTACAAAGACTCAAACCTGCAGTGTGTTTCCCCTATTTGTTCTCATTTCAGCAGCAAGACAAGTGATGCCTCCAGCAGAGGCAGAACTCAAAGCATGTAAAAACAGGATTATTAGGGTTTTATGTTGTCCAGATACTGCAGGGGCTACATTTTTAATACTTCTTGCTCCTAGCTAAAAAAATTTAGGGAGCATTTGTGATGAAGAGGTTTGCTGGTGTGAGGACATAGGAGAAAGTGTGATGCAGGAAAGAGAGATGAGAATATCAATGTGGAAGAATGTAAATGAAAACAAACAGGTAGTGAGACTGAGCTGTGGGAGTAGAAGGGTTGTTGCAGTTTGAGGGGTGATATCCAGACCCCACTGCCCCTGGCTGTGTGCAAGTGAAGCCCTTGGCAGACACACAAGTCCCTCGTGGAGAAGGAGTGTGGGGAATGACGCCAGGCCTTCCAGCAAGAGCTCCCCAGGACTTGGTTTCCCCACAGTCCTTGTCTGCTGGGGTGACAACCCTCACAAACAGGTGTGCCTGATGCTGTGGTGGCACAGGTACATGTCCTCCCTGTCTGCTGCTATTAGATTTAGTCTAAACAATGGGCAGTGGCTGAACAGAAACAAGTGACAGGGGACAGTTACACTAATGGCATTCTGACCTTCTCACCAAAAAGTCACCAGGGTGGAAAACAGGCAGGATTGATACAACATCCCATGGCAAGTGTGGGGCAGCCTGTAGGAGTAAGTTGGAGGCTGTAGGACAGCAATTCTGAATACAAGGTTCCACATCCTCCTGAGCTTTCCTGGCAGATCTCATGGAAACAGGATCCCCTCTTCTCCTCTGCTGGGCAGGTGCTGGTCCTGCTGATGGCTGAGACACACCCCAGGCAGGGAAATCTGCATCTTTGCTCTCTAAGCTGCACCTGTGCTGCAGGAGGGAGGGGAGATATCAGACTCTTTTCCTTGCACTTTGTTCCATCTACTGACCTGACAGCCCGAAGAGTCTGTGCTGCTTATTTTTAGTATGTTAAATTTTCAAGATGTTCTATATATTACAGACATCCATTTCTACAGTCCAAAATTGATGAATCATCATTTTTAAAAACAAACGCTTCTTCTGCAATTTTGCATATCTATAGAAGATAAAAGCTGCTCAGAGAAAAGAGATTTCCTGAAGGAAGTGGTGTCACCATATTTTGAAAAAAAAAAAAAGCCAAGCTGTTGGAATCTGTGTTGCATTATGGGGTAATGCAATACCTCGGAGCACTTCCTGTTTATCATGAGAGAGACCGTTCTCACCACATCATAAAACTTTCAAGCATTTGTTAATAAACACTCCTAGAGAAAAAATAATACCCAAATTTACAACCCCTGTGGCATCTGTCATTATAAAAAAAAGAAGGGTTTCATTATATATATACAGGAGGACTATTTGTGTGAGAGAGGCAATTTTGATGGCCCCATCCAGCTCCTGCTGAAGGCCATGCTGCATCTCTCATTAGGTCATTGCACCCCAACACATGATTCTTCTTACATGTATGTAAACAGCAAGATGTTTGAATGAGCAAATGTAATTTTTACTACCATCATTTGTCATTTTTTAAACAATGCGGGGATACCGAGAACAAACAGCTGCAGAACTGCAGCACAGTGTCTTGCATGAAAATGACAAAAGTAAGATTTGCTTCTCACAAGAATAATCTGCCAGCGCTGAGGTACCTAATCAAACACACAATTGTGCAGATGTTCACAGCAGTGCTGCCTCACTGTGTGGCCTTTCTCACTTGACGGCTTTGTTGCCTCAATTAATTCTTCTGGATAAATTAACCTTGCTGGAAGAAGTAGAGCTGGGGAGCAGGAGAGTGCAGATTTTTCAGCACCAGCAACCTTGATGGTGCAATTTTCACCCCCAGCAGATAAAATCTTTGGCAAGGAAATGCAAACGATTGTGACTGACTCAGGATGTTCTTGTGTTCTGACTGGGACTTGGTCTGCAGCTGACAGGCTCACGGGGTGGTCAGGGAGGGGACTGAAGGTTTCTGCCAATTCCACATGGAACAAGCATTTCGGTAGGTACCTGTACATTTGGACACAGGACAGGTTCGTGCCTCCCACAGCTTCACCACTGAAGGAGGCTTGTTAAGTTCAGAGCAAACTACAAGGCTTATCTGTTTGCTCAGGATGGGAACATCTGAACTGCAGTTTCACGTGGTAAAATCCTGCTGCACGGAAATTCAAGACGGGCAATAACCGTGTGCAATTCTCCTTTAAAAGGCTGTAACTTTTAAAACTCTGCCACACACACTGTTATCAGAGCAGGGGAGAGACTGAACCTCAGGAAGGTGTTCCCTCCAGCCACCAGCACCAGATCTAGCAAAATTGAACTAATAATTAAGACACTTGTAGCTTTTTGGATCCTGAAAGTTTAAACAATGGGAAAGTTATCTGGCTCACATTATCTTTGTCTTACCTGACATATGGTGGTTATTATTGCAGAGATGCCTTTTGTAACTGCAATACATCCATTGTACTCAGGCACTGCATTTATCTTGCTGCATTACTGAGTCTCTGGGTTCTGTACAAGTGACACAAAATTGTCATGAGGATCTGTCAGCATCCTGCATCTCGATTAACTTCTTAATATGATGCCTCATTTCCCGCTGATGCTAACAGGCAAATTCAATCCTGGGAGAAAGACAGAAAACACTGCTTTAAAGAACAGAACAAGAGAGAACACTGCTCTTTTTGAATGATATGGCAAAATATCTGTAGGATTATGCTCTGTGTCCAATCTTCAAAGTCCCACTGATGGTGGCAGGGTAAGATGAAGTGATCATGCTCTGCCGAGCAGTACGTGTGGGGGAGCAGACAGCAGATGTGCAGCCACTTAGCCTATGCCTTGTGCACCAGACCATGGTATGGAAATGCACGTGGATATTTAATTGTCATTCAACTACAAGTTACTTGGATTTATGAGTCTGGGAAGCACACATGCTGCAGTAAGAAATGAGTGTTTATTAGCACAGTAGCAGTGCTGGCCTTTCCTGCAGAGAGGCAAAGTACCCCCGTCAAGAGAAAGTGGATTAAAAGGGGGCAGTGCACCACTCTCCTGTCCCATTTACCGTTGTGAAGTGCAGTTGGATAAATGCCAATATATGGATACATTTCTATCCTGAACTCTGAACAGCTTTTACTGCTTCTTATCACAGATAATAAAAATGCAGCTGCTGTCCTTTTATCAAATCCCAATTTAAAGAAATGTATGTCTAAATAAGGGGCATAACCAAGACTCCACCTTCAAGGGCAGCTAATGGGTACATGAGAAAAAACCCCTTCAAGTGCTAAATCAGGAACATGGGACCATTGTCCTGTATTCAAGCATTTTTGCAGTGCTTGTTGCAGCAACCTTCTGTGGTTACTCTGCATGTGTCCTCCTTCCTCCTTGGTTCCTCTTCCCTGACTCTTACCCGTGCCAACATCCTCCCCAGTTCCCGCGGTCCCATTCAGCCTTTTCTCTGCCGCGGAGGCTGGTGCTGCCGGGTGACCTTCCGTCACCTATCCAGTCATCCTCCCGGGTCGGGCCATCTTCATCCTGTGCCCCACCTAGGAGGTGAAGTGGGAGGTCAGGCATCACATAGCAGCGAGGCATCCCCAAACCCACCCCAAATCTGCAGCAAAAATCTGATGATTTCTGTGTCTCCCCGTCACTGCAGTTCCAGTCTCCATTCTCACACTGTCCAATTCTTCTCCTTTTGTGGGCTGGTGTATTTTTTACTGAGTTCATTTTCTTGCAGTTTACTGAGCTGCATGAGCTCATTAAAGAGCCAGACAACCACCAGACCTGTACAAAGAAAGCAGCAGGGCTGGAAGCAGAAGCATCATTTTGATACCAGCAGTCCTTTGGATTTGGCTCAGCTGCCAGGTGATATCACTCCCTAAGACGAGTTTCAGCTGTGAAACAGGGAGGTTTGACTGCAGGGCTGAGAAGCCTTCAGACACTTCTCTTTTGCCATCCCTTGCTGCACTTTCCTCTGTTCTTGAAAAATGCAGGGAAAAGCAATCATGAAGGCAGTTTTATAGTGACTTCCCCACCACCTCCTCTGCTCGTCCTCTGCCTCTCCTGCTCCTGACATTTAACCTTCCTAAAGCCTTTCTGCTGTAATTCTCTGTGCTCCTGTAGATCTGTCCTGCCATCTCACAAGAAGCTGTTGTCCTCTAGAAACATCCCGATCCGGGGTCTGTTTCCTTGCAAACACAGTGCACAAGCACCACAAACAAACACAGGCCGCCTTTCTCAGGACAAATACAGTGAAAAAAAAAAAAAGTATGTGTATTACACAATCCCCAAGACATGCGCATTACTCACCAAAACAACCCTGGGTATCCTATTTCTGCCTCTCCTTTCTCTCCAGTAGTGCCAGTGCCCTGAAGGCAGGACCCCGCAAGGGCTGTGGGTGCACAAACCCAACGCCTGCAATGGATCACTGTCCTACTGTGTGGGACACAAGTGTCTTGCTGTGTTTGTTTTCTGATGTGGTCTGATCATTTATACCCTTGAATTAATAAAAATAACAAGATAGAAGCTTTCCAAATGTAATCCATTGCAAACTGTCCTTCATTGCTCTGTTCTTGTCCCACACACATTAGGAAGGGCGCATTATATATAAATCAAGACATTAGAAACAGATAAATGCCTTTCTATTGCAAGAAAAGAAAACCTTTCTAGAAATACTGTAGAAACAGTCACATCCTCTATTTCTGTCTTTTATAAACAGCAGGCTGTGTCTTATTATCATCAAGGAAGAAGTAAACAAATGTAATTTAATCAGTTCTGTCTTTCGTTGATTTGCATCAGCCAGAATAAAAGACAAAGGCAGAATGGAAAACAGCAGCTTTGTGCTAAAAGTTTGAATGCACAAAATACTCCTTTCTCCAGCTGTCAAACATTAAAAAACGCTCTGCATACCAGTAATAATAAAAGTGTCAAACAATTGACCACAATGGGAATCACAATGCTTCATTAAAAGCTCTAAAGCAGAGTAGAAAAGCTTCCAGCCATTTGCTAAACAGAACTAAATGCTCAGATACTTTCAGAAAGTGTCAGAAGATGCTTTCATCTAGTCTAGTCAGGCAGATAAATATCTCCTGGCTTATTCCAGCCCTGTCTCCGAGCCCGTGCTGCTTCACCAGTAACAGCTGCCTGTGCCACTTGCTGTGCTGGGGCTCTGGCACCTCTCAGAACACCACAAGAGGTTAATGCCCTCCCCAGTGCCGAGGCTCCATTGCATGCGGTGCAGGGATTTAATCAGTAATTTTGTATTTACATATGCAATTATGTATTATTTGCAGAACCTAACCTATTTGTTCAGCTGACAGGCGATGTTGTGATAAGGAATTTCAGTAGACAGGATATTTATAGATCCTTTATCTCTATGTACAATCAGAGCTAAAACGTCAAACAATACCCCAATGAAGGGTTGTTTCAGTTCAACTTTTCCCCATTGTTGCTTTTCCTTTTATTTTTTTTTCCCCTCTGTCTGGTTACTGCCTAAATCTTGGCAGTGAGAGAAAAAAGGGAATGTGACTCACACTGACAACTTCATTTGCTGTAAGAGACCTCAGTAATTGCTCTAACCCACTTACAGGAAAGCTACCCCTCCTCTTTCTCTCTTCCTCCACCCTTAGACAGACAGACAGAGGCCGCGCTTGTAACAGGAGCAGCCGGCTGCTCTCAGAGGTCGTGCTATCACTTAGGGAGCAGCCAGGCCTCTTTCTTTTCACTTTTCTTCCTCTGCATTTCAAGTTAATCCCTCACAAGAACTTCGAGCAGCTTCAGTTTATGGGGCATCTTCCCGCCAGGGGTTTTTCCCGACCCTAATAAGCAGAGTCTGCCAAGGCCTCCCGGCTCAGGCGCAGCGGGGATGAGGCGGCTGCTCCGGGGTAAAGCTGCCGAGGAGCCCAACAATTGTCGCCTTTTCCTTTTCTTAAGCGATGGGGGAAGGGAATGGTAAATAGGAGCAGGAGAAGAATCAGCACAGTGCCATGCAGCACTCTACCAAAAGATATTTTCATTTTTACTTACATAATCAACACGAGAGCGGCATTCGTAGTGAGGTGGCGGAACAGATGGCAAAGACTTAGTTTTCAGCAAGACGTTAATTAACAACAACTCTGGTTTCTGCTAGAGAAGGGGGTTTGTTCTGCTCTAGCAGGGCTGAGATGTTTGCTTACTCTACATAAGACAAAACTCAGTTTCCCCGGACAGAATGGTGATCTATTAATTTTTTCCGTGTTGACTTTTCCAGGATACCCTGTCAAACACAGCGACATCCCAACTGCAAACCTTGTCAAAGATCATCCCAAGTTTGGGTCCTAGCAGTAGCTTGGGGTTCTCCTTGCAAA
Organism: Pitta sordida; assembly: GCA_013390025.1. Lineage (NCBI taxonomy): Eukaryota > Metazoa > Chordata > Aves > Passeriformes > Pittidae > Pitta > Pitta sordida. The sequence goes on along the minus strand of WEKX01024224.1, from coordinate 92,009 downwards.
TGCTCCTGAATGTTCTGTGGACGTATAAACACAAAGAAGAAAGGGAGGAAGAGTAAATATGATTAAGTGAGAGAGGTTTGTGAAACTTACACTGCAGGTGAGGCTTGTGTCATAGACAGCAGCTTTTACAGAGATATGATTGAAGTTAATGCTTTCTTAGATGCTCTGCATGAAGTTCTCTCTGCTCTTCCCTCTGCTCCACACAGTTGGAATTAACATCTTCAGCACACTGAGCTGGAAAGAGCCATCCCAAGGGGACTGAAGCAGAAAGGAGCTATGCAAGATATTTATTCAAACCACAGGCAGAGAATACATCACCCAGCCACAATGAATAGGGAAATGGCACATGCAGCCAAAAAGTAGCTCTATTTTTCGTCTGATAATCTGGCTGGACAGTCAGACACACTGACCACCTCCCAGACATCCAGCTCCCCCCTCCCTATGCTGCCAGGTGACAGGAGATTGTTTCTTCCTGCTTTGCATTCAGCGTCAGAGGCTCTCCAGAGTCACACGCCCAAGTTCTGCAGAGGACTGTGGGCCACATTCCTCCGGGGATTACATCCATCCCCAGCAGGAGAGAGCGAGAGACATGCAGGCCAAAAGGGATGGGCAGGCAGCGGGAAGGGAGGAGCCGAGGAAGGAGCGAGCTATCGAGAACATCTAAGTGACCACAGGCAGGAGCTGCAGGGCAGGGAAGGGAGAGTGGAAGCGTTTATACACCATAACAATGTTATATAAAATAGGGCTACAGGGCTGTGGAGCTTGGAAATGAACCCATTATTCCCACATCGCGACACTCATCCCTGTGCTGCCAGCAGATCTCTAACACCTGACAAGAATCGTCTCTGCCCATTCTAGTGACACGCACATCTAGAGGATGCGTTCCCGTTACTCCCACATTCTCCGTGCAGGCAGTAGATGGCTGTGGGTCTGTGCTGCACAGCTGAAAATCATGCCCCTGCTCATTTCCCAGAGGGAATGAGCAATATTATTGCAGAAGACTTTTGATTTGCTTTCAATGTGCATGTGTTAAAAACATGGTTGGGATGATTTAAAAGTTACATTACAAGAACGCTGCACTTACGAAGTCAAAAACTAAAAAATGAGTAGATGCCTGAACTGAGAACGTCTTCTTCACCTTTCAGCAGCTACTTTAACTCAAAATTTCAGGCGGGCTCCTGTGCCATATTGCTCTCAACCACGAATAAGTGCATCCTGACATTGTTATACTGAGCACGACTGAGCTACAGCCTGTACAAGATTCGGGCCTCCATCAGTTCATTTTGTGTTCAAACAGAACTGGGCCACAGAGAGCATTTTGCATACATGAGATGGCAGAGATTCTTTGCAGGATGATTTTCAGGAGAAGTGCCAGATATCACCGAAACTGTGCTTAGGAGGTGCAAAGTAGAGGAAAGAAAAGAACACAAAAAATTGTATTCTGCGAGCCTGTCCTCCTTTTGCAAGGGTTAAGGAGATGTGAGAATCAGCAGAACTGCTCCTGTACTTACAGCTGACTTCTGGGAGGAGGAGAGAGGGGTGATGAAAAACCCTTTGCAAATATGTATTACATTTTTTAAAAGGTAATCAGCATTACAAGAAGTTAACTCTTCAAGCAAAACCAAAAAGAGAAGCAACCAACAGATGCACAGACAAGCACTGACTTCAGTGGAGCTGCAAGGCTGAATTTGGCTCCAATTCTGTGAAGTACTTTCAAAGCAGGAGCATTCTGCATACAAATGAGCATTAAATAATTTGCATCATTAAGAGAGCTCTGAGCAGCTCATCTGGACTTTGAAAAAAGCTAAAGCAAATGTACATTGTTTGAATACCATTAGGGACAGTCATTAACGAGCATTAAGACATCCATAGTATTGACACAGAGCTGTAAAAAGAGACCATCCATCCTCCTTCCCGGCTTATTTTCTTTATTGATTTGTAGAATTTCTTACACATGAGCTTTAGAGTATTGTAGAGCTCAGCAATTCATGTAAGAACAGCCCCAGGACTATACAATTACTTCCTTTTTATATTGCATCTGTCAATTTTGGTTACAGCCCTGGCTGTTTGGTGTAGACACCATATACAATTTCAAGCCCAATGTACACCAGAGAAACAAAAGCAAAGAGGTAAATGGATTTACCCAGGGTGACCCGCCAGGGTGTAACAAATACTCCAAAGGGTCTGGTGCCCCTTCTCACTCCCTCAGCTCTAAGCAGAGCTGCTGTAGCACTGGATAAAACTGTTGCCTCATACCAGATCTCAAACGCTTGAAAACATGGTTCCCAAGCAGCAGGGACAGTGCAGAAGAGTTCAGGTGAAGAACACAAGTTGTGCAAAGAACCAAAGGTACAATATAGTTGAAGGTTATGAAGCGCCAGAGCTGCAAGAGTTGAGGAGTGGTGGAATACTCAGAGCTAAATATGTTCAGCAAAGTGCAAAGGGGGAGGCAGGGGCAGGCACCAGCCTACAGGCAGTTGAAGGGGAGCTGGAAGGAGTCTTTAATGAAGGCAGAAATCGTTCTGGGTGACTCAGAATATTGGTATTCACAAAGAGAATTGAGAACAGGCAAAAATAAATAAAGCTGAAAGCAAAACCTAAAGGCCAAATCCCTCTCAATAGCCAGAACACTGATATAATCTGAACAACCAAACAACAAGTCCTTGTGAAAACCTCTCCCCGGGTACTTCCTGCACAGCAGCCCCTCTCCACGGCTGGGGGCTGCAGGCAGCTCCCCCTGCCCCAGCCCCAGAGCTCTGCAGACTGCTCTTGTGCTGACACCCTTTTTCTTGCAAAATGCAGCCCTGGTGGTCCTCCCTCCACACCCCCAGCCCTTGGCTTTCCTGTGACATCTCAACTAGCACATTGTGTAACCTCACAGACTTCCCTCGAGCCCTGAGCAGCCCAGTGTGGCTTACACAAGCTGCCAGCTTCTGTACATGTCACAGGCACACACATCTGTCCTTGAAGGATCCAAAGTCACAGCAGTTTTATTTATGTGTGGATTTGTGATAGGCAACTTCCAGATCCTGCTGCCATCAGCCAAACACACATGCAGGCAGCATTTAACTAAAACCCCAAGTCCTACAAGTTTTACAGTGAAGACTGAAAAAGAGGTTACAATTTATTATTTTTATACGTGCATGATGACTTTTTGCTATTCTGTTTTTAACTTTTCATTAAAGAGTAGTCCAAGAAGTTACAGTTATATGTTTTGGAACTGTGATCAGTAAGACTGAAGGACAGGAAAGACTTCCTGAGAGTGAGACCTATTAGCCAAAGGAGCAGCCTCCCAAAGGAGGCGATGCGAGCACTTTAGCAGAGGCAGTATTAAGTGCTCCAAGGGATGCAGGCAGCTCCAGAGGATTGCCATGAGACACAGCCCTCAGCAAGGCAGGACTCCTGCCATTACCCGGCTAATGCACATCCAGGCCTGGCCAGCTGCTGTTGGGAATAGCTCACTGACCTAAAATGTCATTAACAAGAAAATATTAGAAGACAATTTTCTAATGGCAGGGGCAGCCTCTGCAATGAATCTCCCCACTACAAAAGGTGATTATTAGTAGGGGGAAGAAACAAACAGTTTTGATAACTATTTGTATTAGGGTTTATTAACTAACTTTTCCTTAAACTACCTCAAAGTAAAAAATACTAAATTGCTTGGATGCCCTGTATGTCTGCTTTACCCTGCAGAAAACAGCCCTTTCCAGTCTCTGACCAGCATTACCAGTGAAATAAAAGAGCAAAAGCCACCAGTTACAAAGGAGCTTGAGACTGAGAACATGGGTCCATAATCTCTTTAGCTTAGAAAGCAAAGAAAATGAAGGCAAAAATTGAAATGCTACAATTAAAGTAGAAACCAGCCTTATAATTTTTTTCCATGAGGAAGAACATCTTTGGGGAGGGAGATTAAACTATTTCTCAGAGGTTTTAGTGTCATTACAAAACCAAGCACTTGAAGCTCCTTGTAATTTTCTGGTTAATATCGCTGCACTGTGCAGCAGGAACATTGTTTCAGTGGTTCAGCTGGTAACTTCCAGACACACTGTAGTTAGACTTTAAATGTAACCTTAATAATGAATGTCTGGGGTTTGATCTTCACTTCCCTGTCCTGGTCCACCAGGACATAAAAAACTGTACAGGCAACCAGCGCCAGGTCTGTAGTCAGAGGAAAGTCTTCCCATGTATGATTTGATATTTCTAATATTTTGAAGAGAGAGAATCCATTGGAGGGTGGGACAGAGAGAGAAGGAAGATTACTGTTTGTTTTCAAAAGCAGACCCACCAGTGCAACACCAAAGCCTCCCTGCACTGCTGAATTTGACTTTTGTCTCAACGTTTCAGCTCTTCAGAAAGATACGAGACTTCAGGTGACTGATACGACAGAAAAGAGGAATTGGCAGAGCCATTTCAGTGCCTGGTTCGTTCTCCCATCCCAAGTCCCTCAGAGCAGGGGAGCTGGGCTGGAGCTCCAGGGACTCTTCTGAGAGCCAGTACTAAGGACACCGTACCTTTAAAAACCAATGACCTTCAGCCAATTAAGCCTCTGTTAGAGAAAGCTCTCCATGTGCATCCATGCTTCACCCTGTGCTGGACATTCCAGCCGCTGGAACAGTTGAGTGGAATTAGCTGCATCAACAGAAAACAAGTGGGTGAAACATCTGATGTCAGTGGCCCAACTGGCATTACCTGCACACATCTGTAACCCAGCAATTAGATCCATCGTTAGCAGCTTGGCTTAATTATAACTTAGAACTTCTCCAAGCATAGACTTTGCTCAAGATATGAAATTACTATAATTAATTACATAGAAAGCCTGAAATGTCTTCTCATCCATTGTTAAATGTTTTTTCCATTCCCCACACTGCCACCAGAACTTGGCTTCATAAAGGAATGGGGCTGTCAACTGAGAGAGAGGTCTCTCTTGTAGCCTGAAAAGCACACAGAGGAGACTTATATAAAAGAGATTTTTTTTATCTCAACTTTTTATATCAACAGATTTTTTTTGCTCTCAACTAAGAGATGCAAAAAAGAATATTGTTCTAACATATACTTGGTTAATCACTCTCTTTACATGAATTATTTCTTTTTTGCCTCCCATTTAAAAGCCTTTTTGCACTCTCCTCAAACCACTGCTGCTGGCCATTCTCAGAGATGTGACATGGGGCAGCTGTGCCCCAGCCCGAACCAGCTACTTGCATTTTAACCAGTAAAAATCAAACCACGGAGTCAGCGTCTGAAACACTTCAACAGACGCGGGGACGGAAGGAAGGTGTTATCATGCAAAGAAACGTTTCCCACGTGGCTTTCCAGTGCCCACCCACGAGGTGAAAACATGACGGGAACGACAATGTAAAGAGGGCTCTTCTGCGGTTCGTGGCCGCGGCTGAACTCCCGCACCCTCTATTTCCCCGCACCCTTTATCCCCCCGCACCCTTCTCCTTCCCATCCCGGGCTCTCCCGGCCGAGGCAGGCGGGAGCCCTCTAGGGGCGGCACACGCGGCACCTTCACAACCTTCACAACCTTGTGCCTGTCCCCGGCCCAGCCCCTCCCGCCTCACCTGGTGCCAGGAGCAGCCGAAGGGCTCAGCAGAGAAATCAGGGTACAAGGAAGTCGCAGGTTTTTTCCTCGAAGTGCCTGCCCTACCAGCCGGGAATGTGATGTGGGAAGTGTCTCTTCTATCGCTGGTGCAATCTCTTCCAGGAAAAACAGAACATCACCAGACTGAAGTGCTGGAGCTTCCTTAGCTCACCACAACATAGCTGGGATTTTTCTTTCAGGCTATGCAAAACACTTGGTTTTGCCTTACTATAATGCCTCCAGCATACAGTGAACTCTTGTATAAAATGAGCAGGTTTATCCTTGTCAAGGCGTGTTCAAAATAGTTCTTTCCAAGAGCTACTTCTATTTGAGGGCTAGATAACAGCTGCAGCATCTAAACATTTAAATATTTTCTCATTCTAATGAGAACTTAAGATTCTTTCCAAAATAGCTCAAAACAACAACATGAGAATGTGGCAAACCCAAATTTCAAAACATTTTGACTCCAGTAAGAAAAAACACACACCACCAAACCAAAACACAAGTATCAAAAAGCATCTAACAAGATATTAAGGATTTGCTGTATTGCAATAGGTAACAGATTTTCTTAGATATCCCAACCAGAGAAGTGCAAGAACAGCTTAACACTTGGACAAACAGCCAAGATTGGCTTTGTTTGGGTTTTTTTTCTATGTAAGGGACTAAGATACCTGCACAGCTGCACTGCAAAACTGCAGGGTCAGTTTGGTGAAACAGGTAAACACCCAGTACAGTCTCTACACGTAGTTTACAAGCAACTTGCTGCACAACATATCCAAGGTTATGCCTGATTTATTTAAAACAAATAAACAAAAAAAAGCAAACCAGACAGTAAGATGAAAGGCTGTAACCTACATTAGTGCTACTTGAATAGCAAACCTGATCTAGATGCAGAAATTGTTTTATCTGGCCCTCATCAAAGAGCTGAGTGTGACATCTGCATGATTAGAGCAGAGCCCATATTTCTAAAGTTCTCCTACTTCCTGAAGAAGCATTTCTGCACAACATTTCCCAGGTGGAGGACAGGCATGTCCAGGCTCTTGGTAGAGCTATGCCCTGGTTTCAGCTGGGAGAGAGTTATTTGTCTTCCTCATAGCTGGTCCAGAGCTGTGTTTTGGATTCAGTGTAAGAATAATGTTGATAACACACTGATGTTGTGGTTGTTGCTAAGCAGTGCTTACTCTAAATCAGTCTCCCAGGCTCTGCCAGAGAGAAAATGCACCAGAAGCTGGGAGGGAGCACAGCCAGGACAGCTGACCCACACTGGCAAAAGGGCTAGACAAGGAACATCATTCCCAGTGTATAAACTGGGGGAGCTGGCCAGGAGGGGTGGATCTGTGCCCAGGGACAGGCTGGGCAGCAGACAGTTGGTGCATCACTTGTTTCACTTGGGTTGTATGTTTCTCAACTTTTAAGATTGTTATTATATACATTGTTTCAGTTATTAAACTGTTCTTTCCCAAATCACAAGTTTTCAGTTTTTTCCCCAGTTCTCCTCCTGACCAGTGGTGGGGCAGAGAAGAGGGAGGGACCAGCTGTGTGGTATTTAGCTGCCATCAGGGATCAAACCACGACAAGATGAAGAATTTACTTCTGCATAGCAACCACCAGTAAAGTTTGTAGAGCCCCTGGATGGAATCAGCCAATACCAGTCAAGGTAAATTGAGCAGCTGTACAAGAATTAAAGAGCCCTCAATTGTGAGATTTGTTATTCCTTGGTCAAACAATTGAGGTGGATAATGCTTTTGTGAACCCCATGAATGGCATATAAGTTTAGCTTCATGCAGCTTTAAATCAAAGTTTTAGATTCACTTCCATAGGCTTCTTGATTTGCTTCTTGCTCACACCCAGCAGCAACAGAGCCTGCACTGACTGGGATTCGTGGAGCAGAAGGTTGGCTCTGAGCCCCATGTTGAACACATGGGCTGTTGGAGAGCTGCTGGATGAGGAAGAAAACAGTCATGAGTAAGGCAGCACAGCCAACAAGAACCAGCAACGTCTGGATTTCACCTCCTACTACTCAAAAGGAGACAGTAAAGCCAATGTTGGGCACCAGCAAAGAGAAACAATAGTGACATCCAGTCCAGTTCTCAACTCAGCTGGCGTGGACTCAGACCTACGGAAAGGCAGCACCTTTGTTAGAAAGTGCCAGGGATGCCCATGAGGCAGAGGTGACCCTGTTCAAAGCTGCAGTGACCTCTGGGAGTGTGGAGTTACCTGGATGATGGATTCCCACTGCTGCCTTACAAAACCGTGAAAGAGCAGCAGGCAACTGCTGGTTATGCTCCCTGGTGAGCCCAGTGAATCACAGGCTGGGAAACTGCTGCTAACCCAAGTCAAGCAAATCCCCAGCCTACACTTCTGAGGATTTGCTGCTTTTCTATAGATTATTGCAAGTGAATTTTCATCCCTAGAACTCTTACTGTTAACAAAACCAAACCAAACCAAAACATTTAGAACCTTGAAATGGAAGGCTTTTCAAGAGACTGGAGGTTTGACCTGGAGCAGGTTCAAGCATGCCCACAGCATCTTGATCAGAATCTACCTCATGATTCCTTATGGTTAGACTTATTTTCATTAAATACCTTATCTGCTCCCATCTGATGCAGCATCCTGGGTTCTTAGTAGACTTTATTCTTCACTGGAATAAATACATAAGCATTTAGACAAACTGCCTGAAAGACTTCATCTCTCAGATCCTCAAGGCTGTTAAAGGCTGCCTTTGTCAAGTCTCCCACCTCCATCCTCCTCTCCTCATATCTTCCTTTCCTGAGGACATGAACAGCTGCACTTCAGAAGCAATCACAGATTAATTTGCTTCCAAGTTACCATCCTTCTTAGAAGGTTCTCTGCGGTCTGTAGTAAATGAGTCCTGACATTCTAAGAATTCACTTTCCATCCTTCCTCTTCTTTAACAAGTATGCAAGTAAACAAACTGTCAATCTCTGCTGCAACAGGGTCTTTCAGATCATTATGCCATTACTCTGAGGTATATGTAGTAAGCCCAATTTAACCTGCTTTATTAACCGTGGCCAGCTGTAAAAAGAACAAAAGAAAACAGATTAAATCAATGAATTGTAGGCACAGTGTGCTAAGATAGGTTTAGTGACATTCATCTTCTCAAGGCAGTACCCTGTGTGATACCAAGGACTGTTTCCTTCTAGTGCTTCCACTGATCTCTTTTCCCAGAAAAAACCTATGGCAGAAGGCAAGATGTAGTGACGGGATAACCACTGAAAGATGTGCAACACGACCATTGTGGATCCAGCTACCTGAAGTATTAGAATGAAAAATATATTCAAGAAAAGAAACAAGCAGTGCTTTGAACCACTATACTTTATTAATACTTCAGAAACATCAGATCCTACAGTGGTGAGTCCTTATTCCCACCTAGTTCCAATCACTGCTTTGAAACAACTTCTTGCAATATGCAAATAGATACGAGGCACTGTGTGAATACAAAAGTGACAATACAAAAACTCCCAACAACGAGACCTCATGCAATACATACACATATAAAAATATGGCAGCATAATACACACAAGCACTGTTAAAACAATCCATGTAAATGAAAGTACAATATGCATAGCATTTAATGATCACTGACAACAGGTTTCTGACCTGTGCATAAAACCAGTCAGTTCAAATAAGAGTTTTAAGAGACTAGATAACTGGTTAAAGCACAGCTTATAAAACCTGCTGTGCTGCAGCTTTTCTGCTCAGGGTCACAAGTGCAGATTAGCATACGAAATAAATAAGGACTATGATTCTACAACACTTGGCTAACAGCTTCTATTTCAGAGTCACTGGCCCTCTTACTCCCATTCAAGGTTCATTAGCCAACACAGTGGCAAGAAATGTGCCTAAAGCAACAGCTCTGCTCTTGTACTACTTTAATACTGATAAGAACATATATTTTTAAGTTAGCAGGAGTTACAGAGGTCTAACTCACCACTACACAAGCACAGGACTGACATTCCCACAGAGAGCAGACCCTGAAGAACTGAACATACTGAGAGGCTGCTGAGCCATGGGATGGTTTGGGTACCAACCTGTCTGCTCGGCCAGCTGGGCTGAGAGATGGCTCAGGAGGGGAAGGAAGTCACAAAGCTTTCCCCCCACACACTCTAAACAGTGCAACTGTTTGAAAACACAAACAATCTGCAGGAACAAGGAATTACAGAGACAAGAATGTTTCAAAGTCCTGTAATCAGGATGAGAGCTACGGTTACCTGAAATCAGTGTAAGTATTCCTATGGAATAACATGCAAATAACAGGATTTTCTTCTTACACATCCAACACTGGTCCGTGCCAAAGACAACAGTTATTGCAGTCTCTTATCTTCCTAGCTGACATGGTACTTTCTACACTCTTGGTGTTGCAGGCCTCCAAAGATCAGACCATGTTCACTACAGACATAGATGAAATTAAAATTATCAAGAGGCAACTAAACAGAGTTTAGTTCAGCAGCCAACAGAGTTTACAGTCTAAGAAGCATCATTTTAGGGAGGGGATGTGACAATGTAAAAGGATGTAAAAGATAGAGGAAAATTGGGGAAAGTATAAAGAGAGAGCAGAACTGACTTCCAGAAGAAGTTGAAAGTAGTAAGAGTTAAGTTAGAAGTATTTAGTGTTAAAACTTTATACTGAAAAAAGAGCAGTATAATGTTTTAACCCCCAATAAACCAAATATCTTGCTATTATGAAATACACTGAAAGAAAAAGAGAAAAAAGAAAAAGGAAAAAACCCAGCATTAACCTTCCAACATTCAGCACAATGCCTTTCAATAAAGTTAGAAAGGACAGCATGAGAAAGAGGAACTCATAGTATTCTGTTGCCCTGAGAAGGTCCCCATGGGATCACTCCAGTTTCCCATCTATTATCTCTTCATCCTTGGACATCCAAAAGGAATCACCATTGCTTTGATGAAAGGATAAATAGCTCCTAGAGGGAATGATGGTCACACCTTCCAGCTCCATCTGCCAAAGCAACAAGCCTTCCACATGCCTCATGTATTGCCTCAAAAATGATAATTAACTTCAAGGAGCAACCTGCTAGATCAGGAAGGATTGATGCATAAAAATCCAGAACCAATTAATAAGTTCAGTACTTCATATATTAATGTCCCCTGGCAATTAGTAATCAGTAATCACAATCTAACTAGTCACAAAGACCAGATAATATTTCACTTTCTAAGGAGCTGAACACACCTTCTCTCTTCAGACTAAAAAGCACTTAAGATATAAAACCCTGACTGGGAATAGTTTGTTATCAAAATAAAGCAGACATTACAAAGCAGCCAAATCTATTTGTTTAAAACAGTGGTTTTCAGCTGACAGTGCACTGCCAGCTCTTCTAGGCTGATTTTTTTCTTTCCATTGTTTGCATTCCAAGAAGCTTGAAAACATTTCTTTTCCTATTGATTTCATCCTCCTCTAACAAAAGCCGCCTCTCGCTGGATGTTCTGTGTGCCCAACACAGCTGCCTCTTGTTTATTTTTGTGTGCAACAACAGCAGCAAGTGCAGCTCAGCAAACACATCCAGCCAGGAACACTGAACAACTCATGAGTGCTCAGGCTCTGAGGGGTCACACCAAAATAAAGGTGTAAGCGGTTCTCTAAGATTTCGGTTTCCTGCTCCAGGCAGAGACAAGGTTATCTATCACAAGAGCCCACCAGCACACTGTAAGGGAGTATTTTAAGAAGTGCCTATGACAGACAGGTGTTCAGAGGTTCAGGAGCTCCTGCACATCTCCATTTGATTCCTTGTCAGCTGACATGACTGTTATCAATAAAAATAGCTTTAGATAAAGTAAAACCTAAGAAATGTATTAAACTCAACCCAAACACATGCAGGAAAGTGTCTGGCTTTGCTCTTAGAGCTGTGAACGATGAAAAACAAACACTCCACAGGGTTGGCTGGGTTAGGGGCTCCATTCAGTAACACAAGGAAGACCAGCCTCTCGCTTTTTGTGCTGTTTGAGAGGTTATGATAACTTGGCAGAAACTCCTCTGCTTTCCAGCACTATTAAAACACAACCACACCTGGAATAAACTTGTGTTTAGAGAGAATACATGACTTAATACAGGTTGGGAAGGTTTGCACTCATTTGAAAGCTCAGCGAGTGGTGGTTAATGGTGCTGTGTCCGGTTGGAGGCCGGTCACTAGTGGGGTGCCTCAGGGTTCAGTGCTGGGACCTGTCCTGTTCAGTATCTTTATTGATGACTTGGATGAAGGGATGCAGTCTACTATTTTTCTCCTTCTCCAACCCTTCCTGGATGGCATTTGGTTAATCAGGAGGGTTTGCTCCTCAGAAAGGGGGAATGGATCATTTCTTCCTCGGATGATTTTGTCTGAAGGCACAGGCCCAATTGCAAGAGGGACAGTAATAGAAGTAAGCAGGGAAATTTAATTCAGGCTTAACTAGAGCTGAACTATCCATGAATCATCTGCAATCTGCTCTGTTGTGGCTCACATCCCCCCACCTTCTCCCAACCCATGTGCTGGATGCTTCAGTGCTGTAAGACTGGTGCTGTGCATCCACTGCCTGTGTCCACAAGAATATGAGTAATTTAACCAACGAACTTACACAAAGAATGAAGCTGTAATATTAACTCACAGGAATCTTCACACTCTTTAGAGAGTGAGGGTATTTGCTGGCTACCTCTTGTGCACCACCACTTCCAAATACCCGTGTTCCTCAGCAGCTCGTTTTGCAAACACCTTGTTGTTAGTTTTTAAATGATTCTCTGGGAGGGAATCTTCAATCCCAAAGAGCTGCTTTAACTGAAACCAAGTTTCCCAGTGCAGACAGCCAACTTATCTCCAGAACTCAGAAAGCAAGGGCAGCACTTTTCCCAACGCCCAACAACAAAAAAAAAAAAAAAAAGGAAATTTTAGTGGCTCTTCATGACAAAGTTAATGGCACTAGAAATGCTTTTTAAAAGAGCAGTATTGCATCTGACTTTGAATTCAGATAAGTGTCTATTAAACGCTATTAAAGCCATGGCTGTGATTAACACTCTTCAGCTGCCAGCTCTGCTCTAAGCGCTCCGTGCCCAATTACTCATCCCGCAGCGCTCACCAGCCGCGGGGAGTCATTAACACCCTCCAGGCGTTTACTCACAGCAGCTCTTCAGGGTGACCAGAAACTGCAGACCCCGAGTGTCCCTCCCAGCGCTGCTTCACACGGGAGGATGTGTGGAAAAATCCATTTAGTAGCAATTGCTCCCCCGGCAGCGTCGAGGGGTCACAGCAAGTCACCTTGGACACTTTTAGTGCAATTCCTTCCCCGGCTCTTTGAAGACAGAGTTGCCTCAGCTGAGTTCTGCCTTCTAAATGGGTGTGTTTCTAATTCTTCCAAGCACTGGTATTTCACTCGAAAGAACTGACATTTGTAGCTCTATTTTCCAGCCCACTTCCTTTTTAAAATAGGCATTAATAATACTTAAATGCATTCCTGTCTCTCTCTTTCACTCCTCCATCACTCAGAGGGTGGATTTTACTTAATATTCCTCCGTTCTAAAAATTTTCCTGCGTTTCTATCACTTGTATTCTCAAAACAATCCCCCCCCCCAAAGCCAAAATGAACCCCTCAGCAAAAGTCATTTGTAAAATTTTAATCTTGTCTGTGTCAGACCCAGAAGACCTCACTGTCTTAAGTACCTGTCTTTGCAGGAGAGGATGGGGAAAAGAAGGGAAGGCGGAAGTATGAATTACCCATAAGCTCACTAAACAAAATGACTAAAGCCAGTTTCCAATCAAACACCACAAGAATTTAGGTGTGCTCTGTTTGAAAATGCAGGCTCCTTTGAAGAGCAGCCTTTCTTTTGCTGGGTGCTAAAATGCAGCAGCAGGGGTTCATCTGGAGTTTAGAAAGACATGAAAATACTTTCATTTTTCACTGAACATTTGTCTGGAATCCTTCAGCTTCAAAGGTTTTGGCCAGAGTCAAGAACTGGTTTTGTGGAATGATGAGGAAACAGGCAAATGAGTCTATTTGTCATTAGTGGATCTGGCATTGAGAGACAAGTGTCAGTGTCTGGGAAGGCCAACACAGGCCAGAACATTCTCTCAAAGTTACACATTTTTAACCAGAGGAAAGAAAGAAAACAGAACAGCCAACACCAGAAATCCAAGAAGTTTAGAGGGAAAAGATAAGGAAAGCTAACATAGCAGATGAGTAAATTCAAAACATAGCACCATTCCATAGCCTGGACTATTTACTTCAGCTTCCCACCTTCTGCTAGAGCTCATTCCCCTCTCTCCTCACCACCCTGACTCCCAGATTCCCTTGTAACAAAAAAACATATTCTCAAAGAGCTCTAAGTATCTAAAGACTTAAAACTCCATTTCCTCTAAAATGCAAATCTTCCCAGAGAAGGTTGAAATAAAAAGATCATTACAAAGAATTTGGCTTGTTCAGTCCCTTCCACCTTTGAGGAAGTCTGGAAAACTTCAGAAATTAAACTATACCATGAACTTACCAACACTTCACACCTCCCTTCATGAATACAGTAGCTTCCCCCTCCCCTGATAAAACTCAGATAAAAACAACGAAATCAAACAATTCTGCACGATTCTTACTTATATTGAGAACTATTTCCAAGACACCAAGAGGCACTAGTGGTCATCAGAATTTAGCACAACATTGAATAATTGGTGAGAAAAATCCACAGGGATTTCTACAGAGGGCTTCCTCAACTGAAGCAGGGTCACTACAAGAATGGACACCCACCCCTCCCAGGCTGCCAGCAAGGAAAGCCTCCCTCACACATTTCAGCACCTCAAAATGGAGGATGGAAACCCACTTACATTCTGTTCAGAGAAAAGCTCCTTGTTGTTGCATGGTAAAAGGACACAGTGACTGTCTGAGCTGCTGTGTAACGAGAGAGTTGCTGCATTAAACCGTAAGATCACCTGTGGTGTTCCAGCAGAAACCTCAACTCACTCAGGTCACTGCACTGCCCCAGGCACTGGGGACACAACCAGCTGAGCCACCTCAACCCTCCTACCTGAATTACCTCCCTAAGCAACACTAAAGTTCAACAGATTTGAATCAACAGGACTGACATATTGCAATGACATGTGCTTCTAAATCAGGCTCACAGTCTTGCTGCCAGATGCAAAGCACTTTTTGTTTAGACACTGAAATGAATAACAAATTTACCATCCAGCTTTCGGATCTTGTCCCGAGCCAGGCAAGACAAAACACAATCAGAGGCTCTAGCAGGGAATGAATGGAACAGTTGTGCAACATTTTACACATTCATTGTGATTCTTTCATCCTCTGAGCTTCACAGCTCCTTCAAAAGTTATTTAGACCCAGAAAGTTCATGAAGTATGGCCAAATTAACTGTCTATTAATAAAACTGTTACTAAACTGTTTCTAGTTTGTGATACTGAATTTTCTTGTTAAGGTCAGAAGTTATTTGCTTTTAAATGCAAGGCATGGTGACTCAAATTGTTACTGTATAATTACTTACAAGAGCTCTTTGCACTGGGCAGGGATAAGTCACAGCAAAGCTTTTACTGCAGTCCACATGATTTGGCAACAATGAAAAATGTTTCTTGAAACCTAGTTACCCCTAAAATGGTTCACAAAACCCCCCTGAAACATTTAAGTGCACGAATGAAACAAAAAAATCACATTTTAAAAACACTAGAAGCTGCCTGAGCAGATGATAGGCGGCCAGTAATCCTTGGGGGATACATTTAAGGCACTTGAGGGTAGTCAGTTTTTTACACCAGATAATAAAGACAGAGCCACTTTAAAATTCCAGTTTAAATAAAAGACACAAACAAAATAAAGTAACACTGCAAAACATTCCTCCAACTGTAAAGTTCAAAAAATTAACGAATAAACACAATAAAAATAAAACTCTCCTTGGTTATAATACATAACAGTGACAGGAAGAGCATATTTACCTGCTGGAGCACACACACTGTAAAGATCTCTCTCAAATATAAGAAAGGTCCTTTCTTTTCAGGTTGCCAAATAGCCAGTAACAGATTTTTGTTAGGGAGAAACAATCCAGTGCAGTTAAATAACAGATTCCAGTTTATAAACCAGAGCATCCCAGAAAGCAGTTGATTTTCTCTGGGATATTCCTAGATAGCTTTCCTGATCATTTTTTCTGGAGCACCCAATTTCGTTTTCTCCTCTCCATACACACAAAACTAAATGTTTCTGTTTGAATAAAGAGGCTGCATCATTCCTGTAACATCATCTTTGGTACAAACCAAAAGGATCTCACAGCACACTGTCCCCCACACAACACACACAGGAAGGAACTTGCCTGTGATGGGAAACAGCTTCTCCTCCAACCTCCAACGTAACATCACAATTAAATACAACATAGAGGGTTCTTTCTAAGCACTAATTTATATGTTCACTCAGAATTCATGACGGGGTTTTCTCACCCATTAGCTTATAGATACTATGGTCTCTTACCACTTAAAGGGCAGAGGGATATGACCAGCAGCCCTGGGACACACCTTGGTGTCTGCTCCCAGAGGTGAAACACCTGCACAGATCTCCATGTCTGCTCAGGGCAGGAGGAAGGAAGGAAAAGGCAAATGAGAACTCAGTAAAAGGGTCTTGCCTTTGTTCTGTGTTTGTCCATTTGTCATTTTTTCCTGGTATATTTTGCCTACTGCATTAGAGGCTCCTTCAGTGGAAAGCTGTTCCTTATGTGAACTCATCTGAACGTTCTGAACCGGTCAGGCTCTGTCACTGTGTGGCTGCTGCCTCGCAGCCCAGGAAATTAAAGGGTGAGCTCTGAGCATCATCATCAGCCCCGAGGCTCTTTGGGTCTCTGAGACAGTCTGCCAGGATGTCCTGAGGATCCCTCAAGAACACCACTAGAACAGTGATGTTGTCACTGGATCCGTTTTCCTTGGCAGCAGCCACCAGTCTCTCTGCTGCCTTGAGCCCCACTCCTTTGGTCTGCATTAAGTGGTCCAGGACCAAGTCTACAACCTCATAGGGCTTGATGGCATCGAAGAATCCATCGCAGGCCAGGAGCAGGTAATCCTCAGAACCAGTCAGCTCAAAGGAATCCCCATCTGCATCCCCAGACACGTAGGGCTTCTGGCAAATGTCACCTGAGACAAACAAGCAAAACAAAGGCTTTACTGCTTCAAATGTGAACAGCTACTTCACCCACCAATCGCTTTTACCGTCCTCAGGCACAGTCAGATCATAGTCCAGAGGTACTCCATGCAGGACAAGAGCAGTCAAAAGCTATGGGATAAGCATGGAAGACCTTTGTTTCTTTAAGAACTCTTGGAACCTCCCTAAATCCAGCGGGTTTCTAAGGAGTAACTTTAACTTACGCCTTCCTAATTTTGCAGGGAAACGTCAGAAATTATTCTGATGTATTTTCTTTCAGAAATGTGTTTGTGCAAGGAGATAGTCAGGCCTTCATTTTGTAGTTGTGCCTCTGCACAGCCTTCAGAATGCAATGGAAGTAAGATTTTTCTTAGTTATCCAGATATAGGGCACAATGCCCTAAGGACCTGTTTAGTTCATCTGTTTCATATGGGCATTCTTATTAAATATAGGCTGTTACCAATCCAAATAGCATGATACAGATTGATATGAATTTGCTTCCACACTCAGGTTACAATTATTTCCTGTATAGCCCAAGGATTTTTCTCTTTTCGCCTTAACTGGTGAACAGCAGAAAAGAATTGGGACTATCATGGCAAGCACATAAAACAAAAGAATATTCAGTGTTCATGGTAAAAGCAGTGAGATGATGTAGCTGCAGGCCATTGAAATCCTGTAGCCATAAATTTTACCTTATGGGAAAGACAGTAAGAATCATTGACTATTTGGTTGATGCCAAGCAAAACATCATTCACAGTAAACACACAGTCTCAGGCAGTGTGTTGCAAACAAATGCAATCTGAGGTTTCCCAGTTCTGGTGGTTTCTCTTACCAATGGCTCTGGAAACAGCCAAGGTCCCATTAACCCTCCAGCAGTCCATGTAGGTGACACAGCCCCCCAGAGTCTCAATCCGTGCTCTCTCATCCTGGAAAACAGGGGAATACACTTTTTATGCTATGGCAGCTTCTGTATTTGTACTAGGAATATACAAAACACACATCAGAATCTGGTGCAGAAACAGGCACTTGGGATTACTGGAAACAATCCACTACTTCCCAACCATGGAGTGGCTCGTCCACAAAAAAAAAAAAATGGAATTCTTAAGTTTTTGTATTGTGATGTTCTTTCCCACATGGTTGAGTGCCCTGTCCTGCTACTTCTTCCCATTCCATCCAGCAATTGGGTAAAAATCCTTGGAATGCAACACAAGGTAACTAAAGAAACAATGGCATTTGCATTGATGCTCCTTTAACTACTCAGTTGTTACAGATACATTCCTGCAATGAAGGCAAAGGGTCCTGCAGTGCCAGTTCAACTCAAAAGGTCCTCATCTAATTTCATGTAATAAAATATCTGGCTGTTCAAAACAGCTAGGAAATGCAATACAGTTTAGGCCAGTAGATTAGCATTAGCTTTTCAATGACAGTACAGCATACTAGGAAAGACTTGCATCATGATAACATTTTAAATAGCTATTAAATCTCAAAATAGTAAGTTATTTTGAAACAGGCAGATTTAAATTCACACACACAAAACAAATCCTCTGAATGTCTTGAATTACACTACAAATGTTCAACAGACAGTCTGAGCAGGAACTGAAGTCAGGACTAGCAGTACCACCCGTACTTTCAAGCAGGCAAGTTGTAGGGCTCACCTTGTCAAGACACAGGAGTGGACACAAAAAAAGAAATTGTTAATTCTCTGGATCCTACCGTGCAATAAATGTAATGATGTAAAGCACCAAGCACTTAGGAAGGCTTGATTCCAAAAGGCTTCAAGAGAGATTCTGTCAACACATACGTAAGAAAAAAAACCAGTCAGACTTACTTCTCTTTCTGGTTTGTGAGGCTCCATTAACGTCACAGCTTTCCCCTGCTGCACCAGCATCACCTGGGAGTCCCCCAGCCAGGCTATGTGCAGCCTGTTCCCTACAATCAATGCAGACACGCCTGTTGTGCCACTCCGCAGCTTCTGCGGAAGAAAACAGGTCTGTCAGGTGAATGTGCCACCAGCCCCACCAGCCCTACAACCATACACAGCAGCATTGGAAACTTAGCTTTAATCACACTAATTGCAGTGGAGCAGATACAAGATGGTAGACAGAGTTGAGATGAAACTATTTATAAACATTTTCTAACATGCAGATGGTTAATATTGCCTCTGTTATGTTCTTTCCTCTCTGCTATTAATACCAAAGCAGATCTAGGAGACCAAGAGCTCTATTGTTTAAAACACAGACACACAGAACAGCAAGAGGATCTGAATTTCAGCAGTATGGACATTCCACAAACACACACAGGTCTCTCCAATCGCTTTCACGTCCTCCACGCTGACACACAAACTACAGACACCTTGTTCCACGTAGATCCCTTTATCCTTGGGTATTTAACTGAGGATGTCAATAAAGGAAAGCATCTAACTGTCCTAGATTCCCTCTAAAGACTAGTGAGTCAGACCTCATGAAGATGCTGGTGCCTCTTTTACGTCTAATTGAGAGAAATGAAGGTATTAACAATGAATCCTTCCATACACTGCTATAATAAAAGAATTCTCATTAAACTGTGTAATAAACCACCCTCTCATTATGTAGATTGAAGCAAGAACATTGTACCAACTTGATTCAAAGCTGATCAATAAGTTTAATGAACTGAAGAGTCTGACTCAAATCATGGAACACATTTTTCACTTACTACCACCTGTGACACCAATGCTGGGACAAGAAAGAGGAAGATAGTGACCATATTATCAGGAAGAGAGAAATACCTTTTCCAGGCAAGGGGTAGAAGAACAGAACACCTGAAGGCTGCCCAATTTCGGCAAAGAGGCAGCAGCATTCCTTCAAAGTGGTATGTCAGAAACTTTTAAATCACTTTAACACTTCTTTTCAATTACTCATCATGAGGAATCCACTTTAGTACAGTGGTGAGTGTCCCTGCCTGTCACACGGGAGACCGGGGGTTTGATTCAGTGGTGCTGTTTAAGAGTTGCACTCAATGATCCTTGTGGGTCCCTTCCAAATCAGAATATTCTGTGATACCTTGAACTTTCAAGCACTGTCATGTTGGTTTCCCTCAAACCAAAAAGTAATTTGATCAAAGCAAAGCTTTACATGTAGCATAATTTCATAAAGAAGTCATTGATTCAAAGAAACTGCACTGTCAGAATTTTCCGGATAACACCATGTTGTCCAACAGTTGTCAGAGTTATTTAAATACAATGGAATTAACTCACTCACCTCTCTTTTGGCTTTGAAAAGAAACATTTCATCTGTTTTCTGGAAGGAGCACTTCAAGGCCTCAGCTGGATTCTTAACAATCTCTTCATGTAACCCAACATTTACATGTAAATGTGTCGCTGAGTAATTGGCAGCATCCACTCCACCATGGCCATCGAACACGGCAAAGTAAGCGCGGTCAACATCATCCTTGTGCAGGAAGGGAGGGAGGGGAAGACACATTCATGTTCAAAATAGCTCACAGACCGGTACCAACAAGCGAATATTTTTTTATTCTGGCATTTCTTTCATACAAATCACAATTTAAATCCATTTACACGTGCACAAAATGGACAAAATGGGTGCTTTGCAGAGGAATTACTGTGTTCGCTGTTAGTCACTCAATGTCCTTGAAAATATGTCACCTAGACTTGACACAGCAGAAGGCTGGCTATGTAGTCCCATGGCAGTGCCATTAACTGGCTGTTCTCCCTCCTTCTATTTTTAATATCTTAGAATGGTTTGGAAGGAATTGGACGGACCATCTCATTCCAGCCCCTCTGCCACAGACAGGGACACCTTCCATTAGACCAGGTCACTCCAAGCCCCATCCAACCTGGCTCTGAACACTTCCAAGGATGAGGCAGCCACAGCTTCTCTGGGCAACCTGTGTCAGGGCCTCACCACCCTCACAGCAGATTTTCTTCGTAATATCTCTTGCAATTGTGCTGTCTTTCAAATCCATCACCCTGCCCCAGCACAGATTTCATAAATAACTTGTGGCAACAAATCTTGACCATTTGACAGACCACCCATCACTAGGCCACAGTCTGCAGCCATGTTGAACAGCTGCCTGACTGGCCTCCCCAGTTGTGTCCAAACTTACCGACAAACCAAAGAGCTGATTGAACTCTGGCAGCAGGACGTGCCGATCCTCCATCTTCCGCCGTGTGTTGCGGATGGCGTGGATGGAAACCAGCAGGAACCGCTCCAGGGGTCGCAGGGGTGGCAGCTGCTTCTGCCACTCGGAGCAAACATCCCGGAGCTTGTTGAAGAAGCAGCGCTGCAGAGACTCCCCATCCAGCACTGACAGCACAAAGACAAGACAGTAAGAGCTGTGCCCTGTTTTCCTACATGACTCCAGTTTTGGCCTGTCTTTCCTCCAGCACTCTGTCTGTACAGGATCTCCAAGAATTAAAATACGGTCCTGAGAATAATGTGGGGACAAAGTTGCAATGGGAAACAGTATAACATCAAGGATAATAGCAGCTCCATTACTTGCTAGATCTCCTTCAAAGCAGAGGCTTATCAAGTAGGTGATTACATTACAAAAGTCATAAAAAGACCCAAAAGTCAGTCTGGCATATTAGATAAAACTGTTACCATTATGTAAGTAAAAATAAAAAGAAAGCAGTAGAAATTTCTACTTATACAAGTGGGCAGAAAAGCCTTCAAGATACAACTGCTGCTGTCCTGGACACGAGGGTTGAAAAAGCACCAGCCTGGCTTTGGGTCAGGTTATGTCCTACTGAACCACTTCCACTGAAACAACAAGGAAGTCTGAGAATGTTTTGCTGAGGTCAATAGCTCAACTCATGGCTGAGCTGAACAATTAGAATTTTAAGCTGTTATCTTTACCTCGTTAAATACTCATGGCTGTAGGGGCTGGAGGGACACAAGAACACTTCCGCTGCTCTCCAGCTCTGTCATTACAGAGCAGATCTGTAAACACTCATTGGGCCCAGCATGAAAAGCTCCAGCCAGACACTCAAATCCTTTTCTGGACAGATCCCAAAGATCAATTAATCCAAACTCATTGTTCATCAGACTGGATGGCTTGGTGTTTGGCATTGTGTCCAGCTTTGCCAGGCAGGCTCTCTCAGAACAGGTAACAATTCAAGGTTTTGTTATCTGAGCAGGAACCCTGACAATGTTAGATCAACTAACTTCAAAATGCATTGAAAAGAACACCCCTAGAGCAAAAATAATTTGCTGGTCACTAAGGTGTTTCCTACAGAACTGCAGTGCCTGAAGTCTCTTTCCTATTCCTATTTTATCCTGATTCCTGCTAATCCTGTTAGCATTACAAGTTCCTCAGAATTCTTTTTTATAATTCCTGGTTCTAAAGCATTTCTTTTTCTCAGCAACACTGACTGGCCACCTTCTGATGCATCTCTGGGCCCCGAGAATTGAAAGCTTAAATTTAAACGCAGGTCTTTGATTAGCAGACACTACAAAAACGCTGGCATTCTGAACCACCTTTCAGGTCATTCCAGGGAAATGGAAGGGCAAGTACATCTCCTTTCAGGACAGGCTAATTTGCCTAAGACATCTCCTCTTCATTTGCATCTTTAGCTCTGCCTGCATCCTGCTCCATCTAATTCTTGGCACTGGCCCTGAAGGTTTGCTGAAGTCTAATATCAAACACTTGAGCACGTAAATGCAGCAGGACCATCTGTTACACGAGGCACAAACCCAGTACTCAGTCACCAAGGTCTGTTCTCTCCCCAGTTCACTCAGGAAAAAATGCAGGCATTAGGTAGAAGACTGGCGTCAGGTTCTTCTTCCCCTAGCATCCGAACTTTATAGGGAGGGTGGGAAGAGAAGAAATCATTGATAAAGACAAAAGACTGTTGAGAAACTTGACCAGAGAAAGATCTGGAGTTTCAGGATGTTCAGGCTGTGGAGGAGGCTAGAGGTCTCAAAACCTTGTTCCCAAGACAAAAGCGAGGTGGTTTATATGGATGAATTCAAGGTGTTGGTGTGGCTACACAACAGCAACTGTGGTCATGCCAATGTTAAAAGATTGGAGTATTAGCAAAGCTCAGCCCACCAAAGAGAAAAGGGCACCCTCTTCCCTTTCCAGAAAGTCAACCCACACCATCAGTCCAGGGCTCCAGACACTGCATTCGCATGCTGCCCACAAAACCAGTACAGCTTCTTTTCATCCCCCAGACACCCAGTAGAAGCAAATAAAGCTCTGTTCACTACTGCCTGCCAGGAAGCCTGACCAAATAATCTGGGAAACATTTCAAAACACTGAAGTCTTCCTGACAGAGCCTCTGGGAAAACCACAGAAGGAAAGAGCATACTTACAGGTGAACCTTTCTTCATCCCCTTCGCCCTCGCTTTCCACATTTTGCAGCTTAAATTCAGTCAAGTCAGTTTGGAGAACTTCTTCAACCGCAGCATGGATCAACGACGCTGCAAGAAGTGGTGAAACACCTCTGCTGTCAAGAAAAGGAAGGGAAAGCAAAATAGTGCATTAATAGCAAAACAGCACAGAGCTACACCCTCACCGTGTATGGCTGCTGACCTCAGAATCAGAAAGCGTTACACAGTAATTCCAACTTCATTAGTAAACTAGTAAAGGAAACCATATGTTCAATATTTATTCATACAAATCTTTAGTAAGATCCTCAGTTAGACAACTGCTCTCTCAAGAATGCAAAGAGGAAGAAGTGTATGAATCATGTTTTCAAACGGTTGCCTCACACTCCAGTCACAGATGGTACCTCCTTCTCTTGAGCTCTCAGATGGGAGCTGCTACCTTCAACTCCAGCCTCCAAACACATTTTGTTTCTACTCACTACACAGTATTCCTTGCTTGCAGTCCCACAGTATCAAGATCTCTGCAGTGTAGCACACCCAAATCTCCAGAAAGCTTACTTAGGATTCTTCTTCCCTCCACAAGGAAAGTCATGCTCAGTGCTAATCTACAGCCCTTGTCAGTCAGCCTCCCCTCCCTGAGAGTCCCCCAAAGAAATCACCCAGGGAGAAGGTGTAAGGAGCTGAGACTGGGGACTAGGATAAGAAGAGACTTCAAGACTTGTGATTCAGATGAAGCTTTTAGGTAAGCATCTAGAAGACAACAATGCTACTCAACACTTCATTAAAACCATGTGCTTCATAGGAAGCACACATTCACCACAATGCCCCTGAATCTACAAACAAATAGGTCCCACTCAACTTTAAAATGGGACTACTAGAACATAACCCTCTTACCACATTCCCATGGCAAGCACTAACAACTACAGTACACGACACACATTCCAGCCATTTGCTATGGCCACAATGAAGAATAAGCATGAACGTCCTTAAAAAGCATTTTATCCATTGTTCATGGAGTGTTTGATTCCCACAAAATATCAAGTTATACAACCACAGCAAATACCACATTAAGGCACCTGCAGCAAGCCAAGGACGAGACTTTGTTTCTCCAGGAGACATTTAGAAAGTCCTGCATAAAACTGGCTTGCTCCAGAGTGTGGAATGGTGGAAGCAACTGGTCTCTGCAGATGTTGGGTTTGTGTGCAGAGGGGCAGGGAGGACTGAGATCCCAGTGACAACAAGCTGAAATGCATTTTGCCATTGTGTTTCTGAAAGAGAGGCCTTGTCACATCCTCCCAGCCGTGTGAGTACCTCCCGTGGCAGCAAACAGAAAGCATTGTGTTAGTCAGCAGGCTGCTGACACAGGCCTGCTTTATGCTACCGTTCTGTGGCAGCCACGGCCTCCTTTAATGAGTTATTTCGGTACTTCAAACAGGCGGCAATGTGTGCCAGTCCTTTCAGGGCGAGCTGCAGCCGTGTCACATCAAGGGAAAACAGAAAGCGGCTCTTTATTTCTTTCTAAAGGCAAATATGTTTAGGGGAGTCAGTTCCTTTCCCAGCCCAGTTAAAGTAACAATGCTTGCTTATAATCACTCTGACACTGACAGACAACTTTTTAAAAGGTCAGGCAAGAAATACAACTAAAAGGGACACGGGAACCTCTTCCCTCTCCCTCCCCCCAAAATCGTGCTTCTCGGTTTTGTTTGTACAGGGGGAAAACAAAGGAATATGAAAATACAAGCCCCACAAACAATGTCAGATCTGTAGCTGATGCTGCTGAAAGTCAGAAGCTTTAGTCAAAGGTTTCTGCTCCAAGAAAAGACACAAAACTACCAAGCGAAGAAGTTGTGAATTTCAACGTACAGTGAGAGCCACAGCTCCAGTTATCTTCAGGATTTCTCTGCTATGCTGGAGGAAAGATTCAAATCTAGCCTGGGTCTCCAGCTCAGCATCAGAAGAAGACTTAACACATTCACAGAATATTCTGAGTAGGAAGGGACCCCCAAGGATCATCGAGTTTAACTCTTGAACGGCACCACTGCCTCCCTGGTGGGAATCGAACCCCTGGGCTCCAGCATGAGATGGGGACCCTCACCACTGTACTAAAGTGAATTTGATTTAAAACTTCATAGATTTCTGCTTTCCAGAGTCCTTGCCTTGATGAACTGGGTCCACAAAAAACAGCTCAAAAAAAAGGCAACCTACTAAGTGTTACAATTCACAAGTCTTGTGTATAAATGAGTAAACCTCTGTTTAGAGGATGTCTGTAACAAAGAAAAAGTTTGCAAGTTATTATGTCACATCCTTTAACTTTTTCCAGTTGCCACCCAATTCCTAAAAAGGAAATCCAGTGATTCCTCAGTACTGATAAGGTTCATTCAGCTTCGCTTCCTATGCATTTCCTCTCCCTCCATAGTCTGCACATCTATAAGAAAATGGTTGTTTATTGGGATTTTTTGCTATGCAGTCAGCAACAACGTGGAACAGTTGATTCTGACACATTGAACTAAATAGGCAGGGTCACTTTCTAGATTTTATATTTTGTTAATCTCAGTTGTGAACAGAATGTATTTCTGAGTTCTTTATAAGCTTCCTACTATAGCACTACCATAGAGGTAAGACCAGTTTTTACTTGAGCTCAGGTCAATGGAGCTCCAAGGCAATGGGTTCAATGTTCACCAGTTCTAATTTCATCCTCTAAATCAGAGACTTCAGGAGTTAACAAAACATGTAATTAAAAAGAGTAAGAACTGCTACTTTAGTTGAGAGCTACAAAGTCTCACTTGGCTGGAGAGTATCTGGAAGCAGCCACAGTACCCAGGGCCATGAGCAGCACAAGTAGAAGCCCACTGCAATCACCATTAACTGACTTCAGATCTTTGCTGTCAGCAAAGAAAAGTGTCACCTATTCATGAATTGGCAGGAATACTGTAGCTGTGTCCTAAGTGGGAAAGCAGCTGTGTTGGGAAGAAGAGGGAAGCTCGAGGGGTGTGTAACGTGCAAAGGATGTTGCCTTAAGAGGGTTTTAGGAGAAACATTTGCCAGCCCCATTTCTACGACACACACACTAATTACCCAGTAGTAAACAGACTTTGAATTTCTTTGCCACAGGCTATTTCTTTGCTAGCAAAACGGGTGTGTTTTGACCACAATAAAAATATTTTAAAAAACCTTAAAGCATGTTGTAACAGTGCAGATGAGGCACTGTAGCTTCACCAGCAGCTGAAGTCAGATGGTGGAACATGGAGTTCATATCCTCCAGCCACTCCTGGTAAAATATAAGCCTCATTTCAAACACCCAAGTACAGGTAAAAGTGGTGAGTTAAAGAGTAAAGCAATACTCATGCTAATAAAGTGCACAAATGGATGTGCCAGGCTCTTCCTTGAAAGATTCCAGACTACTGGACACACAGCGCTGGTAAAAGGAGCATGCAGAGCTCCTGTTGATATACATACCCTTAGGCCAAGATAAAGTTACACACACAAGTAGAAAGCAATTATGATATTTTGCATACTTTAGATTTGGCATGAGTTAAGAACACAACTTGGTTCTCTTCTTGTTCACCTTGTTTCTCTCCTGCAATGCAATTTAGTTCTCTATTTTATTTCACTTCAGAAGCCCAGCTGTCACTCCATCACAGCCAGTGCAGTCATGTGTGTCAGGTCAATCCTAAGACTGTTACTGACCCCTTACATACCAGGCTTCAGAGAGAAAAACCAGAACATACACATGCTCCTTCAGGAAGCAGAAACACAGTAAGGTCACTTCTGGCTTGGTTTTATTTTGGTCATTAATTCCCCAGCTCATTTGCAGTGACTGTTGCAAACAAGTCCCCAGTTCAAAGATGTTCCCACCTCTTCTTCCCCATAAATTTAAGAGAGTATATTCAGGATTCTTGAGCAGACAGCTTTGTGGGTAAGGCTGAAGCATCCAGGGCACCAAAAGTCAGGCACCACACCTTGGCCAGAGCCTCAACTACACATTTTACAAAGGCTGGAAAGACCCAACATTCCGGCTGAGCTCCTGCCTGCAGATTCCAGCAGCTCTGAGGACACACGGACAGCAAACTCCAACCAGCTGCTCCTCAGCACTGTCACAGGGACCCGAGCTCTGTGTCGCCTGGTGGAGGATGGCAAAATGCCTCTCCAGGACACACCAAACACCCTGTGTTCACACAAAGCCTTCTGCACTTTTATTTACATTTTTTCAGGAGGAAAAGAATTCATATCCCCCCACCCTAAACACACGTGTTCTCCCAAATTACTCACAGGATATCTGTACAATGAGAAACATAAGAGTTCACCAACCATAGTGACCATAGTGATCACTTGCCACATTTTAAATTAAAAGAAATAAAAGTTACATGATGCTGTTTCTGGGTATTACATATTACCAAATCATGGCAACAAGGCAGCAGTGGTACTGCAGGCCAGAGCACCACTGTATGAGCCTCTTTCCCTCTCAAAGCGTGCACATATACAAATATATGCATATGTTAGGAAAATGAGGTGCTGCATCTGCCAGCACGAGCTTACAGCACAAGTCAGCTGCAGCCGCCTTCTACCTGAGGGAAGATACAGCTGGGCACTTATTTGCTCCCCAGGCTCTGTAACACCAGCTCAGGCAGGGCACAGCTCTGCCAGGAAAGCAAAGTCTGTCGTATGGACTCAGTGTGTGTTTCTAGCACGTTACAGCTCTATCAGCAGAGGGTTTAGTGCAGATCTGCAAATGCCAGCAGCTCTCCAGCAAGTGAAAGACCCTCTCATACTGCCAAATAATAGCAGGTCACAAGTTTCCTCATAAACAAAAGCTGCTTGTATTCAGCATTTTCTCCCCAACCCACTACTTTTATTCCCCCCTCTTTTTATTCTTAAAATCAACTATAGAATGTTTTCCACTCAAGCAGCCCTAAGCATTGGTATTTATTAGAGCAGCACCCAGAGTGATGGTGACCAGAGACATCACAAATATGACTATAAATCCATAAGGAGAAAACATCTGCCACCCTACAATGCACAGGAATTTGTGTCACGTGTTAATGACATCAGGTCTTCCCAGGAGATGAACAAGATGGAATCAAACCAAATACACAAAGCCACACACAGAACTTCCATCTTTTATGCTTACATGAAGCAGGTTTTTCAGATTTTCTTACAAAGCCACAAGAAGGAGCAGCTTTAGAACCCATCTGTTCAGGCCCTTCAGTCACCCCCAGTTTTTACAGAGTCACCTGCTACTTCCACTTCATTCTGAGCAGGAAGAAAAACCACGCAGCAGAACAGTTCTTTATAAGCTCCACAAAAGCCACTTTTCGATTAAGCCCTAAACGTGTTGTTTCCAAAGTGAGTATTTCTTACCTTGATGCCCGATTCAAACAACAGAAAGGGTGTTTCACACAGTTCATGCGCGTAAAAATGCCAGCTTTGGAAGACAATTTCAATTTTCCAAGCAGAACCAAAGAAATTGATTTGAACATCAGCAAGTCAGCCCTGAAAGTTTCCTCATAATTGTAAATTTGATCTTTTTTCAACATTTCAAGTTCTTTCTCTTTTGTATTGCAGGTATCCCCATACACACACTTCCTTTTTAAAGGCAAAGTGATTATTTCACAAAATTACTATTGAGAGTATCCTGCAACTGAGAAAACTCCCCAGGAGCTCTAAACTAAAACGTACACTGACCACAAAATTCAGTTTATCAGCCTCTCTACACTGTTGAAGGCAGGTCAGAACCATCCAAACCTTTGCTATCCAGGCACAGACAGTGTGAGCTGCCCTTCATTTCTCCCAAGCTCTGTCTGGTCCTGCCATAGCTTCAGCAGCAGACAAACCACACACAGCAGAGGACAAGCTAGTCTGGGTCACCACTCAGAATTTCTAGAGCCAGTTCGTTAACCATTTGCTCAATTAACTAATCAAGAGCAGAAGTGCCACATTCCTCTTGTGCATTAACCTTATCAAAGCCGCAAAAACCTCTACCACTGTTAATGACAAACCGGTGAGAGCACTGGTGCTCCTGACAGAGCAGGTGGTGTCTGACAAACACACAGTTGCTTCTGCAGCACAACTGGTCCCACAGACACTGAAGTTTGTTTGCAGGCAATCACACCTGAAATTCACTGGATCCTGATACTGCAAACACAGCCCCAGCAAAGAGAAGCATTAATGCATCACATTAACATACACCAAATGGCACAAAGGAGGACTAAGGGAGTAAGTTTTAGGGTATTCGTAAAAAGCAGAGGTCACAGTACGCAGGATGTTAGTAGTTTTCACAGAGGAAGAGTCTAAAGAGGTTTAAGGAGAGATTAGGCAAAGCAAGAGCAAGATAACATTTCCCCCCTCCTCATGCTTACATCACACAAACATCAATATACCAGAAACGCTGAACTAACTAACAGCAGGGAACTGCTGAAAATAAAGATGCCAGGGCCACACCTTGGGTGCTGCAGTGTAAAACAGAAAGAAAACAGGATGCTGAGGCAAATCAGAGGCTCTTTTGGGAGGGGGCAGAACAGGAAGCCCAAGTCTCTCCACTGTTATTGTAGTAAAGCTCCTCAAACAGGAAGGCTGCAGGAATTTCACATTGTTCTTTGGATATGTCACAGGATGGCCACACAAATTTAAGCTCCTATCAAGGGGAAGAAGAAACTTCTATATTTGGGTGCCTGACTTCATCTCATGTTCTGTAGCAGTGCAAGTCAGGAACATTTCAGGTTAATTTCTAAAGCTTTGGAAGTAGCTAATGGACTCTTCACTCACACTGATCCATTCCCACAGACTGTTGGAACACGCAGCTCCTCCCCAAAATGTACGTTAATTAAAATTCTGCACAACAAGATTGCTCTAAGCCTGTCCTGATTCCTCAGAACTTTACATACTGCAGTTTGCAGCAGGCAGTTCCATGGCTTTAAATGAATTATTCAAAGGAGAAACACCTGCAAAGCCCCACCAGATTAGTGACTTAAGAGCAAGGCCTGCCAGGGAGCAGAAGTGGTTTGGTGCCTTGGCTGGTGTTGGACTATGGTAGCCGAGTTTGGAGAAGTTTGTTAATTCATTTTAGATTAGGACAGATATTCGGGGTCAGCCTGAGGGATCAAACTGCTTCCACACAGAGATGTGTAGAGAAGCAACAGCACTCAAACTCCTCGTTGGGCCTTCACACCATTCTCTTCTCAACAGCAATCCTGATCAGCAGTGCAGGAACAATGTTCCTCATTGCAGACACAAAGGTTTGTGCCTCCAAGCAACTGGAAGAACAAGCTAAACATCACCATATGTTGTCTCATGAGCCAAGGATATTGCTGGAACTTTACTGGCTCTGGACCTCTATTGTCTCAGGCCCTTCAGGGCACGACCCACACATCTGTGCATGTGTGAATGAAGTACCTGACAACACAGAAATGAGAAACAGAACAGCAGAACTGTGTGTCAGCCTCGATTCCCAATAACACTTTGATCTAGAGAGAAACCCTTCACCATTACTAATCAGGATGTTAAATACATTCTGTGACACTGGAGTGTTTGAGAAATCTCACACTGAGGAAATGCAGAACAAGCACCTATGCCAGAAGTCAGCAAGGCACATCCAGTAACACCTTCACAGTGTTAAACCTGCTTAGATTGACACTGTGCTATTGGAAGGTGTGTTCTGCACTGAGCTCCATCCATGTGTTCAGGTACTGCTGTCACCGCCTGCAACAGCAGATCACTGCACCTGAACTGCACTGACCTCTCGTCAGGTCACTACTCTGGCACCACTTCTGCACCTTCAACATTTATACAAACATTTAAACATCCAAGTGCCATCCTCTCCTCTTTCTTTCCTATTTCTTAAAGACTTTAACATCCTTCTCTCTCTCGTTTCTTTACTATTCCCTCATCTATTTTACTGAGGATTTGGGGGATTCATATCAACTGAAAAGTTTATTTAACCTTCAAAACTGCACTTTGAGTTGATCCACAGCAGTGAGCAGGGGAAAGAAAATGCAGTGTTTGGCAATTTCTCACACAACCAGAGACTTTAGCTTTAGTCACTAATTACATGGATTATGAGAAGAAGGCCTGCAATTTCAGAACACCAGATTTCTGCCCTGGCCCTGGGCTATACCAGACTTTTGTTCCTTAGCCTATCCAACAGGAAAATGCAGCCTTTCTACACCAGTAAAATGAGGTTTCTTTGTCACAGGAGCCCAAAGCTGAGCTGTACTTCTGTGGGGATCCCTACATTTGACATTTCAGGTTTGCTACACTACGCCCAAACACGGCTTCACACCCAGAGCTGCCTGCAGCCAGCCCCGAGAATTCATAAAAACACTTTCTGTGTCTATTTCTGGTTTTCACACACGTTTTGTGAAAAGAAGGATAAATAGATTGCTGCATTTCTATTCTGGTTTACTTTCTTAAGCTATCTTCCCTTCCCCTTTTTTTGTTGCCAGCTCCACAAAACAGGCTGTGTAACCAGAACTGGCCACAGGGCAGGTATGTGAAAAATGCAGCTTCTGACACTGGCAGGCTCCACTGTGTAAACACCAGGAGTGACAGGTGAGGTGAAAGCATTGCAAAACCAGCCCTCCTCTTGTGTTTCCACTTGTAACCGTGCCCACTAAGAGAATAACAGAATGTTAACAGATATGCAACTCAGTGATTTTTAAATCACTAAAGCTTGAATAACATATCCTGGAACTCTACAGCTTCATACCCTCCTCTCTGAAACCACTGTAGAAAACATGAGCCTGGCCCACGTGGCAGAGGGGTTGCCATGTGGTCAGTATTTGTTCAAGCCTGGCATTACCCTGCTCTTTAAAGAGCTCGCCCAGAGCCACTCTTGCTCCACAGAGATCAAAGATTCAGTGCACTCGATGAATTTGCAATTTCACTGGGGAATACAACGGCTGTGTTTTGTTCAAGAGCAATTTAGTCAAAGCACAACTAACTAATGCAATAATCATCCACGTCTTTTTAAACTACAGCTTAAAAAATTATACTTTTTTCTGTATGCATTTCTCATCTTCAGATTTAGGCACACCATTTAACTGAGTGGAGCTATCTTCAGGAACATCTCCGGAGTACTTGATTTAACCATCTAAAAATCACCACAGACTTTTTTTTTGGTGCTGTTGAAAGCGCACGTGGTGTTTATAAACTCAACAGAGCGTAGTTAGAGATAAACAATTCAAACCATGTTTTTTATCTATCAAGTTCCTCTAGCAGCCAGGTAACGTTCAGCATGTATCTAACCTGAACTAATCTCCCTGAACTCCCCGACTTCACACCCCCAGCACCACAGCACAGTCCGACCCTGGCCTTGACTCTTCACAAACAGGTTAATGAAGCAGACTGGTAGGAACTTTATGCACAAAGCCTGGAAAGCACAGGCCCTACTGCTGAAGCACTTCAGGGAAAGAGAAAAGCATCAGCAGACGAGGTTGGAGGGAGACAACTTGCTCTTGATGAAGCCCCAACCTGCCAAAAGAAGCAACTCATATCCAAATTCCAAGCAGTACTACAGAGCAATTCTAAACCCTTCAGGATGAAGGTTACAGCAGACCCTCCTGAAGCGAGGGGATGACAAACATCACTGAGGAGCACCCGTGTGTTCCAGCGGTGCTGTGGCTACACTCCTGCACTCTTGAGAACATCACCCCGAGAAACCCCAGAAGCACATCCCCCTGGCCGGGAATCAGGGCTGGGAAGGTGGATCCCCCCGTAGCTGCCCTGGTCCTTCCCCCTGACAGCCCAGCCAGGCTGCAGCTCACACACACCCTCACAGACCTTCCAGCAGACCCACACAGCTGCCCTCAGGGAGCTGAACTCAAACTATTGGCCCCTCACCGCAAGAATTGCCCTACCGCGCTAATTACAGGCTTGTAATAGAATCCCTCCTGCACCGGGAGCGGGAGAGGAACGTTTCTGAGGCGCACACACAAGCGCTACCATAAAGGCACGGGGCCTGTGACAGAAGCACGCTAGGAACAGTCACAAAAAGCTCCTAAGGAAGGGCAGTAACAAACAAATAAACAAACACGTCCCGGGGAGGCGCTGGGGGCTCTCCCCCGCCCCAGGAGGAAGCGGCTCCCGCACCTGCACCTGCCGCCGCCCCGGGCAGCCCCCAGAGCCCCCGGNCCAGGAGCCGCCTCTGCACCGCGGGGACGGAGCGCGGGGGGACGGCAATGACGGGAGCGGAGCGGAGCGGAGCCTCCTTTCCTCCTCCCACACACCCTCTGCCGCCACAAGCACAGAGCACAGCCCCGACACCACAGCCCACGCCGTGCCAATTCAAACAGCAGAGGTGCCCGTTACCTTCGCAGGGACTCGTCTCTCCTCGCTGCTGCCCCCTGGGCTCAAATGCTGCAGCCTTTGCACTCCCATCCAGCCACAACTAGCGCTGAAACTGTCGGGGGGGGATAGACACAAACTGTACCTGCCCAGGGGACCAGACAAGCTCGGCCATGTGCACAGGGAAGGAAAGGAGAGATTATTAAATACCTGTACAATTAGGCTGCAATGCTGCCACAGTGGTAAGATACAACTCCACAGAAAAACACATGACACCACCTTCCTCAGTTCTAAAAATCACCACAGACTCGAAATGACAATTTTGGGCACAGTACCAATTGTACTTAACCAGGCATGATGTGCTGTGTGACCAGAGGAAAAGAGCAGGGGTACTCAACCTGTCCCCCAGCAGCAAGAGGAGGTCTGGGCCCCACTGACCAAAAGATTTTAACTTGGCTGCACAGGCCATAAAGGGAGAATCACTGCTCCAGGCAGGTATTCCCCTTCACATTCATGATTTCCATTTTGTATGTCTTTTGGCACTATTTACTTACACAGCAGAGTGACAGATTTGAAGCTCTTGCTGTTGCAGACATAATTTAAAAATCTGACAGCTACTCATCATTTATTACTTTTGAAGATTCAAAGTCAGATGAAGGAAGTCTCATGCCAAGTTTAAAGAGTATAGCAGCATAACACTGATCTTAATCAGTTCTGATATTCCTGGCACTTGTACTGCTGACAAAGGCCCCAGAAAAGACAAAAGAAAGACATTTCATTTCCTTTCTATCAGCCACAGGCAACAGTCCAGGGAGACTCGAGCTTCCCTCTTGTATCAGTGAGTCCCAATTAAAAGTTTAAAAGCGTATGCAGTTACTAACAGATCATCCAGAAGAACCTGTTTTGTGATTAAGTCAAGGCATACAACAACCTAAGGTGTTTTAACTTCTAAGAACAGGAAAGCAGTGAAGACCAAAAATACTTAAACTCCAAGAGAAACAAATTTTTATATGAAGTTTATTTTTCCGTTGTGTGGCCATTATACAAAGTAAGCAGCCAGAGCTGCCATTTTGTCCTTGGGTTTCTTTGGGTTGAGTCTCCCTCCAGGCCTCCGGCCTTTGCCCCTTCCCCGCCCTTGCCTTTTCCCTTGTCCCCCACGGTGCATGGGGTGCCTCATGGCCGCATGTTTCAGCTCCACCAGATCCTGAAACACGGGATCACAGAACACGCAGCCGGAGTGCTGGGTCTCGTCGCCGGGCAGGGGAGATTTGGCTTTGTTAAAATCCACATCCACGAGCGCCGCCTCACACAGCTCACACGTCTCCGGCGACACTCGCACCTTGTGCGCGTTCTCGAAGAAGTGCACGACCACGTTGCACTTGTTACAGGCCATCTTCCACTTGGGCCCCGACGTGGAGTCGAGCACCAGGACCCCGTTCTCACACTCAACGCACTGCCCGATCCCAAGCATGCTGAGGGAATGCTGGCACGTGGGGTGGGTGCACTCATTACAGCCCATTCCTGGGGGGAGAAGAGTAAATACCACGGAGCCCTTTTTGTCACTACTCACACTACCCAGTCTGGAGGAAGTGAAACACAGAAGTCACTTTGTATGTTATTGGCTTTCTAAATAACTAAAGAACGGTACTGCTCCCAAAACGGTAACTTGCCTCCTTATGTACTCAGAGTAATTCCTTGCCCAAAGTTTTTCTGTAATGGCTTTCAGAAATGCCACAGACTGTCACTGAACAGTGCAGGCAGTTTAGACACACGAGTGATGAAAACTAATTACGTTTTCAATTAAATGTATGGCTCCTAGCTAACTGCTGTTTTATAACTGAACTACTCACTGTTAGTCCAAGACATTTTTAATTAAAAGATGGTAATAAAACGATGCCAAAAAGCTCCTCTTACTCAGAGCTTCAAAGCACTTCTTTAAGTAAGATTTGGTCTCACAGTTGCAACTTTTACCCCTTCTTACATCCTTCAATAGTTTTTGACCCACATCTATCTCAGTATCAAAACATTCTCAAGACCTAGTCTTCATTTATAGTCCCATCCAAGCCTGTTCCAATTTGCAAGGTGTCAGAACCTCAGTGTCTTGCACTGGATGCTGAGTGTGCTGAAAATCCCATACCGTGCATGCAGGTAAATTAATTTCTTGCTCTTTTATGAAGGGAAAAATACTCATAAATGAGTTAATAGATTTTGGTCAAGAAGTTTGAAAAGAATTTTAGGTATCTAGAATATAATTTGAACAGCATTTTATACTAATCAACACTGCTTTTAAACCTCCTAAGAAGCACATTGTATAGACTGTACCGTGTTTATCTCAAGTGAGGGTGGCACCTGCCTGTTTGCAGAATTCCTACCTTTCTTCATGTCCCTGAAGGGAGGATGGTTATAACAGTATGGACACAGTGGGTAGCTCTTTCCTCTGGACCCAGATGACCACAGCACCAGCTCAAAGTCATCCAGGGGACAACGCAGCTCTTTGTAGAGTTTAATGGTGCCGTTCTGAGGGAGGCTGTAGGTGTCATCGCAGTGGGAGCAGTGCAAGCGACTCGGCTTGGCCTGGAAACAGAACACAGTCTCCTGAACAACTGCAGGGTTAACGGTGTTTAAAACTTACAGTAAATCCAGCTGGAGCTGTTCTTTGGTTCATTTCCTATGGAAAAACTCCATCAGGATTTTTGTTTAAGAAATGCACTCTTGAAAACCGCATTTTAACCCAAACAGAAAAGGAATTTCTACTCAATGTCCCCCAACGCCCAGAAAGTGAAATTCAAACTCCAAGTATGAGGCAAACTCACCTGAATATACTTCATGAAGCGATGGCATTTACCACAGCGGGAAAGGGGCTTTCCAGTGGCAGCCAAGGGTGAAAAAGACACTTCCATCAGTTCATCCATACCTGCAAAAGAAATAATCACATCTATGTTGGAATTCCAGTTCTTAAGAGGAAACGTTGCACAAAATTATCTGCAGGAACAGTGAAGGAAGCAAGAATTAAAGTATTTGATTCACAGTGCTCTTCCTTGTTTACAAAGACTTTCAGCTACCTTGAAGTTTCCAGAAACTCACTCCTGGGGTCACAAAACAAATCTGAAGTAGAGTTTTGGAGCCATGATTCAGTCCACTTCCCTTTGCAGAGCAACTTAATTTCACTGGAAACTTCTAGTCCAGGTACAACTTCTCAGAAAGCCTAAACCTCTGAAAGGAACCTAATACATACAAGTGTTTTCTATGCAACAATTAAGTAATTGTAAAAAGTTTTACCTGCAATAGAATCCACAAAATAGTGAAATTTTCTTTTGAAAATGTCCAGGGTGTGCTCCAGGACCTGATGATAATTCGCTTTACCCAAAGCTATTAAGTTGAGCTGCTTCTCTACAGCGCTGCGGATCGTAGGGAGAACCAATTCTGCATCTAACAGAAAACCAGACAGCAGCAAGGAAAGGTCAGAAACTGAGGTAGGGAACTGTCATCAAAATAAACACACAAGTTCTAGTTCTTACAGTCTGTGGAATTAGTGATACTTTCCTGGATGCGTTGAGACAAAAATGCTCCTCCCACAGTGACAACAGCCCCTGACATAATGAAGGGGAAAGAAGGTACGAGGATGGAAAGTGAAGAGCTTTTAACTGACCTATTTTGTAATAACCATGGACGAGAACAATGCCGAGGTTTGTAGGCTTCAGTCTCCGGCCACTCTCCACTGTGACATAGTTTCGCTGGCAGATGTTGTTAATGTGGACTGGAATACTGGCATCAGTTCCTGCCACACAAAGGAGAACAATATATCCATCCTGAACAGAACAGATTTTATCAAATTACTCATTTGTGACTTCTCTGGCTTAATGTCAAATTGTAGGGCTCCTAAGATGGCCTAAAATTCAGTTGCCTGCTTCCTGTTACCCAGCTTCCAGTGCATAACTTCTCTCTCTAGGAACTCTAATATTCCTTTGCAGTTTTGAGAAGTGTAAAACATATGGTTTAACCTTAATCCTTTCATCTCTTCCAAGGAATTACTATTTGGAACACATTTATTGTCACAATCATTTATTCTGGAAAAACATGATGGAGAAAGAGACTGTGTTTGCTCTGACTGGACAAATTTATGAAAATACATCATTTGGAGAGGTGCAGTGATAATCTCTGGCCAGAAACAAGGCATCAAAAGAAATGTGGGGGAGGAAACAACCTACCATCCGCTGAGAGGAGCTACGGGCACTGTGGTTTGAAGGGGAAGAGATTATCACTGCACCTATCCAGATGAACACTAAGAAGTCCTTACTGAGAGAGTGCTGAGCAGGGATACAGGCTCTTTGCACTCCTGGTGGATGAATTACAGCATAATGTAAGTTTAACATGTTCCTACCAATGCCATGCTTTTCCATCAGAGTGATCAGTTCTGCTTCTGTCAGGTAATCAGGAGGACTGGTTTGCTTTTCCAGCAACTTTATTTCACTGACGGGAAAAAGATCTCCTTTCTCACAGTGGGGAAGGCTCTCTTCTAATGGGATGCTGTGCCACGGCATAATTTCTGTGAACCCTGGAGGGAAAGAAAAAGCCAAATAAAACCAGTGAGAGCCTTCACAGCTTTCAGAAGGTCAAGGTGTATGTTTCCAGCTTTAACATGGGCTGCATTACAGAGATCAGAGTTAAGAGGCATCTGCTGTTCCAAGCAGAAAATACCCAAGGCCAGGAAGGCTGAGGAAATACAGAACCTCAAGACAGTATCTCTCACTACACATCAGATATATGCTGGGCATGACTTGAGCGAACACGATTGGAAAAAGCCAACACTTTCCAAGAATGAAAGCACAGTGCCAGAATGATGGGACAAGGTTCTTAAAATGGAAATAGAAATAGTTGAGTCATATTAATGCACTGAGGACAATTGGGCCAGTTTACAATAAAAATCTCAGTAGTGATGCCACATTCTTTTTACAGAGGCCCAAGAAAAAAATCTGCCTTTGTGTAATTGATCACTCACAAGGCATTTACTGTCTGTAAGACTGGCCTTGACACTGGCAAATGTGGCATTAAATCTTTGAGACCACTACACAAAACATAAGACCTTTTCTATCATAACTGCGGTATGGAAGTGAAGACAAGATTTGGTCTCTGGTTTTGACATTTGAAAAAATGTCTTTAAAATTGCACTTGTCCCCAGAGCTTCACTTTTATATCCACTCAGTGCATTGAAGAGAAAAAAAAGTTTAACCTGTAGCTACCTGTTTACTCCTGATTAGTCCTACCTGGTGACGTGACCACCTTTCCAATGCAGGTGAATCGCTCAGGGCCAATGCTGAAGGAAATGGTGGTTTGCAGGTACTTGCAGTCAGCACTGACAGTGGCAATGAAATGTCGAGTTATGTACTCGTAGAGTCGCCACCCGTCTCCACCTGGGGACAAACAACACCTCAGCCACCAAACTCCAGTCACAGAATCACAGAATCTTCTGAGTTGGAAGGGACCCACAGGGATCATCGAGCCCAACTCTTAAATGGAACCACTGTCTCCCCGACGGGAATCGAACCCCTGGTCTCCTGAGTGAAAGGCAGGGACACTCACCACTGTACTAAAGTGGATTTCAGTCCTGAAGGTCTATGTAAAATCTACCCTAAAAGGGTACCACAGGAAAAACTGGTACCCAAAAGAAAGTAACCTGCAAAAGTCCATCCTTTAAAATTCCCTGCCTGTGTCACACAGATACGAGCTGCAGATGTGCTCACAGAAGGGCTCTCAGTTTATCCAGCCCCTCTCCCAATTCTGCAACAAGTTTCAATGAGAGGGCAAAGTATAAAAGATTTTCTGGTTTTGTTAAAAAACAAGACATATGAACACAAACAGAATTATCTACTGCTTAGTGCCCCTGGAGGCCACGTCCTAACCTAGATCATAAAATGTGAATTTATTGGCAACTGTCACTCTGGGCAGCGTGGAGAGGCCACTCTAAAAATACTACTTATTAACACTAATATAGACTAATTTGCAAAACAAAGTTTCATTATTCACAATCTACATACAGGGAACAGAGTACTGGAAATGTTACACTACTATGAACAGCTTCGAGTTCTTAGTCCTGTGCTCTGCACATTCCTACACAGTCATTCCTATTCCTAATCAGCAATACAAGACATTCATAACACTTTCTTAGAACCTTAAAATCTTCTTTTGAGGGAGCACAGTGTACAAAAGTCAAAAGTTAATATAAAACTAACAGACCACACAGACTAAATAAAAGGCAGTTGAAGTTTGACTTACAGATATAAAAATATAACACAATCTCAGTACTTGGAAGGTACTAATCTGGGGAAAAATTTTTCTAGAGAAGTAGGTATGAAGTTGTTGGGGTTTTTTTTTTTTTCAGCAGTACTACAGTCCCAAGGATCAATTACTGAGGAGCAGAGCAGCTCTGAACTTCACTGTCACCAGAAGTTTCAGTGAGCAAAGTTTGCTCTCTCTTCACTTCCTGCCATTCAAACCATTTCCTGTTGAAATTCAGTGATTTTCAAACTGGCACCTATACCTCAAGGGACTAATTTCCTCAAACAGAGCCCCCACACTACTGAGTTTGCCTGTACCTAATTCTGCTTCTGTTGCAGCTCTCATTGGAGTGATGGGAGGATGGTCTCCTGCATCGTGGCCTTTCCGAGGACGATTAATGCCCTCTGAGAGCAAAGCATTCACCTGGGGGGAGAAAGACACGGCTCACTCAGACCCAACCCGTAACAACACCCACAGATAAAAGCAACTACACATATTCATCCTTTCTGAAGGCCTACAAGCAAGATCTGTTCTAAAACACAGACTGGAGAATGAGCAGTTACTGGGTTTTGCTTCATGTACTCACAGTTTCTGCCCAGTAAGGATTGCTGGCTTGCTGTCTCAGACATCCTTTCAAGTCAAAGTTTTCTGGGTAATGGGTGGTTTCTGTCCGAGGGTAGCTGATGTAACCCTGGGTATAAAGGCGCTCTGCTATTTGCATGGCATGCTGTGGACCCATTCCTAAAATGGAGAGGAGGAAACAGAAATCAGCTACACATTCCCTGGGATTGTGGTTTGCTGCACCTGAGAGTACACCCGATCCAAGCACCTGAATAAATCACAGTTTGTCCTTCCCGTAAGACTTTTGCCACCTTCCCAAACATTCCACTTTTCACAAGCTTTCTAAATGTGATCTTTCCCCCAGTAGGATGTATTATTATAGGGAGAGGAAAGTATCAAACTGTGTTTGGTATGTCCTTGATTATTTCATTTGAAAAGCCAAAACACTTTGTTTTAAAACAGTGTGAAAATCTGAACTTTTGCACATACCTAAAGCAGCACTGGCCACTCGCAGCATTTCTACCGTGTTCAGAGCCAGGGGTCTCTGCTTCACCTTCTCCTTTTTGCTCACGGATTCTACCTAAAAGACAGCATTTTTCCAGTGAAAGTTCTGAAGCCTGCTAATTGGTAGATGTATGATTTCAATCACACATTGTACCCACCATTGTCTATTCTGGTTGTATCTGCCTTGTTTTCTTAGAACAGTAACCACAATATGTTTTTACTTTAGCAAATATGACCAGAGATAATTTTACCAAGTTCGAAGGTTAGTCCTAAAGATCCTTTGTGCTAGAGACTAGATCATGTCTGTAACTAAGTGGGAAGGCAGCAAGGCAGCTTATTGCTGTCTTTACATCCCGTTTACCTCAGCAGCACATACTTCCAAAACAACCCAATATGCAACAAATGAAATATTAAATGTGGTGTTTCCTTTATCTGAAATATGAGTCTACTGACACTTAGTAAATGTTCTTACCTTTGCTTCTTTTGCCATCTTTGTTATATTCAGGAACATTTGAGCAACCTCACGATCAAACACCCTCACTCTATCCCAATCTAAAGTAAGAGAACTTTCTTTTTCAGGGTTCACCTATTGGACAAAAAAACCACCAAGCAAAAAATTAATTCCCACCAACTCTACTGCCAGAAGTGTGAGTGCATCTTCCCAAATAATCCAGCAGGCAGATCCCAGCACATTGAGGATTTGTTAGGACAAATTTAGAACAAACCCACACTAGGACACACCTGCTTCAGACATGCACTTGTGCTCTTTTTCACAGGGGCTTTAGAGAAAGTTGGAGCATTTGGAGCTCTGGGGTCCAGGTAATGACCAGAACTATTCCTGCAGTGAACTGAAATACGGCCCTTGTTCAGTGGGAACAGCAAAGGCAGAAACGGGCAGAAACTCAAAGTTTACTGCTCTGATTTAGCAAACCCAATCATTTTATTGAACTGTAACTAGGTCATGTCTGAGGTCCCATGTACAAAAATTAGTATGAAGGAACCAACACAAGAAAGCACAAAACTCTCTGAAAACAGGCACCAAGTATTTCCTAGCACGACACATGAGACACACCGAAAGAGATCACAGGAGACACCAGATAGATTTCATCTTTTTTTACTTTTAAATCTAAAAATGGAAATGTTTTACCATGCATCCCTTATTTGTTTAAAAATCCTTGTGATCACAAGGCTGTTGGTTTGCTCTTGGAGCTTGGATAGCAGCAAGGCTGTAAAACTGCTCTAAGCTGCCAAAGTACTCAGAGGACTCAACTGCCAATTAACACAATGAGCATTTTATTTGCTTTAAAATTCCAATACTCAGCAATGCCAATGTTTGTTGGCAGCCTAATTAATTCCTGGATTCAAATTAACAACAGTCAGTCCAAGGACTCCAGGGAACAAAAGAAAACCATTTTAAGTAGTCTTTTTGGCTGAATCTAAGCTTAGATGATTAGCCCTGAAGAATTCTTATAAGCACAGACAATAACCACTTTAATACAAAACTGACATCCTGGAAGCAGTTCCTGAGGGTGGTGACACACATGTGAATGGAATAAGAGCACATGAGCAAACTACAGGCATTGTGAATTCTTGTCAGCAGCTACAAATTGATGAATGAACGAAATGAAAACGCAAACGCATTTCTTTTGTAAAAATATATACCCTCATATACAAACAAGTACTGCAAAACTTACTTTGGCTTGCAGCACCCAGTAAGTCTCAGGCTTAAATGACTGGATTTTGTCATGCCTTTCAACACAGAATCCAAGTGTTGGGGTCTGACAGGGCCCAAAGGAGATGAGGGAGCTGTCTAAATTCCCGTATTTTCCCTGAAAATATTTGGTCTGAAACCTAAGAGAGAGAGAGGGAAGAAAACAATCAAGGAACAAATACATTAATATCCTCATTCCCATGGTGATGGCATTTGTCTTCCCAAGTCACAGTTACAGGTGATGGAGCCGTGCTGTCCTGGGGATGGTTGAACACCTGCAGTGTTCATGGCACCATGGCAGTGGTGAATTCATTCCTTATTTTGCTTTGCTTGTGTGTGCAGCTTTGGCTTTACCTATTGAACTCTCTTTACCTCAACCCATGAGTTTTCTCACTTCCACCCATTCAAATCTCTACCTCAACCCACACAGTGGGGAGATGGTGAGTGGCTGTGAGGGGCTTGGTTGTCAGCTGGGACTGAACCATGAGTGGACAGAGCCCGTCCTGAACCCTTCACAAACCGTCCCTAATCGGTGCTGTCACCTTGTAAACGCGCAGCCAATCCTCAGATCCAGCTCCTGGCGGGCGTCCACCGACAGAGCTTCATTGCGATTGGGCTCCCCCAGGTGACTCATGGCATTGCAGATGTCTGTGTCAGTGATGGAACTGAATTTAGCTCTATAAACCGTCCTCTCTGTGCCACGGGGTTTGTTCATGACAGGCAGAACAGCATCAAGAACCTACATGGAAATCAGAAGCAATTTTTAAAGAGTATTTGAAAGATGAAGGATTCAGCCTAAAGAGAAAAAAAATACACTGCAGAAAGTATCTGTTGATATGACACTACTGAATTCACCAAGATGTCAGGCCAACACATTAACTGATAAGCCAGAGCAGAATTTGTCCATGCACTCAAAAGTGCATTAAGAACTGGCAAAATTGAGGGATTTATTTACTATACAGCAACTGCTGGAAGCAAATCACCCTTCCTGGCAAAAACATCCACCAGTGCAGCTGCAGCACCTTTTGGTGAACACGGACCAGTTTCTGTCTGGGTTTACTCCACGTGTGACTAGAGCCAAGTAATGATACACTTGTATGTAAAGAATTTAAAGAAATGACTTGATAAAATGTGCTTCTCTAAACAAACCAAAACAACATAAAAAAAAGTCTTAGCAAAGTTTTGGTTCTATCCTTTCACGTGTAGAAAACAAACTCCTGCAGAAGGCCTGCATTTAAAAACTGCTCCTGTGCTCTAAAGTGTCCAACTGCTCAATAATAAAAGATAATAGAGATGAAGTTTTGCATGGACAGAAATTTAAGAGACCTGATTCTCCATCTCAAGGTGATCATCTCTGATTTATACTCTTTAACTGACACCTTGCAGAGTTCAAAGTACATGAGTTTTTTCACCAAGGCCCTCCATGCTTTTAAAACTTCATTCAACTTTAGTTTGAACTTTACCATATGCTCATAAAAAATTACATTGATACTATTGCCAAAGATCAATATATTATGGTAGTAAAAGCTTGAAAAAGGGAAATCTTACTTCAAAACAGATGTTTTCTCCTTCTTTATCACAATCCAGCCACAAGACAATGCAGTCACAGCCTCTTCCCTCCACCTGTGAGAAAAACCAGCACAGTTTTTCAGCAACTCCAAAGAACATGGCCCTCGGTATTGAAGGACTGAGATAATTTACCCTGTGCCAAAAGGATTGGAAGAACAAAGCAGAAGTGACAAGAAGTCAGCAAGTAGGCAGTGGTTAAACAGACAAGCAAGCTGTGCTCCGTGGGACAAGAAAACTGCCTAAAAAAAATCAGCAGAGCTCCAGTGGAATCCTCCTGAAACACCCTGGGTTTGTACGTGCAGCCTTGGGAACAGCCCCTTCCCTTTCTGGGGCTCAATTTCCAAATCGTTCAAACCAAAACGAACCAAAAAACCCCAAGCAAACAAACCCAAGAAACACTTTCCTTGGTCATAAAGACACCAGTAAGTCTAAACTTACCTGACAGAAATCAGTTCTACATCACACACACTTGCCTTTAGAAAGAGCATTACTTTGTAAGGGACCAAAGTGCTGCTTTCCTCTCAGAGGGGCGTGTGAAGTGGGAAAAACCATCAGCACAGTCTCGTTTTAAAGAAGGTATTTACAAACTATGCAGTTAGAAGCTAAACTTGCCTCCAATGCTCTCAGTCTGGGAAGCAGGATATCAACAGCCAAAAAACTCAGAAAGCAATGGCAAAAGTGAATTTAACACAGCAAATATTTCAGCCTGTGTAAAAACCAGTAAAATGAATAAAATACATCTAATTGTGACAAAAAGCTGCTCCCTACAGG
The DNA here is from genome assembly GCA_013390025.1 of Pitta sordida. Taxonomy (NCBI): domain Eukaryota; kingdom Metazoa; phylum Chordata; class Aves; order Passeriformes; family Pittidae; genus Pitta; species Pitta sordida. The sequence goes on along the minus strand of WEKX01024224.1, from coordinate 47,317 downwards.
GAAAAGAATCCTTATTTAGGAACATAGAAAAAGATATCTCTGAAATGCTACTCGGAAGAAAGAATACCTGTAGAAACTTCACCATGGTCAGTTTGGGATTAGCTTCTTTCTTTTCTGTGGGAGCTTTGCTAAAAAGTTCTGCTGGATCCACTTTGTCCCAGCTGTTGTATTTTCCTGAAAAGCAAAAGTATATTAAGCAATAAAGACATGTGAAAAAAATCCCACACTAACAAAAAACAACAAATCACTTCACAGAAAACAAAGATCTAGAACTGCTGATCACAAGCAACACTTCTCTTCTCCTTTACTTCTCCCCTGAAAATCCTTTCTGATTTATTTCCACAACTAGTGTTTTCCTATTAGAAGTCCTTGACAGCTCTACAGGGCATTAGAAGTTAAAACACCTTACGACCAAATACCTATGAAATCCAAAGTCATGACGTGACCACACACAGATGTCATCTTGAAATGGGCACTCTGTCCTACAAACGATCCCGTGTACTCATGTACAGAGCAGACACCATTCAGTCCCTTGCGAGAGGACATGTTCCCTGTGGAAATAGGATCACAAATATCTATTGAGATTAAAGAAATCAGCTATTAAAATAACCTGCTTCGTGTGAAATCACACCCCCCTTTTCTTAGATATTTCAGATTGGGTGATCCTGATCACAAAATTCTACCCATTGATCAAGTTTTCATTTCAGTAAATCACCACTTCAGGCCTTTTTTAAAGTATATTTCAAGTTAAACTGTGCATTATCTCCTCCATCCTTTCCCTCCCACTAGGAAACCTTGCACAAATACAGCTGCTTTTCTGGGCTGCACAGTTATAATCAACTCACAGAATCACACAGAATATTCTGAGTTGGAAGGGACCCACAAGGATCATCGAGTCCAACTCTTAACACTGTGTCCCTGGCGGGAATCGAACCCGGGTCTCCCACACGCCAGGTGGGGACCCTTACCACTGTACCGAAGTGGATTTCTCATTTTATTTTCCACAAGATTTTTCAAAACTTTTACTATACCTCCAAAAACCTCAGAACAGCACACATCCCACAAACCACATTAACTAACACACGCTACAGCTGCAGAGAGAAACCAGACCCCGTTACTCCTGAACCGAACAGGCGGCACCCCATAAACACAGACAGAGTGTGCCGGGACACCCACTCGTTCCATGGAGTGCAGCCTGCCCCAAGCCACTGACCGGGATGTTCCCCCTGGCAGAAACCTCGGGACGCTCCCCCCGCCCCGGCACAGCCCCCCGTACCTCTGGAGAGGATCTTGGCGATGGACTGCGCCAGGGACGGCTTCTCCGCCACCATCAGCACGGTCCTCATCTCCGGCGGCGGGACGCGCGGGGCCGGCCCGGCTGCGCTGGGAGCCTGAGGGGACGGAGCATCAGCCCGGGCACCGCGGCCGCTCCGCCCGCCCCACACCCGA
>WEKX01024224.1:4491-45717 GCA_013390025.1 Pitta sordida | reverse complement strand
GCCGAGCCGCCGCCGCCGCCGCCCCGCCCCGGGCCCGGCCCGCTCCGCTGCTCAGAGGAGACACGGGCGCGTCACTGCCGGGTCACGGCGCCGGAAGGTGCGGGCGGGAGAGAGGGAACGGCACACACAGACATGGATACACAGACATGGATACACAGACATACACACGGACAGGGACACACAGACATGGATACACGGACAGGGACACACAGACATGGATACACAGACATGGATACACAGATATGGATACACGGACAGGGACACACAGACATGGATACACAGACATACACATGGACACAGACATGGACACACGGACATACACATGGACACACAGATATACACAGGGACATACACATGGACACACAGACATACACACGGATATACACATGGACACACAGGGACACACAGACATGGACATGGACACACGGACATGGACACACAGACATGGACACACAGACATGGACATGGACACACGGACATGGACATGGACACACAGACAGGGACACACAGACATGGATACACAGACATACACATGGACACAGACATGGACACACGGACATACACATGGACACACAGATGTACAGATGGACACACAGACATGGACACACAGATATACACAGGGACATACACACGGACATACACATGGACACACAGACATGGACACACAGACAGGGACACACAGACATGGACACACAGACAGGGACATACAGACATACACATGGACACACAGATGTACAGATGGACACACAGACATGGACACACAGATATACACAGGGACATACACACGGACATACACATGGACACACAGACATGGACACACAGACAGGGACACACAGACATGGACACACAGACAGGGACATACAGACATACACATGGACACACAGATGTACAGATGGACACACAGACATGGACACACAGATATACACAGGGACATACACACGGACATACACATGGACACACAGACATGGACACACAGACAGGGACACACAGACATGGACACACAGACAGGGACATACAGACATACACATGGACACACAGATGTACAGATGGACACACAGACATGGACACACAGATATACACAGGGACATACACACGGACATACACATGGACACACAGACATGGACACACAGACAGGGACACACAGACATGGACACACAGACAGGGACATACAGACATACACATGGACACACAGATGTACAGATGGACACACAGACGTGGACACATATTGACATACACAGGGGTGTGCGCAGGGACACGCACACACATGTACACACGTACAGACAGACATGGATGTACACACGCACATTTACATACATATGGGTATGCACAGAGATGCACACAGGTACATACACGTACATGTACACATACATTTACATACACAGAGGCACACACATGTACACACACACATATGGACACATGCACACACACGTATCGATTTTTGAATGATTCTTGGAAAATTGCTTTTTTTCCCCATTAAATTTTAGTTGAGTGTTGATTTCTCAGGCAGAAAGAGAAAAAGGGAAAGGACAGCGGGAAGTGAAGGGCCAGGCCAGCCTCACCTCACCCTTGCCCTGTCCCTACTCCTGCAGCCACAGCTCCTTCCCCAAGTTGTGGAGGTGCCCTCTGTCCTGGCTGTCACTTCCCAGGGATGCTGGGCCCTGCTAAGGTGATGTGCTCAGTGGACTGGAGAAGCTTCCAAGCTCTCCTCTTCAGCCTTCAACTTGTCCACACATTCTGAAATCTTTCTGTCAAGGGAAGAGCTAAAGAGGGAAGCCCCAAGTTGATGGATTTTATAAGCACTTTGTGGAGGAGCTCAGCTCTCTATTTTTACCCTCGTGGTTGTGCATCGATTGCTGCCTCTGTTTATAGCACTTTTCCCAGAGCTGCTGTACCATACAAACCCAGTGAGAAGAGATTGGGAAGCAGCCAGGATCAACCAGTATATCAACCTCGTGCTGTCTGGAATAAAAAGGAACTAATTCACCTTCAATATGATTAGTAGATAATTAATAGATATTGAATTAACTAGTGAAAGGAAAACTCAAAACAAACCCAGGGCTTTTAACTCTTTGGCAGCACTGAAGTTAAAACATCTTAAAACAAATGTGTTCTGCTGGTTCAATGCCTGGTTCCCTTTAACATCTGGGGAACATATGGAACAATCAGGATGCAAGTTAAAACCAAATCTTCAGATATGTCAGATACATATTTTTTAATTTCCTCCAGTAAGAGCCCTCCACAAAACCCAACCTTCTTTTTCTCTTTGAATGCACAACGTAACATGAAATTGTGCTCACCCAGGGAGACGCAGCTGGGTCTCAACCACACGTGGCCGAGGGACTCTGGTCACTCTGAGCGCCCGTGTACCCCTGGGCTGGGACACCACGCGTGTGTGGCTGGTTCCTGAGGCCACACAGAGACTTGTCCGGTCCGAGGGGATCCCGCTGCGGGACACCCACACGCGCCAGCCCTGCCTGATGCACAGACCCTGCGGGGACGGCAGGTCACGACAGTCGCTTGGAAGTGCTTTGGAAAGACCCTGGCAGTCTGGAAAGCTTCACCCCTTTCCTCCGGCGTGGAGCCGCATCAGTGCCCGCGGTGCCCAAGGGAGCGGGACGGGAGCAGGACGGGCAGGGGCCGTGGCGGCCGCTCGGNCTCTTACTGCACCCATCGCTCCCATCGCCCCCACCGCTCCCGCTGCTCCCACCGCTCCTAGCGCTCCCGCAGATCCCACCGCTCCCATGGCTCCCAGAGCTCCCGCCGCCCCCTCAGCGCAGCGCTGCCTCTGCGCCTCGTACATTGGCTTCTGTGCGCGGTGCAGCGGGTGTTCCCCGGGAACGGGATCCTGCCCGCTGCGCCTGCCCGGGGTACCCGCCGAGCCCCGCTCCCACCTCCTCGCAGAGGCTTCTTCTCTCTCTGTGAACGGCCACCTCAGGCTTGCCCGCCCTGTCTTTTGAAGCACTTCTCGCCCTATGAGGAGGGTGCAAAAATCGTCTTGCCAGACGCCACGGCTCCTGCAGCGAGCGCCTGGATCTGGGAGGCTCCTCATTCCAATCAGGAGGAGAAACTTCAGGGGAAAAAGGCCATATTTGCCCAAGACACCAGTTGCCCGCAGTCCTGTAAACCAGGGCTGCTGCCATCCCATCCTTTACTTTGTCCAGCTGTGGCTGGTGTTCTTCCCTTTTCCTTTGAAGAGCTGGAGGCCACAAGCACAGCTCTCCAGCTGTGTGAACAAGGCAGAATAAAAAAACTCCAAAGAAAGCAGCGTCTCCTGTGGTTTTCACAAAGAAACCCAAACTTGTTTCTAGGTATAAATACGTAGTTAGAACAATTTTAGTTTATATCGGCCAGGTAAGCGTATCAAATCAAGAAAGCTACAGCTTTAGGCAAGCGCTTTGCACACTGGGGACACGTCGACCTCCTGCCTCCTGGAGAGTCCTAGGTACTCCAACACCATCTATCCCTCAGGTTATTCCAGCGAATGGTCATTCAAGTAGCCAAAACCCTCACCATGACTGAGACTTTCGTGTTTCACTTCTCCATCGGAAGAGCTTGTGCAAGGATTAGAGCCCTGGCCCTCCTCGTTCTGCCACTGACTCACTGGTTCATTTTGGTAACTTATGGCTTGATGCCTCCTCTTACCTCCAGGATTCGAGTAGCAACTTGCCCCTTCTGGGATGTTTTACAGATCTTTATGTATAAAGCCCACTTTAAGAGTGAGATAGAAAAATTACAGAAATATAATCTGTTGTAGGGAGCATGATCATTCCTGTTTTGCCTCCCTGGGCTTATTCTTGACCTTAGAGTAACTTTTCCCTGTTTGTTTCCAAACACACTTGAAAAGATTGCCATGAAATTAATAAGTATTGACAGGAGGGTCAGGCAGGCAGAAACACATCTGGAAGGATGCCACAGACATTAGAAATGATGAAAATGCAGGTCAATTTATTAAAATAGGGCTTTTTCTTTTTAAAAACTAAGTAAGAAGTATGAGGCCACAAAAATGTGCCTGAAATCTTGACTACAAATCTGGGCTCCAGACACTTCAATGCTGGGAAGGAGACAGAGCCTACCACATACCGAGCAACAACAGCACTTAAAGTATTTTGTGTGAAGTAAAGTTATGTTTGTGCACCGTAATAGATTTTAAAATAAATCTTCGAATAACAGAAGGGAGTGAAGAGGGTAAATGCTGATGAAACAGGCTATTGCTGGAACACACACACATGCACACACCCGACATATGACTTATCTCTGGGTCTTAACTGTCTTCCCATTACTCATAGCCTTTTGTTCTATTGAAAATGCAAAACTTCACCTATAACCAAAGCACTCATTTTTCATATGCAGTATTTCTTCTCCTCACTTTAAGGCCACCTTAAATGGAAGAAGAGATGTAGAAGGGACCTGTGTGAGTGGGAGTGGATCCACAGGGATGGAACAAAAGAAACAAAGCATGTGCTCTTGTTCAGGTTTAGTTTTGCACCAGTCTAGTTCTGTTATTGACAATAATCCATAATGCAGTTTGGCTAACACAGTCCCGCTCCAAAGGGAGTCTGCAACAACAAAAGTAAAAAGCAGAAAGAAACCCAAAGGCAAGATGATGGTGACCCTCTGAAACTCATACCTCATGTGCATGGAACTGCATTGAAGGCTTGAGGTACAGACCTCAGCTGCCTTTGTGGGGTCACCCGCAGATTAACACCAACTTCGTTGTGGCCACACATGATCCCAATCTCCAAGTCAGTACCTGAGACCTGGGCAGTGCAGCTCTTGTGGGAACTTATCTGAGTAGTAGGACCTGCATGAGCTGCCATCTCACCTCTGTGTGGGCATGCCCTGAGATCATCTACCGTGAGCAGACTCAGCTTCACCAAGGAGCTCATCCTCCCAAAGCTCCCAGAGGAGGTAACACTGTCCTCATAGCTCACATTAGGGAAGGCTCTGGCACAGGGACACTGATGTGCAAATTTCCCCAACTCCTGCACAGGCCTTCCCAGCTATGACTGCGCATCATCTGAGGGAACTTGTTCTCTTCTGCCTGTGGAGTTTCTCATTCCCTACCCTGAAGACCAGCTACTGCTGCCCAGCCTCCCTTACACTGGCTCAGGCAGGGCTGACAACTGAGCCTTGCTGAGCTGGGTCAGGTAGAGCTGCTCTCATCTGCTCCATGTCCACCCACTCACACATACATTGTAGTCCCAGCTCCAGTTGTCCTGTCAGAATCCCAGCACCGCTCTGGTAGAACAGACTCTTGTGCTCTGGCCCTGCTGACTATATTTGCAGTTTCAAAGTTCTTGTTCAAATGATGCAAATCTAGATAACAAAGCAGCATGCCATAAGCAACCGCACAACTGACAAAAAATAATACCTGGGTGAGAGAAAATACATAATTTGTGATTCATAACCATGCAGGGAGATTTAGACAGCATTGCAATGTTTACTGTCTACCTCATTATTCATGTCTCTGCTTTCTAAATGCCCAAGTTGTGTAAATTAGGGGTGAGGTAAATTCTTGGCTGTCACTTTGCAGAAATAACTTGGTTTTGAACAACAGGTTTCATTGTGCATGGAATTTTTGCTTTGAATTGGTTTAAATCCTCAGTGCTGAGAGCACTCTGCCAGCTGAACTCGGGTCATCTTTGCCTGAGTTTCACATCTCACTCATCACATATTCCCTTATTTTCTCTCTTCTTCCTGCAACTGCGTTTTCTTATGGTCTTTCTCTATCCCACATATTTGAAGTTAAAATGTACCAAACAACTGTAGCTACACTACTCTTTCCTTGGAAAGGACTACCCATCTCCCCTCAAGTCTAGGACCTTGCTGAGGTTGAAGCAGCCATAAAAAAATATTAGGGATCAGTTTTAAAAAAACCCACCAAACCCTGAGTCCCCTCATTACAAGAAACCTCTCAGAATGCAGTTCACAACTACAGTGTATTTCAAATTACACCTACGTAAGAGGCTCATACAGCCTCTTCCTTCTGCTGGCTGTCTCTGCCATCCTGCCTAATCCTGAAATTTGTGAGTTGTGAGGCTGCTATTTCCCTGGTCATGGCCCTGGCCTTTGAGCTGTGAATCAATTTTGCATTATACATTTCGAGCTGACACCCACACTGTGCTGAAGTCCAAATCTGCCTTGCATCTCTGCTGTTTGGAAGTTGCTTTGGGTCTGGATCTATGCCACAGCTCCCTCACTACCAGCTCCAAGCACAGAGTTCAGGGAAAAGAGTCCCTCTTCTCAACTGACACAATTACTTACTACAGAACATTTTACTTCTCTCCTACAGAAAACCAGTGCTGCCCTTGCTCTTTACAATATGAAGTAAAACCAAAAACCAACTGGTAGAAATGTGGTAGAGAGGAAAGGGTCTGACATTCAGTGTTAGCTACTGACTGTCCTGTTTTGCAGCCCTGGGCAGTACATTGTAGCTTATGTTGGTACAAACTGGCTTCAAAATCCTACCAGATGCAGCCTGCAGAGCACAGAATCCTCTCCCTGAAGTGTTACCTGCAATATACACTGAGAAGAGCCCATGAATTTTGGTTCCTTCTGTAAAGCTTGTATGAGGGCCTGCTCAGCCTCCCCGCCAGCCCTGACCTCTCTGCAAGCTTCTGCCTGGTCCTAAGGCAGCTCCATCCTTCCTGAGTCTTTTCTCTCCACAACACTTCTGAACAGCTGCAGCACAGTGGAGCAGCCAAATGAGATCTCTGTAGTCTAAATTGTCAAGGGTTTGATTAACAGAACTGCTGCATTGTGGTGCTGGCTTGCAGCAGTGTTGGCACTTTGTGAAATGCATCCTATCAAGACTATTTTACTGTAACAATGAAAACCTCTTTACCTGCTTTTTTTTCCTATAGCTGAGGCGGCGTAACTTCACCTGAGTAGTAAAGGCTGTACAGCCTCCATTCATACTGCCTTCAATGAGTTTGTTAGCCCATAAATAACATCAATCAGCAGTTGGGTTTGAGGTAGGGAAGTAACTTGACAGATTCTTTCAAAGGAGAATTAGATTCCTGATTATCTGTGACCTTGCGTGTTTCAGAATCATTACAGCCATTACAGGACATCACTTGTCTTTACTTTGCCTGTTCCTGCTTCCTTTGCATTCTCCAACATTTTTCCTATTGATTTTCAAAGAAACTGATGGGGTCACGCTGTGGCCCTCAGCAGACACGAATCCTCAGTAGCTCCAGCAGCTCATAATCAGAGCATGGAATGAAAAGCCATATATTGCAGGACCAGCTAAACTCTACACCCTGTGCTGCTGCCTGGGAGATTGAGGCAGAAACAACATCCATGGAGGGGACTTGCCAGTTAGGGCAATTGCCTGGAAAATGGGCTGACACTCCGGGGAGCTGCTGGGATAATTCAGCCTTCCTGGGACCCTCCTGATTGTGCTGCAGTTAAACCAATGTCTTGCACAAGCGGCGCTAAGGCACACAACCCATCTTTTCACGGATTTCCCAATTGCCTGCTGCAGGCACTTGGCGGGAGTAGAGCTGTAGCACTGGCAGCAAACCCTTAACGAAGCAGAGAGCTTTGTGCAGTGACAGGGAGGTGCGACTGGTCCTGAGCATTTTGAAACCACTGTCGAGTCTGCAACTTGATAGCTCTGGAGGTATTTTAATGCACAGCCTGCTGCCCCCACGGTATCACCTGCAGCTGTGGGCAGAGAGGCTGGATGAGCCCGTGCAACGCAGTGTTTTACACATTTACTGACTCTGAGCTCAAACTGAAACCAAAGTGCAGCCAGCTGTCACCAACATTTCCATGGGAGGGTGTGCCTGAGGTAACTTTTCCACAGTTTTCCGAATAACTCAACATCTCTGCAGAATTGTCTGGAAAATCCTGTGTGCAAGACACTCCCTTTGCACTTCGGAGGCTCCGTGGGGGGAGTGATGGAAGGGGTTAACTGGGCGAGAGGCTTGTGGATTCTGGAGACATTTTCAGATACCTGGGGTACCTTCGGCTCCGGCTCCCAAGTGTTGACCTCTGACTCTCTAAGTTTATCAGCACGTTCACTAATCAGGGGTGTTTAATGGAACAGCCACAAGGATTCCTGGCATTCTTGAAACGTTATGACCCTGTCAGTCGTATGAAGACTAAAAGTCTCTTGCTTTTGAACTCACTAGAGTTTGCACTGTCTTAGAAGCCTTTGATAAATACTTGCTGGATTTCTTACCTAGCTGCTCTAATCTGCCCAAGGTCATCATTCCAGAAAAGAAAAGATTTTATTTTGTGGGCATTCATCACTTAAATTGATCAAATGCATGTTTTCTCTAATTCTGGAGTGAAAAAGAGCATCGTGTGCCATGTTTAGGGAGGCCAACAGATTAAAGATTTATTTTCATGTTACATACTGGGGGGGTGAGGGGGGTGTTCACTGTCAGTTTCTAAGACCAGTAAAAAACAAATGTAAAATATGTTTTTCCATGAAAACCCCTAACATTACTTAAATACATCTTACACAAGTACTCGAAGGTTTTATCAACAGAGTCCACATGCATATTTTTCCGTCACAGTTCATACTACAGAGGTCAGGCACAAGGGTCTGGATTCAGTTACAGGGACCCAACCTGGAGGTGTATGTGATCCAGACCTTGTCCAGAATTTAAACGGACCCAAATCTGAATGCCCTGAATTCCCCAGGAATGAGGTACCCGTATCACTTTTAAAAATTAAACTGGAATTTATCAGTTCTGTTGAGCACTTCTAAATTTTCTTTCAAGTCAGAATACAAACATAATAGTGGAGGCCAAGTAAAATAATTTGAATTTTGAGCAATAAATATTTTTTTTTAATTTCTTGTGAATAAGCTCCATACAGAGCAAGCCTTGCTGGGCCAGATAAGACAGGATAACTCATCAGTGTAAGAAAACCTTGCAATCAGGGCACTGGCAAAAGGCAAAGAAAAGAGGCTGGAAATATCAAGAGTTAATAGGTGACGTGATATGGATGGCTGTCTCTTCTACAAGGCTTTTAAAAGCAAACAGTTCACATAATTTATGAATGGTTTCATAGGAAGGCTCACATTTATCCAAGAGGCCATGCCTCAGCATAGCAGACCTCCCAGGAGACTTTTCAGGTGACTCTTCCGTTATCAACCTCATTTTATTACTCCTGGTTCTATTCTTCCGCTGTTCCTCATCACATCTCTTGATATTTTTAAGCTCATCACCTACTGTCAGTTTGTCATTAGAGCACATTGTTCAGCTGAGCTACACACCCTTATTTTGAGATGGGCAACAGCAAGAGCCTGACCCATCCCAGGGCAGGGGAAAAGCACATAAAAAGAACTGAGGAGGTCAGATCCTGCGCATGGTGTGAGCTGAGGTGCTGTTCTTAAGCTGAGCATTGAGTAAAAGCAGCTCCCTTGCAGGCTGACATAATGCCCACCCGTTGTTCCACTCGCACCATCCTCCACCTGATGAGAAACTGAGGAATGGGGACAGTGAACAAGATTATATCCCCTGAGGTTGACCCCAGCGCCAGATGCCAGCTCACACATGGTGCAGCACAGCTACCTCGTGTTTCCCGGTGAGCCTCCTTATGCAGCCTCAAAACCTCAGAGGAGTTTTGTAGCAGTCCTTGGCATGTCTTACTCTCCTCATTACCTCTCCTGACCTACCAGGATGAGAATGATCTTGTATCTAGGTCAGATCTTAATCTTTTTTTGCTTTACAGTACTGCAGAATCACTCCCTCCCATTTCCTCACAGCTCTCATTCAGGTTTGCCTTTCAACTCTGGCTGAGCATTTGTCTGTCAATTCTCTCCTGCCCTCTTCAGCCCAGGGCGGAATTATTTGTCCTGAACAGTGTGGAACTTTCTACATTTTCTGTCTTGCACTTTTCTTTTTCACCCCATCTATTATATCCCCACATCTGACTGATGCAATACAATGAGTTATTTATAACTACAGAAACTGTGCAAACCGGATTTACGTATTTATCTTCCCTTAATCAGCTGGGGACCCACTGGTGTAAACCTGATTTTATCAGCGAGACTCATCTGTCTCCAGGCTGACGTTCCTCTGGTCAGTGAGGACATGGAGCAGGTACAACCACTCTCCAGTCCAGAGACTGGTTCACCCAGCACAGAACCCATGGAAGGGGATTACGGATGTCACCCTGCAGTGCCCTGCGCTCAGAGGCCAAAGGATCTGTTGACTTAAACTGTGTGTGAAAATCTCAACAGTTTCTACACAGTTCTGGTGTCGGGCATATCTCTGCTGCCTGACCCCTCGTCAGGCATTAACATGGACACAGCAATCACATTTTCCTTTCTGAAGTGTCTTAGCCCTGTGTTGGCCCACAGCTGCACTTGGACTTGCCCCACACTTAATATGCAAACCTCCTCCTTGCAGCCTTGATTTTCCCTCAGGTAAGTGTCAGTCCAACTCATTATTAATTACTAATAACACCCTGGCACACAGCCCACAAAGCTTCAAGTAGAGCAAAATATAATCACAGATTTAATGAATATCAAAACAAAACTCAAAAAATTACCACAATACAGGAAATTGCAGAGCAATGGCAACCGCAGGGGGAAAGCAGAATACCACAAAGGCCTTGAAAGGCCACAAAGGCTGCAGTGGCCAGGTAGAAATGTGACTTTTCCTGACTCCTCTCTCCTTGCAGAAGGGGCCAAACTCCCTCATCTGCTCAGCCAGGGACCCAGTCTGCAGTTAGTCACCTGTTTTGGACAACTACAGATACATTAATTTAACCAACTAGAGAGAAGTGAAGCTTTTGAAAGAAGTAACAAATAAATGATGGAAGCCTCATGTACAAAAGCAGGCGGTGTGATGTGACACCTCTGCACAGGGCAGCTGTGACCTGTGTTAACCTGCCCAGGCTCCGTCACTTGAGAAACAACAGTGGGAAAAGTCTTAGAGACAATTGCCGACTGGTGCCATGGGCATCTTCTTCTGTCCCTTCCTGGAAGGGACTAGAAGGGCAATCCCAGTCTTCTGCTACTGTGCTTGTAGACTTTACTCCAGACAAGGTGCAGCAGAGTCACGCTGTGGGCACACACTTTGTTCCAGCTGGTGGTGTTTTAGCTCAGTGGTAGCTCTCCTGACTTGCCCTTATTTCTCATCTACACAGCCTCCTCCTGACCTGCAGAGATTATTGTTGTGTGAGAGCTGAGCATCTTGTGTGGCATTCAAGAGGAGATGAGTTAAAGTAGCAGAGATTTGCTGAGATGACCCGGCTCTTCTAAATCAGACTATGCCATGAAGGGAGCAATCAACTCCAGCAAAGAAAAGGACTGTGAGCAGATCAGAGCTGGGGAAGGCTGGAACAGGAGTCAGACAGGGGATGAACCTACAGACACAGCAGCTCAGAGTGCCTTGGCAGCCAGACTCAGACTCTTCATTCAACAGAGACAAGTAGGTCCCATATTTTGACCATGTACTCATTTGCTGTTGCAGTTTTTTTGGTGTATGTACAGGGATGTGACAGTGTCAAGCAGCAAGCTGGTTGATGATCAGCTTAACCCTCATCCTACCACTCCAGAAATACATGGTAGAGCAGGAAACCTGCAGGGCAGCCAGGTCCTTCTTGGCCTCCCATCTCACCCGCCTCTCAAATTGCCCTCTAAGAGTGAGTTCTGCTTTCCTGACTGTACATTAAACATTCAATAATGCCAGGGATATACTGAGTTTTATTCCTTCATATTTGTCCTTTCCTCCTCTGATCATTTTAGAGAAGGGACAGGAAAGGAAACTCCAGAAAGTGTTTGAAATCTGCCAGTCCCGTGGAGGCTGAATCATTTTCCACTCACTGGATTGCTACTGATTTGAGACTGCTGGGCAAAAAGCTCATTTTTGAAAAAGCTAGTGAAATATTACTATGGCTGTACCTCTGCTAAGCTGCAGGATACTTTAGCTTCTGGTGAAAGTTTACTCATCCAAGCTTAAGTGAACAATTTAGCTGAACAGTTGGTTTCGTGATTCACTTTCAGAAATGCTCTGTGGAGCTGTGAGGCTCCCTCTCTGCTGCAGTGTGCTGGGGCTTGTTCTTCACGTGTGTTGCTTGTGTTTGCTGCTCTGATTCTTGTGTGCACTGTTAAACTGGAGCAGTGACAGACTTTAAAGTAGACAAAGTGGTAGCTGGGAACTTAGGTCACTGCCCAACACTTGGCACTCATGGAAGGTGCCACGATCCCTGTGGGCTCCCAGCAGAGAGGCAGCTCAGCCAGAGGATGGCTGGCTGAGTCCAGCTGTGCCCTGAAGGCAGAGGATGCTTCCACAGCCCCTCCGCTCCAGCACCTGCAGAGCTCTCCCTCTTTTGCTTCTTGGATGAGAAGTTATTTTTGGCTGTGTTTTGCTATATTAAATATTAGCTCTAGGCTTTCCCCCATGTACTGTGTAATCCTGTTCCGTGTGCGTTTTATATATTGTTCTTTTGACATTATCACTATTGCATATTAATAAATTAAACTTTCAATTCAGGTTACTCTCTTGGGCCAATGTATATTGCTAGGGGCTGAAAAGGGGGGATTAAACCAGCTTACGCTGTTCTGCTCTGGTACCATGTTACAGCAGGCATGTAGGAAGGATCAGGGAGCTTTCCTGGCTTGGAACTGTTATATTAATAACAGAATTGCAGGGTCATAATTTTTATTACACTCTTTTAATAAGCTATTGATGCAGACACGTTTTACACCTATGGGGAAATATAATTACGCTGGAATTGTAACACTGGATGTTCTTAGCGGAGTATCACAAGGTATTAAGAGGAGAACAGCTCTTCACATTATGTTGAATGAAGTTTTAGCAAGCCTAGTGGGGAGCAAAGGTTCAAGATAGAGAAAGAAGAATAAAATCAGCCTGAATGTCTCTAAGTTTGGGCTTTGAGTTACTAATAAGCACAGCCATTGGGGAGGTGGTGACAGACTGAACTCTGCTGCACTCCCTAGCAGGAGCAGGCACAGGTGCATGATGCAACACTGCACAGAACCAACAAGCTCCAATAATAAGAGTGCACAGGATAAAAACACCCTAGTGGGGTACAGCTTATGCTGGGGCTTCAAGGCATATGTTGCATCTCTTCTTATCAAATGCAGTGTTTAGTTCTAGAAAGGTGAGGCAGGAAATGAATCAATGTCCAATGTCAAAGCCCCATCATCCAGCTCCAAAATGAAGGAAAAGTTAATGATGGAAACCTTGTCTTTGAGATGGGATTTGATGAGGTAAAAGAAATCAGATAATCTATGAAATCCCTAATAAAAACCAGAATAACAGGGTTGAAAGCTGTGTACAGGGAGAGGCAGAGAGCTCTGTGGTGGGCAACTGCTCTCTGTTAACTCCCACACACCAGAGGAGCCAGTGCACATCCAGCTGCTCTGCAAACACAGGCTCTGTCCAGCCATCTCCACCTCTTCACTTAAAAAAAAGAACAAGTAAAACAGCAGAGCTAGAGCCACATTCTTCCCCAGAAACCTCACACCCTGTTAGGCTATAGCAGGGGCTCTGCTGGAAAAGGTGACTTGTTTTGAACAGATTTGATTGCTCTTACAGTCATTCTTACTCAGGTCTGGTTTATGCACAAGCAACCAGCACCACAAGCATCTGCATTGTCAAATACATTCTGTCCATGGCTTAAAGAAACTCCCCTCAGAAGATCAGATGTTCCTGTAGCCTGAAAGTCACACAATGTCTAAAATACGTACTGTGCTATCAGTAGACAAATATTCCTGTTTTTAATGACTTATTTTATATCCTGTAGCACTACAGATGTGACAGACTCTTTACTACCATTAAAGGAAGTCAGTTCCTTGCTCTGGAAATCTCACCAAGATTAACTCTTGGTCTTAACTCTTATTTTGTGGTTTAGCACTTGCCACCAGACAAGAGCTGGGATACAGTTCTACAGAAAACTTTGCACTCGTGTCCCAACCAGTGTCTCCTGGGTTGTGATTCCTGCTCGAAGCCCTGTCAAACGTACCTTAATTTGTTAACAGTCTTGCTCCATTAGGCCGACTCTGCTAAAAGGCTATAAAAAGTAATAGTCCATTTGTGAGTTTACTGCTATTAGCTACAAGTGTTAATTCATGCATCCCACTGCTGCAAAATAATTGCTCAAACACATTGCAGAGCTGCACCAAGGAGAACCCCCCAGTGCAGCAAAGTGCCCTGTGTGCACCCAACTTCACCTGGACCTGTAAGCCATGGTTTTCAATAAGAGTTTTCTGGGCACGGCTTCATCAGCACTAACACCAAGACATTTTGCCTGTCTTTATATAGGAAAAATAAATGGGGCTGTGAAGATAAGATAGAATAGGAGAACAAAAGAACTTATCATAGTTAAAACAAGACTCAAGTGAGACCACATGGAATGAAACAACAGGGATGCTGAACAAAGAAAAATATTAGAAAAATGCAGGTTATATTTGGTGGAACAAGATCTTGAAAATCTGAGGATGTTTACAAAGCAGTGCGAGTTCCTGTGGACCCCAAAGCACTAAAAACCTGCCAGAATTTTTTATCCTGAGTTTAAAAAAAAAAAAAATCAATGTTTTAAATTATTTTACTTTTTAAAAGTAGCAGCTGTTTGTACAAAGGTCACCAGAAGAAGAGAAAAACAGGTTGTGACTGTGGGTGCCAAGAAAATAAAAATAAAGCTCCATGCATGCAAGAATCTCATGCTACATCACAGAGAGCAGAGAAAGCCTGGGGAGCATTACTTTGGCTGTCCAACAAATAGAAGCAGGAGACACCGAATCTCATTTTAGCATATATCTGGAGAAATATTTATAAGCCCTAGGGAAATTATTCTCACCTCACCCTCTGAGAATGAGGAAAACGTGACTACTTTTGTGCCAGTGGTCTGCAGTGGCACATGGACACCTATTTTCTGTGCATTAAAACATTTTATGGCCATATGCACATTATGGTGCCTTCTCCCATATCAAATACTCCCTGACTAAAACTGTCCTGGAAATACTTTGTTCAATACTTAGTCCCTGAAAAACAACATTTTCTTGGTCCTAACTTGGTGCTCATTCTTATATGAATGAATTTTAAGAGGGTAACAATTAAGGATGTTTTCTTTGAGTTCCATCCTGTTCTCATTACGTCACAGAAAAATGCACTGCAGGAAGGTTCTTCATAATGCCATAATGCTTTTAGTGATTGTGGGAGAAATTGTGATGTTTAAGTATCAACAGAAATAACCTCATTGACTTTCAGAAGAGATGGGAAAGAGAAAAAAGGGACAGTCAGCTGATATGTCAAACATCCATATACAACCGATGATTCAGAGGAGGGTTATAATGGTACCAAGGCTAATGAGACACTACAGATAATATAAGACACAAAATTGAGTTCATTCTATAATCTGAGTGTATTATAGAGCTAATCGAGAGGAAGGAGGAAAACAAATCATTGCTTGTAGAAGTGAAGATGGGGGGAAAATGTCAGCGGGTGACTCAGTGCTCCTGGGTCATTCCAGTTTCAACTATCCTTTGACCCTCCTCGGGAAGTTGGAAGAGCACTTTCAAAAATGCTTTAAGTGTTTGCTATACTTTCTTGACTGTAGAGGCAAAACCAGGACAAGAGACATATTTCTAGATCTGCCAGTTAGAGCTGGGGAAGAAAGAGAAGGAGTTTTGACCGTAGGTGGTGAGGGAGATGGCCACGCCTGCTGCAGGGAGTGTGTGCTTGCATCAGCTGCTGTTGAGAAAACTTTTGTTTTATATAAAAAATATTTTCTTTTAAGCTTTACATTTACAACTCTTTCATTGCCCATGGGTATGGAAAGGAACATTTGATGATTTTACACTTCGTATGCATTCCCCTGCTTGCCAGACCTGTGACAGCAGTGAGCATCCAGCAGTCAGGCAGCTGAAAGATTTGAACACACCCACCCAGGATTCGTATCTGAATAGTGGAAATGGAAATGAGACAGGAGCAGGGTGCATCCAACTCACTGTATCTCTGGAAGCAGAACCCAGTACAGTGAAATTCTGACATTTCTGATAGCCTGTTTGTGTCCTGGGCTTTCCTGACAGATAAAAACTCTGCATTTCAAAGAAGGAAAGAGACCATTTTGCCGCCTGTGTAACAAAGCATCTGATGCAGTCTGGGTACTCCGACTATCTTCAGTGGGTTTAGGTTCTTCAGAGAAAAATATTTGAAAGCTACTGTAGCTGGAACTGAATCATCCTGTATCAAGTTAAAGAGAAATTCACTAATATGTAGTAGCCTTTTGTAGACAATGCATTATATCAGCCTGTGTGTCTTGTCATAATACATTCCAAGTGATGTGTGATGACGGCAAATCTGTTATCCATTAAAAAGGTGCTGAAGACCAGCTTGTCGGAAGACTTTTTTCCCCCACAATTTTACTCCTCATTAGTTTTTGAAGCCTGGAAGTTACAGAACAAAGTTCATGTTAAAGGCTACCACTATTATTATCATGCTGCTTTAGTGCTGAAGTAATCAAATATGTGGAAACTATATTCCCAATTCCTAGCACCACATTTTTATTCTAAACATTAGAAAAGCGCACACACATCCTGGAGAGAAAAATGTTTGCAGCTGACTGATATTTATCCAAAAAAGTGTGATTTCCTCAAAAGCAGCTTGGTGCAGCTTCCTGCCTGCATGGCTCACACAGCTGAGGCTCTGGTTCAAGACTTGCACACTCTGCAAGTGGACACTAAGGGGTGTGAATTCATCAGCTTCTACTGAATCTTGGCATATTCCATCATCTTTGCATCTTGCTTCTAAGCCTTAATCCCTCTGATGAAAAGTCTATTATAGACTTTTATAGGGTCTATTTAGAGAGCTAGTTCAATGCTATAGATTAGGGTTTGTGATGATTTAGAACTAGTTTATAAATCAAATGAAGACTGACAAAGAAATGGTTATATCTCAGTATAACCTTGTTCAGAATGATGCTGTGTATTAGGAAGTGTCACGCTGGAGATTAATAACAGAAGCAGAAACTGGTGGAATCCCCAGTTCCCTGGCAAAGCCACAGTCCCTGGCTGCACCGAGGACAGAACAGAGATAATATCAAAAAGAGAATATGATGAAACTCATCTGGCAGGGCTCCGAGAGGTCTCACTTCCAAGGACTTGAACTCTGTGTGTAACAAGTTTCTTATGGGGTACACAGAGTTTACAGGCTTTGCTTGGTGCAGGTAACATTCATCCCCTCCAAAATGTACTCCAAAAAGCCTGTTGTTAAGCACTCAATAATCAGCAATATTCAGACTTCTCCCCTCCGGGTACTCCCCAGGACTGCAGCCTGTCCATGCAGCTGTGCACAGCTGTAATACGTAGTAGGAATGAACTCTGTCATAGTAACAGAGAAGTGACTCGTGGGGTGTTATCTGCTCCCATGATAAAAGCAAACTTCGGAAGAGACCCTCGGAAAGCTTTCCTAGTCAGACACAGCTATTCTTCTTTCCTGAAAGGCAGCTATTCTAAGACATCTCATTGTAAGGACAACTGTGAGAGCACATGGCAGCCTTCCAGTACCAACACGCTTTACTAAAGGTAAAAGAACTTTATCAAGTAGTTGGGCTTTCCTGATGCCTTAAGTGATCGCTTCAAATCCCACCATATACTTGTAAAGGCTTTTGAAGAGATCTCTTTAAAACAGGGAAACGCAATGATAGAAGACCTCTCTCTGGCAGGGCTTCCAGAAGGATTTTACACTTGTGTTCCCCAGTAATTACCTTCAGCCTTGCTCTCACCTAGAAAGTGTTGGAGACCTTTGCTCACAGCTCCAAGTACAGTGAAGTTCCAGCAGGACTTCCCACGAGGGCAGGAGCTGACAGCTCCCACCACCTACAGATAGGACTGCTTATGCTGATGCAGGATAAATGGATGGAAACCTCCATTAATTGTAACCACTGGAGTAAACCTGGAAGTGTTTTCTTGTACAGAGAGATAGCAGTGCAGGCAAGGAGCACAGTGGGAGCCCCGCTCTAGTTGCAATTGGCTCACTGCAAGGAAGGTTCCTGCTATTAATACCATGGCTATCACACCAGATAACACAGTGAAAGGCAGCAGCTTGCAGAAAGGCTTAGGCCAGAGTAAACTGAGGAGGACTCTTTGGATCTGTGTGGGGTAAAGTCCGCAGGGTGTTCTCATTTCTCTGCGAGTCTCCTGGGGTCTCCTGGGCACAGCACTCACCCTGCTCCGTGTGCTGTGGAACAGCAAGAGTCAGCCTGAGCCTGCCCCAAAGAACAGGGACATGATAAAGACTGGGAAATAGGAAAAAAAAGCCCTTGTCAGTCACAGTGTGCTGGGACAGACCCTGATCCCTCCAGGGAAGGCAGGAGTCCTGTGATCTACCATGAAAGGCAGGTGAGCTCCCCTGAGAAGAGAGTGGTGCTGCTTGGGCCCAGTCCCACCCATCCCTGGCAGTGCTCATGATGGCAGAGGGTTGTTGCTCATCTCCACATAACTTTGAAACCCTGGGAGAAGAGCAGCCCTTCTCTTCATGCACCAGCATTTCCTGATCTACTTTCAGTTCCTTCCTGTAGAGCAGCCCCATGCAGCATGTAGGGAATGGGGGATTTCCTTTGCTGCTTGAGCCCTTTGCAAATGGCTAATTTACTACAACATAGGGAGAGAAAGAAAGAAGGATAGTGAAATACAGCCCAGCCTGGGCCTCAGGGCCATCTCAGGTTCAGGAGGGAAGGAAAGGACAAAGAGCTCAGAGACCCCCCAGTCTGCCTTTTTGCAGGACCTCAACATATCAAATTGAAAGGGGCCTCTTTTTGCCCCCGGCTGTTCCTACAGTTTAAATGCTTTAACCTTTCAAGGTAGCATTCAGGAACCATGGTACTTAAGTGTTAAAGCTAACTTGGAGGGTATTCTTGCAAAGGGGAAGGAGTTTTGCAGGAGCTTTTACCTCATAGCCTTGCATTTCATTTCAGCATGGGTCATGTGCAGTGCTGGCTCCATGGATAACCTGCCCATGGTACCTCATCTCACCGGGTTCCTCAGCCTTGTCCTGAGGAGGTCAACAGATTATGAGCAAAGAGGATTTAAGGCATCTTTCTCAGCGGTGCCGAGTACCTGTTCCCCTGAGTAGTTCTGATAGGAGGGGTGCTCAGCACTGCTGCAGGAGGGAGCAATTCATCTCTATCACTGCTTCTCTTTGCCCTGGTCTTAAAGATTATTTGAGACACTGGACAAGAAATGAAGAAAATCCTTTCCCTATCAAAACCCATCAAAACTCTCCTGCATATTTTACCTACCAATGACTATCTCTGCAGGTGACCCCCTGCTCATCCAGGAGCAAGAAGGGAGCTTGTTTTCTGGACAATTCACCCGTTAGAGTCTGTTTGTTGAGCCCATTGAGAACAAGAATAAATCACGTTGTTGCATGCTCCAATTGCCATTACAGTACTTAGGTTTGGGGTTTGCAAGTTTTACCTGCATTCCTTATATAACATGAAAACAGCAAAATTTCAGCATTAATCTGCCTCGGACAGGGTTCTTCTCAGCCTGCCTTGCATGTGAGAGCAGGGTGGGGAGGGGAGGTCACATCTCTCTGTGCCATTACAAACCCAGGCTTCCAGTGTGGCACAGCAGCCAGCAGCTTTTCCATGTTTCCATGACTGGGTCTCACAAAGTGTGTAACTGGGCATACATTATATACGACCCACCACAACCCCAGACACCTTACTTCAGCAAAGCATTCAAGAGCAATTATATTTCAGGTTCTCAGCTACTTCTTCCCTAAAGCTGGAAAACAGTGTGTGATACCTCCATTACCCAGGTATGACAAGACAAACCTCCTGCCACCAGCACTTCAGCAGAGCCCCCCTACTACTCTCATGCCCCCATGACTTTACTATTTTATTTATGACTTCTTAGGGCAGAGAAAGTCAAAGCAAGAGATTAACTTTATTAGAAACCAAAGCAAGAATTACTGAGGGGATCTTAATGGCATGTGCACTTAGACTGCAGTCAGGCGGTCCCAAAACCCCACAAGACACTCCCCCTATTAATAAGGTGGTGGGGCAGAGGCTACAGGTCTAAGTCTTCCTTCAGCCAAGAACTGCAGCCATTAAGACTCACAATCACACACAGAAGTTAAGACATATGCAAATTGCTTCTAAAAGATAAACAAATATGCACAAACCAGTTTTATAACAGAGCAGCCTTAGCCCCAGCCAAGTCTCAGGTTAACCACCCCCTGCACTCTCCAGATGCCTCAACAAAACCCTGAAGTCACCAGGCTCTCTGTGAAGAGCAGAGGCTGCACGAACTCAGCCCCACGGAACAGCTCCCGTGCTTGAGACATGAGCAAGCCCCACAGCCTTGGCACCCCAAGAAGACACATCAGTTGGCCAGAAATCAGAAAAACCTTTAAAATGCATTTATTGCCTGTAGGTCTGCATTAGATCACTACTAACTAACCTAAACAGGTTTTCAAGTCATAGAAGTCAAAGGTGGTCGTGGCTGATTGCATTTTTCCTCGGTTTCCCTCTTCCTTTTTTTTTTTTTTAAGTAGCTTTTAACAAAATAATCTTCATCTTTCCTAAATTGTTTTTTCCTTTCTTTTTCTCTTGTTGGTTAAATCTGGGCTGAGGTTTGATTGCTGTAGGACAGAGGTATGTTAGGAAATTTGATGCAAAGGACAAGAAAACAAAAATCAGAGGTATTTGGTCTGAAAAGAGGCTTTGTCCAAGGCATAATTCTTGTGTGTTTAAGGACAGAGTAATAGATTTGGAAGGATAAGTCATATATCTTAGGATTTTCTTCCCTGCCCCCTTTGATTGATTCATTCCAGTCTCTTCAGATCTTTGCCTGTTCCCACAAACCTGGAATCTCAGGATTGTTTGATTAAGTCATGGTTACCATGACAATAAAAGTGCCTCTGGCCAGTTTGACCTTTGACTGGATTCAATTCACTGAGAGAAATGGACAGAGACTATAGAAAAAGCTTCAGCTTCATGTCCACTACTGCATAAAACAGGCTCTCCTGCACTTTGAGAGAGTGAGCTGGCCACCCTTTCAAAAATATAAATCGGGCTGGAATGCTCGGGAAAGCATTTTTTAGGTTTTGGTAACCAAATTCTTGAAAGATATCACTAGGGATATAAAATGCACACCGTGGCATGGTTGGAGACTTATTTTAAAATATGACATTTAACACAACAAAACCCAAAAGCTGAAATCAGACTTCACATGTCTGATGTATATACACAGAATTTAAAATCACATCGTATCTATATCCATCAAATATTTTATAGGTATTTACAAATACCTAGCTCCTTGTAAGTATGTACACACGTATAAAAAGCAGATTTCAGACTTCAAGCTCATTTCTTCTAGTGGTAGCTCACCCCACTGCTGCGGGCTGCAGGCATTGTGCTGCTGCTGCTCATATAGATAATTATTCCTTTTCAAATACTACTTTCATTGTAAATCCATTTCAGAAAAAATAAGGGGAGGGGGGGTGGTGGAGAGAGATTTCAAAATTAAAGCTGTTATGCGATTCGTAAGTGGGGCTGACAGAATGACAGCTGAGTGGCCGTTGCAAGGCAGTTCATGCATGCAAGATTGCCAGATCCCTGGTGGGAGAGAACGCGGTGCCCGCGCGTGTGGGGGCTCCACTTGTGCTCCTCTCCTGCCTTGTGCCCGGCAGCCCCCCGAGGAGATGGCTTTTTCCTTGCAAAGAGGGAAAATATCTCCCTGAGGTCTAGCTCAGAGCGCTAATTAAAGACAGCTAACACGAGTTCTTGCTTCTGGAGCCAGGTGGGCTCCCCCAGACGATGGCACGGTGGCAGGAGCAATCAATGGCCTTTTGGGGAGGGCGGGCTCTCCATGGAGAGAACAGGGAACACCCTTTGCCCCAGGATGTGCAGCCAAGGTGAATGGCACAGAGCCAGATAAAGAGAAGTCAAATAAACACAGGCACGTGAAAATGAGGGAAGAAAGGTGTCTGGGCTGGGGCAATGCTGCATTGACCTTACTTGGGTAACAGACCAGAATGGGCAAGATAGACCTTAGAAATTATTTTTCCCAGTTTAAGTAAATCCTTTTTGTTTGATTTGCTGCTCATCTACTGTGATAAAGTTCTTCCTACTTCTCACCTAGTTACCTTGAATTCTGAAGGCATGGGAAATAACTGGAGGGGGTTATTGGAGCCCTCCCACACAGGCTCTCCTGTTGCCATGCTGGCCGTCAGAGCCCTATTCTGTCAAGTGGCACAATTTCAACAAGTTCAGGAGAGAGCTGCCATTGTTATAGGATTTTGGTTCCCAGAGCAAGAAATGGAAGAGAGATTTGTTTAGGAGGGAATAGGGAATGGAGGATTTTGTTTTGCCCCTTTTTTCCTCTTCTTTTTTGGTGAAAGATAGTGGGGGAAATGTCAAGAAATGTATACAGGAAAACGATAAATCTGAAGAAGTCTGTCCCAACTGGAAAAACATTTTTGCCTCCAAGAGAAGTCAAAATAAAATTTTCAAAGGCACTTACCTGACTTTCAAGGAATACAAATTCTGAGATCATCTGTCTTCAGAAAAACATGTCTGAATCTTCCCTAGTTCATAAATAAAACTCTTTGATTTGGATGATGGTAATTTCACCTCCGAAGAAATAGCAGGCACCCATCCCACTGGCTCACTCACCATCCCTTGCTACGAGATGAGAGAACATTAATAAGCATAGAATACGCCTGATCCATCTTGGCCTTTCCCTCCCCTCATTCTTTTGATGCTGAGTGCTTCCAGTTGTGCCAATCTGTAAACTCTCAGCAGTATTTTGTATTTTCCTTCAGCCTCTCTCTCCCTCTCTGTAAGATTTCACCAGCCTATTAGTGTTAGAATGTGAGTGTTTATTAAATCCAGATATCTATTTATCTATTGGTCTATCTTTATGCAATTCATACACATGCATGTCTGCTGAGGCATGGTCCTGGGTATAATGTTCCATTAGAGTGAAATGTTTACGTAAAGGAAACTGAGGAGTTTAGCTATTATAAACCTGGACACTGTCAGTTTACTTACAACAATGTCATATACAGCCTGTGGCCAACCTTAAACCGAGACCCTATCACAGCTCGCCTTCCATATCTGTCCCTTTTTGTCTTCACCTGTGGCCCATCAGAGGCGTATCTTGGATTAGTTCAGATTCAACAAGAATCTTAATATTGGTGAGCAGTATGATTATTGGAAAGTCACTATCTTTCTGCAGGGTGAGGAGCAGACCTTCTCTTTTTGTCTGAGAAGACACCTATTCCCATAACCTCAGAGAATTTTCCCACAGCCTCTTACATCTGAGTCTCCCTCTCAAATAAATTCACACACAGTTACTAATTTTTCTCCCTATTGAATTAAAAACTACACGACAAGTCCCTAATCCCCATTCATGGAAGGCAAGCAGGATTTGCAAAGGGCTAGGGAAGAAGTAAGTGTTGTTGGATGAATTAGAGGTACCTACCACATGGAAAGCAATTTGGAAATACCTGCCTTTTCCTACAGGCTGGAGACTCTGCTGTGGGAAAACACGCTTTATTTTTAGCTCCAGTAATAACAGGATGTTAGATGATCACCAAAGACAGGGACTGCTGTCTAAAACCCTGCCAGCAAACTGTGCTCAGAGTAACCCTTGGCACAATCACAGACAACCGGTGTGATGTCAGGCATAAGTGCCTGGCTGGCAATGACACGAGCTGAGGAGAGGGAAATCCAGCCTTTTTCCCCTCTTGTCCCTGCTGATCGCACGGTGGCTCTCGCTCCCAGCAGCGGTGCTGCTGCCTGCCCATTCCACAGCCCAGCTCCCTCCTGCCTCACCCCCTGAAAGGCAGCAGAGCTCTAATGACCTCCCGTGCACTTACATCTAACAGATACGTTTTTGAAAACAGAATCAGACCTCACACATCTACGACCACTTTAAAAGGCTTCTCACCGCACCTTCTGCTCTCTGTTCTCTACACTCGAGTGGAAGAGCTGCACAAAGCTGCCCCCTCTCCCCACGCTTTTCACCTAGCTCTTCCCGACAGCAAGAAAACCTCAGAAGAGCCAAAGGAAAGCCAAAGAAACAACTCTGGATCCTGTCTGCTCAGGCTACAATTTCCATATCTGGCTTTTGCTGCTGCTGGAGGGCTGGGTGCAGCTTTACTATCACTTCTCTCCCTCTCTGCCCTGTTTTCCATGGCTCCATGTGGATTTTGTTGAGTCAAGCCAGTCAATGGGAGAATCTTTCCATCACCAAATCACTGCCCCTCTTTCCATCTGGTGCTTACCTACTCATGAAAAGGGGAAGCAAAAAATATAATCACAGAATCAGTCTTGGTTCACATCTTCTCCCTTTATTTATTACTCTGTTACTCCAACCTCTCAGTTTTATGAACTATCTTTTATTGACCAGCATGGGCTGAGTCATGTGAGGACAAATTTGGACATCATGTGTCACAAAAGGTGTATGATCAGAGGTTGGAGACAAACACATGCATCACTGGCATGTTACTGGGGCTTGTTCACTATTGCATTGGTTAGTGGGAATACTCAAAATTGTGCAGGATTGTAACAGGGTTTTTCTTCACACTAAAAAAGCCCTGAAGCTCTGTGGCAATGAGCCACATTATCTCACCTGAGCTGTTACACCCTTGTACCATCTCTGTGGCAGAGAACTGAGATGCTGTGCTGTATCTCTGAATGTGTAAATTGATAGCAGAGCTGAAAGGTCTACTCAGTCCCTGTAACTCACTAATAGTACAGTGGAAACTAGCTGGGAAGTCTTTGGCATTGATTCAGAAAAACCACAACCTGACAAAAATCATTGTTTGGATATAAACTTGGTCTACAAATTCTCTATTGATAACAGTTTGATAGGGCAGCCCTCACGTTGAGAAGTTTTATGCCAGATCAGGTATCCCCTGTCTGTGCCTTTTCCGTGGTGCTGTGCCAAGGGTGCAGCAAATCCAGCAAAAACTCTGCTGGGTGTTTTGGGGAATTCAGCGGGACCACAACCACGTGGCCATGCCCAGAGTCTGGCAGTGCATGGTGATACCAGTTACCTTCCATTACCAGCTCTAATTGTGAGGTTTTAAAATAAATAGTTTAATAAAGTTATTCTGCAAAGTAGACAAGAGATTTACAATCCATTTATGTTCAACTAGGGAAGCACAACACACCTTCCCCCATAGGCTCCTCTGCTTTGTTATAATCATATCCTTTCCAGCAGTCACCTCAACCCGAATGGTTCTTGGGAAAAGGTTTCCCTTCCCTAAATGAAGACGTGAGGCACCAGTTGCTTCTTACAAACCTCATCTCTTCCACTAATTATTTCCCTCACTTTCACAGTCCCATTGCCTGCCTTTTCCTACTGTTCAGTCATGTCTTTCCTAATGACTAGAAGAGAACAGAAGCAGAGCAGATGATTCATACAAACTAAATTAAAGCCTGAACTTCCTTCAGTCCTGTTCTTTTTTTTGAAACAGAGCTGGGGAAACTGCCAGTCCAAGCAGAGCCTCCTCCACCAGCCCGTTCCCTCACTGCCACCCCAAAGTTACCCTCGTTTTTCTGGAAGCCACAAGATCCACTGTTAAGAAGCACCTGAGGTGATGATTTTTCTGTCATTCTGAAGCTGAGGAAAGTCTCTGGCTTGGCTGCATGCAAGGTGGCAAATTTAATTCTCTTCTCTTAACTGCTTCTTCACTAAATCTACAGTGCCTGCTAATCTCCTGCATCCCTGTAGGAAAGTCACGACTGAAGACTCAAGTTGTCAAAACATCACTTGTCTTTTCCACCAACGCTGGTGGAAGTATGGCTGTGCTCGGCCAGAGTGGAGTTGAACGAGCTCTGAGAAGGTCCCTGTTTCCAATTTAGCACAGCTCCCAGGAGGTATTACATTTCCTGGTGCAGAGCAGAAAATGCTTTGAGATCCTCAAGCACAAAGCCTTGTTGTTTTATTCATTTGTAGTGCTGAGCAAATTCTCTTTTCAAGGCTTCCAGTGGGGAAATTTCCTTCACTTTCTCCATAGCAGAGGCCAGATTAAAGCTACCTTTACCCTTTTAATGTCTAGAAAACATGATTCATTCAAAGACAGGCTTTATTTCCTGTATTCCTGGAAGATCTTTTTAATTGCAAGAAATACTCTCTTCCTAATTACAAAAGCATTTGAGCTCATCCTCTACTCTGTTGTTGGCAAAGCCTCTGGAAGAGCTCTCCAACCTGAAACTTCCAAGGAATCTGTTAGGAAACCCATCAGAGCTTCCAGATAACATGCTGCCAGCTTTATTAAGAGAGCACTGCTCCAGCAGGCTCACACTCGCAATGCACTCATTCTTGGCACTCCTGCAGCCTCCTGCATCCAAGTACTCGGCACCGCTCATTCCACTGGCTGCCTCTTCCTACCATCCCCACAACAAACACGCCAAGCACCTCCTGGGATCACCTGGAGCGTGGTTTTTTTACAGCACTTCACCAATTGCGCTTTTACAGAGACTCTCTGATGTCCTGCCCACTTCTCCCCGGAGAGGAGCCGAGGCAGGGAGCTGAGAGAGCAGCAGCAGCAGGGGACACGGGCAGCCTGGGTGTCTCATGGTCCCCAAACACTCTCTCTGGTGTTTCACATCTTTAACACAACTCTGTCCCCAAGCACTGGGCTCCTGTGACCAGAGCCCAGGGTTTTTCTCGAATTTTCCCCAGATTACAACCAGGGCAAGTTTGCTGCTGCTTCAAAACAGTGTTTCTCTGATTACAACCTGAGCTGACAATTATAGTGATTTAAACCCAAACTAATTGTGAAGTACTTTGATCATGCTTAGCACAACTTGTGGTTTGTAGGCTGCAAATAGTTGAAAGGAATCCTTGGTTTCACAATTTCCTTGAATATAAATTTTATTTTGATATATAAGGTATGATTTTAATATTAAAATTAACCTTGTATTTGTTTTCCCTCTCATCTCATTTATTCTTTGAATATTATTGCCGGTATAATTTTCTCTCCCTGGGCTTAATATTTACCACACAATTTGTTTTAGCTTAAACATACTTTCCTTGTTTATTTGCTTTATTAAGAACAGTTTTCTAAAGGTGTTGTGGTCTTGTTTATTTTTTTTTGTTTCAGCCATGGAAGTTTTGGGTTGTTTTTTTGGTGTTGTTGCTCAAAGAACATGCCTTGGCAGTGTAAATGGCTTTCTCTGGGGCAGAGAGAAGGCATCCAACAGCACCCGCCTGACTCCAGACCCAGTTACTGTGAGGATCTCTGCTGCCATTGCCAAAGTCCCCGCAGCAATTTGCACTGCAGCAATTCAACCCATGCAGCTTTTGTTAACGCAGCCTGGGCAATAACTCCTTCCATTTCTCTCTCCTTTCTCTACATTTTTAAGTCTAGGGCATTTGCTTTTGCTGCAGCGCCAAGCTACATCCATTGGCGGCAGCCCAAGCTCCTGGACACGCTTCTTGCCAAGCACTGCCCATGGATGGGAACTGCAGGTCACATTTGCCTGCAGCATTCCTCGAGTGCAGCTGAAAAGTAGTGCAGACGCTGACCCTCTTTAGGGCAATTTTGTGTTTCCCTCCATTACATTCTGCTGCTCCTGCCCATTGCTGGCTCAGGCCTCCACCCTGGGCAGCCCTGGACCTTTCCCACCTCCAGCCCAGGGCGTGCTTTGCTTTCCATGGGGTTGCAGGTATGAGTGGCTGGTTCAAAGGGAGGTGCACATGTTGGCCCCATCCCCGAACTGGCGCCTCTCTGCCTGGGAAACCTGAGAGTTTCTGTCCTTGCTTATGAACCGTGACATCTGCACATTCCTCGGGCGCTGACCCCTGGGGGCCAGAGGTCACCCCAAGGTCAAGCAGTTTCCTCTTTCACCACCAATAGAGACCTTGACTAGAGGTAAATTATGTTGCAGTTTAAGGAAATAATTTGAAACACTCTTGTAATTATAATAAATTTTGCTGTTTACATTTTAATCTTCTACCCTTTCGCCCTCTGGTTCTCTTGTTTAAGGGAAAAAAGTGGGGAATTACATATTTAGCAGAAAAACTCCTGCCATGGTGGACAGTTGAATAAATAACTGAAGTTCCAATAACACAACAGCTCCAAGGTCTTTGTCTGCCTTCAGCATGAGCATGCACTTTTGTAAGTGCAAAATCTACTTAATCTTCAGATAAGTATGTCCATGCAGCAAGAATGGAAACATAATATTGTGTCAGGAATGTCACGTGATTCCCAGTTCTCCATGTTGAGTAACTGTAAAGTTACTTGAAAAATCTCGAGCACCTTACTCAGGCAAAATTCCAGTTGACTCCAATGAAATTTGGGAGTAAAACAGACTTTAACTCATGGCTATGGCAAGAGCAGCTGTTTTACTGAGCACACGTTGTCATTTGATCGTTTTCTCTTGCTGCTCATGAGTGCTGACGGGCTTAGAAAATCTTCCATTCAAAAGAAAATGCTCAAACAATCACAATAAAGTCCTTTTAGTTTTCAGCTGTGTTCCATTACTCCATCTGATGTTTTAAAACAAGACCCTGGGCATGCACAGCCATCCCTCATTTATCCGATACACACCATCACCCGAAACCTAAATTTAGAGCAACACAAGGAAGAAGCAGAGCAACGGCAGTAATAAGGTCTGTGGAGATCTTAAGAGCTGCAAGAATGAACACTTGAGGAAAGCAGAGAAAACAACAGAACTACTTGGCACAAACTCATGCACAGGGCTTCCCTTGCAAGGATTCCTGAACTTTGTGCCCGTCACTGCTCTTACAGAGAATGAACTCGAGTTCTGTCTGTAGGTGTTGGGATGTTTGCAATCCTGCCTCACTCCAAGGACTTTGTTCATGTGCTGTGCAGCATAAGCACAACACAATAAGGCCAAGGGAGCAACCAGAGCAAGTGCAATTGAAATCAGTAGTGTCTAATCTTTGTTCTGTCACTGAGCAGATGTGCCTCCAAGGGCAGGCAACTTCACTTCTCTGCTTTAGCAGTGACGCTTGGGAAGCAGATACAACAATCACCTTCATAAAATGCCTTGAGATTCACAATTGCAATCTGCTGCTCCTGGCAGCATTGTGTCTGCCTTAGGTGCTATTGCAGAGTGCCACGTGTTTTGAGAACCTTGGATAACAACAGCTTATGAAGCGATAAACATTGCCTTTAACAAAGGAAAAGGGAAATACAGAGAAATAACACAGGCTAAAGGCACTCACTCACCAGGAAGCAGAGAGGAACCTGCAGCAAGGGTCAGAATAAAGCAAAGTGGCCTAGAAGTGCCAAACTTTGATCCCCAGTACAGTGAGGGCTTTCTGGGATGGAGTTCCTACAGCAGGAGGCTCAGTGCAGCTGGGCAAGTGCTAAGTTTGCCTGCTGTAATGAATAGCTCACTGACACCAGGTGATCCTGTAGCGTGGGCCAGATAAGGCACAGCACAGTTTACTGGAAGGAGAAAAGGGAATATAAGGAATCCCTGACCAATAAATTTTGTTGAGGTTCACATAGCTGCTCCTGGGCTGGCCTATGTGAACGGTCTCTGCCACAGGAAGCTCCTGCCTGGTGGTGCAGCTCTGCAGGGGCAGAGCCAAGGGGTCACTTCAGTTTCTCACTTCCCCAAGCACAGCCCTGCCTGCCCCACTGCTGCCTCCTCCCCGGGCTGAATTCTCAGGGCTGTGCCTGTGATGGATGCAAAGGGATTTGCCTCAGTGTCCCCAACTGAAATAATTTCTGGCCTGAAGGGATAACTGTGGCTAAGGTCGAGAGTGGACCTTTTCTTCTGCAGAAGGATGTGAGGAAAGTGTCTCTTCTTTGCTTGAGAGCACAAGGAACAGCAAGACACTGTTCTGAAATGTGGCAAGAGTCTGTAGCTGGTGAGTGCCATCTTCCCATTGGCAAGGCATGTTCTGAGTTTCTTTATCCTTTTTTATCTTCCTGGGAAGCCCTTCCCTGGACAGCTCAAACACAGCGCAAATTTCTTGATCTTCTGTCTTGCCACAAAAAAAGAGAATCATCTTGTAGCAAGCACTGAGGACAGTGTCCTGAGACTTTGAACTCATACACTCCTTTGACACACACACACACACACACACACTCTTCCAGGAAAAGTGATGAATCCAGGAGCAGAGTTTCAATCCTCACACTGATCCACATCAGTGATTTCAACAGGAGATACTGTTGGCTGAATAGGAACTGGAAGCTCTCCAGACCTCAATTCTGGGTGTTGGCAGAAAACCTGTTCCTTCAGCACTCTGGTGCACTTGCCGTACTGCACCGACACAGCCTGGCAGTGTAACTCTACCTGCATCCCAAAGCAACAGCAAAAGTCTCACTACTTTCAAAGAGAAACCATTCCAAGCTCTTAATCTTAATTAAGTGTCCAAATTAGAAATTAATCAGCTTTCCATGTTCAAAGAGTTGGAAACAGTGATACTCTATGTCTTCTCAAAACACGACAAATGAACCGTTTCTAAACACGGTGCATAAAACAAACCTGTACAGAACAGCATTGAGCTGGTACATAGGCAGCAAAATAGAAACTCCCTGACACCGGAGGGTACTGCTAAATCTGATCAGTTCCTAGATCTGACAGTTGTGTGGAGTATGGGAAATTAAACTTGGCTTCTGCACTCCTTGCTTTCCATTCATAATTCCCACCTGTTGCTAAGAGATTTCTGAAAAGCAATTCCCATCTCTCAGTGCAGAGGATGTCCCAGCAATAGCTTGAGTTTGACTACAGGGACTAAGAGCCATCCCTGGTTTCTGTGAGTACATTAAATTAGATCAGTATCATGTGTCAGGAGACTCTTTTGGTGTACTGTGGCCATGCCTATGTTCTTCTGATGACAAGATGTCACAGAAATCATGTAGGAGTTTCCATGGATCCCCCCAAGGAGTAGCAAATATCTGTCATTTCTATCAGTAGTACTCAGACACTCGGCAGCAGTGCTGATCCAGAGTCCCACTGCACAGATGTGCATCAGTGGAGACAATATCAGACTCTATATTGCAATGAAATGTTTTGGTGTTCAATTCCTATGAGGTTTTGGGAAACAATGTCAAGGAAGGGAAGGCAAAGGAAAAACTCAATAGGCTGGACCATGTTTTAGTCCAGCCCTGGGGTGAACCCAGAATCCCACAGTTACTTCCCTCCAAGGAGAGAATGTCATAGTCAGATTCTAGAGACAAGTTTCTCTGGGAGTTCAGCCACAGGACTCCTGTCCTGCATTAGCTGCAAACATGAGACAGAAGGATATAAGTGAAATCCAAGAAGTCTGGACTACGGACACGCCAGATTATGAAAGCATCAGGGTACTGTGATCATTAGCAATCTCAGTGTCAAGTGCTAAGAAGATGTATTTAAGCAGATTCATGTTTTGAGAATCCTCTCATTCATTTTTCTGTTGACAAGGAGACAGTTTATGGGATTCATGATCAAAACTTCAGCTCCCTCTCCCATTTTCTCTCTGGCCCATGTACAGCTAACCAGCTGGCTTGGATATGACGAGTAGAGATCAAGATATTTGCTTTTCCTAGGAACATGTAAGTACAGGACAGATCAGGGTAAAGACTTGTCTGTGGTTTGATCTTCTCGGAAGGAAGCAAATATCCCAGTGACAGACTCCCAGGAACTCAGTATCACTCCAGGCGTTCTCTCTTGTTGCTTTGCATCCACACACGATCATGCACAATCAAGTTGTACTCTTCTCATGAGGGGATTGTTTTACTATGGGGCAATGGATTGAGGGGCAGGAGAAAAGAACCTCTCTAGCCAGCTGAGCTGGGTCCAAGGTGCCAAGGCTGTCCAGCACAGGAAAAGGAAGATTAACTCTGCTCCAAGGAGTACTCAGATTCTTTCCCTTACTTAGCAGAACAATTTTAGAAACCTCCTCTTTCTTTCTATGAAGATATCTGAATTCTTTATTTTCTATGTCAATGTGTGAAAGTTTTTACGTTGTTCTGGAAAATACTTTTATACTTCCTTCCTGATAATTTGTTTTCTTATTTTACCTCATCCAGTTCTAGTTCTTTTCTTAAAATTGATTTAATTAAATTAAGTCTCTGACTTTCATTTGAGTTTAGTGATCAGAAGTCTAACAGAGAAGTTTTTGCACCACAGGGTCAAAGACTTAATTTCACTCATTATAGCTAATTTCTCTTTCTTGAAATAGCAAAGTGAGCTATTAAAATATTTTGGTAGATATTCAAGCAATAAACTCCTTGGCCTGAGCTTTAAAGCAGTCACAGGAGTGGGAATTGTCGGTCTCAGCCAACAACTGAAGGAAAAGCAGAGCACAGAGCACAGAATGTGGACCCTGCCACGGGGGAGCTGAGCCCATATGCCTCGTGTTCTCTTCTGCCCGACTCCAAATGGACACTCAGCTGTTCAACCAATGCCACTAGCAGCAATGACAGGGCTCTAACCCCTCTGGTACCTGCACAGGATAAACTTTGCTCACCCTCTCCTTTATCAAGACATCTATTCCTCTCCTGAAGCAGTGCAAGCTGCTTGGGCTCTGCCATTTCTCTCACTTTCCCTTCCTGAAAGCCACACAGTTCAGGAGCCCACCTCTGCTGCTGTTCAGGCAGAGCAGATTATTCATGTCTCTGTTGCCCGACCTAACCCTTTTCAGGTCCTGCATGCCCATTAAATGTAGAACTTTTGTTCTGTTGTGTATGACGATGTTGTTGGGAACTGATGTGTCCTGATGCATTTGACATCTAAAGAAGGAGGGAACTGCAAATTTTCACAGGAACAGAAGAAACCACGGTAGAGAAATGACAGGTTTCAGTCATGTTTCATGCACAAGGGTTGCCCTACAATGAGCATGGAAAGCACCTGGCACCAGAAGCCCCCACCGCATCTGCTCCTGGGAGGCACAGTGGCAGTGCAGGAACAGTGGGAATCTCCCCAGGACAGATATTTATGTGAGTGACCTGTTCAGCCAGTGAAATCGTTTTGAACAACAGGACAGCTTTTTTCAGTCTGAAGAAATCAGTCCGTTCACCCCGGCCACTATTTATTTTATAAGTGTCCTGCATATAATGAAAGGAACAATCTTTCTTACCATCTGCCTCGCTGAAAGGCACATTTTGTGTGTCGAACAGTTTCAGAGAGCTAATGGCAAAGTGCACATTACCAGCCCAGCAGTGAAAGCATTTGTAAACATCATCATCATCAAAGAGGCCTAGAGCTGCAAAGGCTGTTTTTTGCCTTGTGAGTTTATGTCTGTAAATGACTAATTGGTAAAGTTTTATCTGCAGAAGGTGGTTGGTGGTGGAAGATATTTACAAGAAAGAAAAGCAGGAAATAATTCATCTTGAGAAGCTTAATCTAATCCGATACGTTTGTGAATTAAAATGGTCTTCAGAAATTAGACTATTTTCATTTTAAAAATATATATAAAAATACAATTTTACTTTTCATGAAATGAGAAAGGGGAAGACATAGCTCGAGGGTGTAAAAAACTGGCAGACAGGTGAGAGTGAGACCATATGTCTCTGGCTGTTGGATCATGCAGGAGACACCACATGGGAGTGTTTGGGGATGGAGGAGCTGAGCACTTGCTGCACTTGCCATTAATTTATTGAAACCAAACAAGATACCACATTTTGAGTGAAACAATAGTTTCACTGGGGAAAATAACCACTTGTTTTATTTAGTACAACCTGCAAAAAGTTGGTCTTCTTTGAAACCAAACCAAAAAGGAAAAACAAAGGATGGTGAGCAGTATTTTCCTTTAGCCCATGAACTTGTTCAAATAATCTCAGATGAGGCTGCTGTTTAGTTTTCACTATTGCTCTATCTGTCTGAAATAGCTCTTACTGGGAAAATAATACTCACTACCTCTGCTGAAAAATCAAGGGGCAACTCTTTAAAGCAGGTATGTGACCTGTAAACAGTACCCAAAATAAAGGAGCAACAAGGATGCTGGAGTCCCTGTAAGTTAAATGGCCTCCGAGGCTTTCATTGGGTTAGGGATGTGTTTAACTAATAGAAAACATCGCCCAGCCTCATTCCTGTCTTAGAAGCGAAATAGGGATAATTTAGTATCAGGGGTGATTAATGTCATTTACTTACCCATTTTGTTATAGCTGCACTGAATTTAAAATGCTACTCACAAATTAAATATTTTACAACCATTTTGCTCCTAATTAGTTGCAGATCACAGATTTCCTTTAAACATAATGGCTGTTTAGGTGGTGGGGTTTGCAATACACATTGTTTTTTTACAATCGCTTCTGACATTTTGAGAATTTGTTTTATTTCAATTAAATGAGAGGAGGGCACACAATCTCTTTGGGATAGTCTGTTGTTTCAAAGTGTGGTTTAAGTGCACAGCATCCTTTAGCTATTAATTTGCACACTTTGCCAAATACCTGTTGGAATTTAAGAGTCTGAATTAATGTAGCTTAAAGAGATGTTATCTTGATTGTTATTTGGATCAGGATAGTTTAACATGCCCTTAATAAAAACAAATGCCCTGTCATATAATGACCTGAAGTTTTTAGGGATTTCCTTTGGTGATACCTTTTAATAAGATGTTTAATTCAAAGGAGAAAGGGCGAAGTAGAGAGTGCACATCCTCTCTATGAGCCACAGAGAAAAGCTGGTTACTTTTTCCCAGGCTAACAAATGGCAAATTTAGGATGCCAGTGACTCCTGGAACTTGTACTGTAGCCAAGGTAGGTCTGCCAAGATAAAACTAGTAAACAAATGTGATATTCTGTTTGAGTCTACCTCTCTTAGAACAAAGTTTATATGAATACTTGGAAGAAACTCTAATAGTCTGTTTGAGATATTATCGAGGTAATCTTACTGTGTGGTGAGTTTTCTTGGTTTTGATGTTTGGTTGTTGGGGGGGGGTAATTAATTGATCTACACCTTTATTCTTCTAAATGTTTATATGGCAAAAAGAAAAAGTCTCTGAGCTGAAATGATGACTGAAGTTTCCACTGCCAGGTCTCAGCAGAGAAAGTTCTCTCCCAAATGTTGGACTTTTAAAAGGATTCTGGAGGTGTTCACAGCACCAAAGTGCTTCCTTCTAAACTTAGATCAAAAAAGGTGCTGTCTCTGGTTTCTGCCACAAAGGCAGAATCATCGGTGATATTAAACCAAGTATTTAGGAGAATTGATGGACTGATTCTGCCCTGCAGAATCTCTAGTGCCCTGTCAATATTGTCCACACAAAAATCAAACCTTCCTTGAAGGCAGTGCTAATTCCTCCCAGTTTTTCTCTGCCTGGTGGAATTGCCCCGTCATGAAATCCTTCAAACCCCCTGTGACCCTCTGAATAGCTGCTGTCCTTTTCTCTCTTCCTCCAGCAGCTCTGCCATGTGACAACCTTTGCCCACCTCAGAACGTGGGTGATGTGCTGCAGCAGCCACACACAGGCTGCATCTGCCCCTTCCTTCCCAAATTCAAACATTTGCTCCCTGATCATCCAAATATTGATTTAAACAGTCTTTGATGTCATTTGGGGAAAAGCATTCGAATGTTTTAAATGTGGACTTAGTCCACTACAAGGAGCACTCAGAGGATTGAGTCAAACAGGGACCCTTTGCACTCTGTTGGTTAATGTCATATTCCCTGCAGCATTTACTAAAATCATTTAGTCACAAAGATAACACTGTGGATAAGGAGTATTTTTAAATGTTTTGAAAAGACAGTGTTATCTGTTTGATCTTAACAGGTGACTTCTACAATCTCAATTCCATCTTCACCAATAGAAACAGCTCTTATTCTGTGAGGAAGTGTTTATAGAGAACTGTATCTGAATCTGTCCTGGCTTTGGTCACAAGCTCCTGCCTGGTTTGAGCTCTGATTGAAAAATTAGTTCTTCTTGTGGCTTGTTATTTTCCAGGTACGGATCTCAATTAGCACGAAGAAGCTCTCATTCTCACAGAAATGTTCCCAGCTACAGATTGGTGTATTTAACCAGGACTTCCCAGATCCGAGGTGTATAAACAACAAAATTTCATTGCTATTTTTCCCCCATTGACATGAAAGGCAAACATAAACATGCTCAAGAACCAGCAGTGTTGACTGAAATATTTCTAAAGGGTCTTTTACAACTTAAGCACCCACCACTTCCCTGTGGTTAAATGCACAATGTGGGTGAGATACGAAGCAAAGAAATTCTGTAATTGCAAAGATCATTTTTCGGGGCTTGTTAATTCATTTATTTTCATTTTCCTCTTGTGCCAATGAAGTCTTGCTTGACTAATTCAGTATCTTACACTACAAGTGATGAGGAATGTTAGATTATAACGAAAGGTGGGTGCTCTGCTTGGTTAACCAGAGGTGCCTGGAAAATGGCTGTGAATTTAAAAGTGATATTTTAAATATAACTGAACCATTAATCCTGGATGGATTTGAAGAATTGGGATACAACTTCAAAGAAAATAATTTAACAAAATGCCAATATTAATTGTTTTGGATTCGTGAGAAGAGCAAACCACACAAGTTGTAAGGGAGGGGGAAATTAATCTTGAAACAAAGTTTTTAATAAATGTCATTTAAAATTAAGTTTCACCGGTGCTGGTGGGCAATATAAAGATTAAATTTAACTTTGAAAGCACTCACTAAGGCTGCAAGCTTAAAACAAAGTTATATTGGTTAACAGCTAAAAGCGATGGAAACGAGTTTTCAGTTCAGCTCTAGACTGAATTCAGTAGCCAAAGCAAGCTGTGAACATTTCTTTCTGCAGTTTTTTCATTTTGAAAGGATAGTTTATGAGACAGTCAGACTAAAAGCTCAGCCACGTGTTCACCCCTCTAAACCCCCCAAATTAAAGCTTCGTGAGCCCTTTGGACTTAACTGTTTATTTGTTAATCAAACTATAATTTCATAATTCCATTTGTATAGAGCACCAACTGCATCTGCACAAGGGTTTATTGGTGGAATATTAGAATTAAAAAAGGAAAGGCTGATTTCAAAATTTAGCAGAGAAACAACAAGTTCTGCTAGTGCTGCTCAGAGACTGCTCTCACACCTCCACAAACGCACAAGCATCTTCATGTTTAGTATCTGTTTTACAGGCACCATAAGAAAGAGAAAACCTTTATAATTATTTATTTTCATATTAAATTCTGAACTCAGAGGTGAGCTGTTACCCCCAGATAAATCTCCCATGATACCTCCCTGATTCCTCCTGTTTGGTCAGGACTAACAGAATCATATTAATTGCCAATTCTGCTGGGGGGGTGGGGAAGGAGGTGGGTTTTTCTTCAGTTACTTTTCCTGAATGTCAAACAGATTAGTGCCCTAAAATGTCTGGGAGATAAATATGCCTCAGTTTTTCAAACAAATGAAATTCCAAAATAGTTTGTTAAGGTGAACTCGGTGAATGAAGGAAATAACCATCCTTTTTTCGTGCTCTCTGAGCTGCAAGTCGTTCACTTTGTTTTGTTTCAGGTTAGTGTTGAGGGATTTTTAACTATTTGGGAAGGGAAAAAAACCAACTAAGAAACAGATTTAGAAAGAAGAAAAGAACTGAATCCTATGTTTTCCTTCCGATTAAGTTTTGTGGATTGTCTTAATTTAAAAAAGAAATAAAATAAAATAATCTGAATGTTCTTCTTGACAATAAAACAAAGAGTGGAACCCTGAAACACTGGGAGTGCAGGTTTTGTAGTTTTAGTGCTCTCCTGAAAAAAAAGTTTCAAATCTGTCACAGCTCAGCTCCCTCCTCTCCTGCCTGTCTGCAGGCACATTTTAATTGTTTGGTACAGCAAAATGACCCTTTTAATTTTGTTCCGAAAAGAGCCTGAAGTACAAATCCACAGCATTTTGTGGACGAGTAGAGCTTAGGGATTTTAGGAAAGCATTTTATTTTGTAAATGTTTTGTTATAAAATGTATGTACAAAAGCTTGTAGAATTCTGAAAATAATGAACTTCCTGAAATTAGCTAATCCTGAAAAAGATTATTTCTATTTAAAATTTTGTTTGTTACTGAGAAACACAACGTTTTCTAAAAAGAAGGTGTCTTGGAAACTTTCCTGTTGCACATTCTGGACAAGACAGAAATAAGTGTCACACATTTGTATGAATTAATACAAAATGTTTGGGCAGTTTGCTGTAATAAAAATCATTAAATAAAATTAGGAAGCATTTGAACTAGGATTTAAATAAAATATTTTGCTAAACTATATGTTAAAACAAGCTCTTTAAATTTGATAGCATTAGATATAAAAAACAATTCTAAATACCCTTTGTGGGTTTTTTCCATGTACAGCTCCACTCAAATTATCTCATTCAAAGTAGTGCACTTTTGAACCACTAAACTCATTCTTCAGTTAGTGTTACACTGATAAACTAATTTCAAACAAATGTAACTCAGTGCCAACACACAATTTCAACAAGAAGCAGAATTACAACAAGAAATATCAAACAAACTATTTGACTGCTTGAGCCTGTGTGAAACCTGAGAAAGGTGGAACTCTCAAACATTTATTATAGGAACTTTAGGTTGTTTGTTGGTTTGGAGTTTGTTTCTGTTTGATGCAGACAATCCTTTTCACTGATGAAACACTTTTGACTTTGGTTTTTATTTTAAATTTTAGATTAAAATGAAGCTTCCAGGACAGATACGAATTTTCTTTCAAATGATGACTCAAAATTACTTGCTTCCTAAGGAGAGAACATTGCTCTTTGCTTTTATACCCATGCCAAACCTCTGCAGTATTTCTCTGAGCTAACCTTTATCCCCTTTCTGGACTTGTACTGGTCTCTGCTAGAAAGCAAGTCAGCTGTAATTACTTACAGGTGAGTTATTCCATCCTAATGAAATAGCTCTATGAAAACGATGTTATTGAATTGAAATGTAGATGGCAGAAACACATTGATTTATTTTGCATGGATTTTTAAACGCTTAACAATCACTCCCTCTCCCCTCAGTGCTAAAGAAATTAAGATCCAGCAGAGAGACAAGTGAACATGAAGTTCACTTGTAACTCAGACTGGTGTCGTTTTTGCAGTTCGGGGACAGAATGAAAAATAAACTCGGTTTAACAGTTTCCTAGGGAAATGTCTCAGTGTTTTATTTCCAAAAGCTCGGTGCTGGACACAGCACAGCACAACACTCTTACATTCTTACCTTCATCCTGACATTAGCTGAAAGATGAATTTGTTTACTCTGTTGTGCTTTTTTTAAAAGTGTGGATAACTCCACCCATAACCCTACAACTTCC
This sequence comes from Pitta sordida, assembly GCA_013390025.1. Classification (NCBI taxonomy): domain Eukaryota; kingdom Metazoa; phylum Chordata; class Aves; order Passeriformes; family Pittidae; genus Pitta; species Pitta sordida. The sequence continues at coordinate 6,594 of WEKX01024224.1, read as the reverse complement.
CACTCACCCAGTCCTTTTTAACCTTTTAAGCACTGCTCCTGACCCTCCATCCTCGCTGCCACTGGAGCAGGCATTTTCAAGCCACATCCATTTTTACTGACCAGAACCACACTGAAACCTCCAGCTCCCAAGTGCAGCCCCCTCAGAAAGTGTCCCCAACAGCTGTAAAAATAGGGGCTCTTTCCACACCAGCCTGAAACTGCCTCTTCCCTGGGTTGGCAAAAGGAACTAAGTGCCCCTCGGTTTGTCTGCAGGGAGGGGTTGCTCTTCCGGGGTTGTTTTCGCCCCTCTCTCTCGCTATATATGTGTATATATATTTATATAATTATTTTTTTGGCGGGGGAGGGACAGGATTTTGTGTTGTTTTTACAGCAGCCATCCAGAGCCCTGGGTATTGATTTTCGGACACATGAAAGGGATTTTTTACAGGCCTTCCCTGTGGAAGGGAGCAGCAGTAAAAGGTGATACCACCCACTCCGAAGGAATGCTGTGCATGCAATTAGGAGCGAGCTCCCAGCCAGGGGGTTAGAATTCAAAGCAAGGCAAAAGCTCCCCACCTCCCACAAACAACAAATCCATTAAAACTACCAAAGCCATCAATACTAATCAATGCATCCAGGGGCCATTAACTGTTTCGGTGCTNGAGGGAGGGGGGGGGGAGAAGAAAATGTGAGCAGAGGAGCACAATGCCCCTCTTTCCTGCGGTGGGGATGTGTGTCGGGGTTTGGGCTGGAGATGGGTTTTAACGACGGGTCCGCAGACGCTGTGGGATCGAGGGAAAACTCACATCCATGTAAAACCGATGGAATTAAACTGATTTTTGCATTAGCTGCGTCTCTCTCTCTCTCTTTCCCCCCTCTTTTATTTTTTTTCCCTCCCATCCAATCCCTCATTCATAACTCGCATTTAGTGACTGGTTTTCTCATTGCCGCTCCCCTCCCTGTCGGACACTGTCAAGCCGAGCACAAGAGGCTGCTTTGTAGAGGTTTGATCAGGAGAGAGCTGAGCTCTGGGGCTCAACATTTCGCTTACATTCAATCACTTTCGGAGCTATCGATTGGATATGTTTATGGAAACATGGAAGGTATTTTTGGCCATCTGCTAGCTAGGAAATGATTAAGATTATTTATTTTTAGCGAAAGGAACGAGATCTCTTGGATTTTCTTGTTTTCAGTCCTGCAGATGGAAAAATATCCCGAGGAAAATATTGCATTTTTATCACATTAAAACGATTGTTCTGTCTCAATAAAGATGTGGTTGAAAGGTGATGAATTTGGGTGCTTTTTAAACTTTTAGAAATCGTTTCTGTCAGCTTTTAAATTCCTAAAATGTTTCAGATGATGCTTTTTTGTTATGAAGAGTGCTTTGGGGGTTGTTTTGGTTTGGGGAGTTTTTTGTTAACTTAAAAAAAAATCTTTTTACAAGTTTTAATAGCTGAAAAAACACAAAAATCTGGGGCAAAAAATAAAGGAACAATCTGAATTTCCGTGATATGTAGACACAGACGTGGAAAGAGAAAAGTATACACAGAATAATTTTAAACTGGGTTTTTTTTCATGTATCTGAATGAAAGCTGTTTCAANGTTTTTCCCCCTCGCTGCCTTACACTCCTCCTTCCACCGCTCCGTAGTCCCGAGGGCTGCATCCCTGTGCTGGAAGCCCCCACTTTTGGCTCGGTGGCGGATGGTTTGACCACTTTTCCCCGCGCCCGCAGCCGGGCGGGCACTGCCGGCGCTGCAGCAGCCTCGTTAAATACCATGAAGTGCCACTGACTTCAAAGGGCTGGGCAGGAGCGGCGGGGCTGGGGCAGCGGCCCCGGGGCTCGGCAGCCCTGGCCCGGCTGGGCTGAGTTGAGCTCGGCTTGTCTTGGCTCGGCTCAGCTCGGCTCGGCTCGCCTGGGCTGGGCTCGGCAGCGCGGAGGAGTAGCAGCGAAGTGGTTAATCAATACCAGGGCTGCAGGCAGGGGAGGGGCGGGGTGGAAGGGGGATAAAAAATGCAGAAAGGAAGGAAATGGAGGGAGTGAGAATTAGACTCACTATAAAACCTCCTCATTCTGATTTACAAAAGAGGGAGGGGGGAGAGATGGGGGACGAGTAAAGAGGG
>WEKX01024223.1:0-25162 GCA_013390025.1 Pitta sordida | reverse complement strand
AAGGTGCCTCCTGCTCCCGCACGGACACACACAATTCTCCTGTAGCCTGGCAGAGAACAATGCCAACCATGCAGACACCCCAAGGGCCCCCACTCCCTCCACCTGTAACCGCTCCAGCAGCTTCTCAAGCTTCTTCCTGCCCATCCCGACTTGGCACGACACGGGTGCCTGCCCCACCCCCCCTGGCTTGGCGTGGCCAGGCACCAGCCTACCAGCCCCCGCAGGATGGGGGAAGGTGCCTCCCACTCTCACATAGACACACATAATGGCAGCCCTGTCACCCCATCTTGTAGCCAGGCGGAGGACAATTCCAGCCGTGCAAAACCACTCATTTACATTAAACGCATCCCAGCCGCCCTGCGCTGGCTCCCGGCTGGGATCAATTTACATATTCAGGAGCAGACTGAGTTCGCGGTAGGTTCTGCGTGCCAGGTCCCACAGCTCGCTGGAAAATCAACAGCAACTATTTGGATTCTGCAAATTATGGATCACAACTGTACAGAGGATCACTGTATAGTGAATCCTCTCTGTATCGCGACTTCTCCTTCACAACCTCGCCCATTTGCGAAGCAATTTTTCACAAATATGATTCAGCAGTACGCGAGCCCAGCTGCATGACGCATGCGCTTTGACTCTCCTCGGGCGAGAGGCGGTGCTGCGGTGGACTCACCCTGCCCTGCGGGGAAGGGGCTGGCAACGGCAGCACCGTGCCCCCGGTCCCTGAACGGGGAGATTGCCTCACAAAAGTGAGGCAAGCTGTGTGCTGGGAGGGCAGCAGTCCTGTGGCGGCGGGCAGCTCTGGCGTGCACCGGCGGCGGGCTCCCCCGGCACGCGCGATTTACCACAGCTCGCAGTGGCGTTTAGAGCCCAGACTCGGTCCCTGCCCCAGTCCCTGCCCCGGTTCTGTGTGCTCCGCTGAGACCCAGTGCAGCACCACCACAAGACATGCCATTCCTTCTTACACAAAGCCCAGTCAAAGCCCGGGCAGCGCTGCCTCTGCCGGGACTGGTGTATGTTAAAGGGGAAGAAACTCCCATACCAACACCTTCCCCCCACCATAAGTTCACGGGGTGTTGCAGTGTTGCAAAGTTAAGGTCTTTCCAGGCTCCAAGAATGCTGAACAGAGCCCCTTACCCGCCGCGGAGGCGAGGCGAGCACGGCCGGGGTTGGCATTAGCACCGAGGTTGGACCGGGTGGCTGGGGGGGGAGCAGCACGGGGTTTGGGCTGCAGTCACAGCAGCCATGCAGAAATGGTTCCCTTTGCTCGCCTGTGCCGAGACAGACTACGCGAAGGAGCAAAGAATTGTCCGCAGCGCTTCGGAGTTCCGGGGAGTGGATCAATGGGCGTGGCCTGCATGCATATTAACAGCCTGCAGTTCTTTGCAAGATTAATGTTTCGCAAGGCCTTTGGCCTGTCCCTTTCCTCGCGATTGAGGAGGTATAACTGTATTACTTTTACAGTTGGGACTCCTATATTGCGGACCTGCGGTCTTAATCAGGTTCCTCGAAGCTCTACTTCCACATTGAATGGCAGCCCATTAATATGCAAATTTTCTCTGCACCCTCAGACGGCTCCCTGGCGCTGTTTCAACACTGTGTTGCTGTGTATTGGTTGCCGCGCCAGCCGTGCCAGTGGGGAAGCAGTGGAGCCGCCACGGCTGGGACAGGACGAGCCGCCACAGCAGGGCCAGCGGCGCAGGTGGAGCGGGACGGGGCGAGCTGCTGCGGTGGGGCCGGTGGCACGGGCGAGATGGCACAAGTGGAGTAGCCGAGCCCTGGCGGCAACTGTGAAGGTTGATTTGCATATTCATGACTGCCTAAATGAATATTCATGAGTGCCAGGTCACACATGCACAGTTGCAAAAAAGGGCCTCCTTCATTGCTAAAAAATCATGCCGCTAAGATGTGAAGCCGCAATATGGGGGGTGTGAAGTGCAAGAAGGCTGACTGTATATCTCTTCCAGGAAGTAACTTGAGATTATGCAGAAGTTAAATATTTGTCCCCCAATGGCAATCTATATTGCTTGGTAATTTCACAGTCTTGCCTTCTTATATTGCTTTTCTTACTGAACATAATTTATAAGTATAAGTAACTCAGTTGATTTAAAAATAGTTTCATGTTCTTTAATACTTCAACTTTAAGGCTGTTCAGATGTTGAAAATCCAATCTTTGGTGAGATTATGAAAGCTACTCAAGTATTACAGGAATTTGAGGATCTGCAAATGCACTGATGATCAGATTAAAAGGCTTTTAGTAAATAATTTTACTTACAGCTTTTCTTTCATAAAAATTCCCTTTGTTTTTTTTTCTCCTGCAGAATAATTGATGAATAGCAAGTAAAATGATCCTTTCTCTGTACAAAACTACCACCACATACAAAATAATCTATAATGCTTGTAAAACAAAAGTGAAATGGAAATTGTGTCTCTTTATTAGTGTATCTCAAGTCATAATTTTTTTCTTTACAACATAAGAATTAACCTAGATTCATAACGCAACTCAATATCACAAATTATAAATATGCATTAGTTTTTCACCTCCTACCTGTCTTTGACAGTGGAAGTTTGTATTCTTGTTCCATGTCAGCCAGCTTGGCAGTTGTCAGAAGAAAATGAGCAAAATTTTCCTTTACTTTAGTGTTGTATTCATTTACAGCATCTGCAAAGTCTTCTGGTAGATCTTCTAGGAAGACCTTAAATAACACGCAGTTTATTGCTTAATGTAGGTAATTTGTCCAAAAGTGTCAGTTATACGTTGGTCTATACATAAAATATTAGTACACACATTAACATATTTGTAAAAAGAAGGAAAGAGCACAGTTCCAAACCTTAACCAGCTTGTCAGACTGCCTGGACATTTAGAATTAACAGACCTTAAAGATGAACATGAATTTCAAGCAGAAAACGGCATGGAAGATAAACAGTAAGTATACAATTCCTTATAGACTACCTGGCAAACAGCTTACTAAAGATGTTTCTATCTAGCTATATGCAGACTTTTGAAGTGCTGTCTTTCCCAGATCTTGTTTTGTCTATCTTGGATTTCAACAGGTTCCCTACCAACATGACACACCAATGGCAGCCATTACCCACAACAATCCTATAATCCCTCCTACATGACTCACCCCTTTTCAGAAAAAAATAACATTTTTTAATTTCATAATGCTTGCCAGAAACTGACCACAAAACCAGTTCATTATGGAAAAAGTTTCCTCTGTTGTTCAGCTGTGTTCTCCATTTTAAGGCTTTGTGTAGAAGAACTAACAGGAGCACATTATAAATGTTTCGCTTTTCTGCCTGCACCTATGGTAGGTTAACNTCTAAACTCGTTCCAGAATATTGACATCTTTCTTAAACTGAGGGGACCAGAAGTAATGGTAACCTCATCCTACTAAATCTGTCCCATTTTTTTAAAAACATCTAAGCCTAGAGTGCCATGTACCACAGAGCACACTGGTCTCCTTCTGGGTCATCAGTATGTGTCACAAAAAGCTTCAGTTCCCTGGATGGAGAAAAATTTTATTACAATGAGAAGGGGAGGAGGTGTTGCAGGTGATGAAGCAGACATGACCTTGAAGACTGTAGAAGAGAACACAGTGGAGTAGAGATTTCCCTGAAGCCACCTTTGTGAAAAGGACCATGCCAGATCAGATATCCATACTGCAGCCTGTGAAGAATCCCACCCCAGATCTGTTGAATGTTTTCTGAAAGAACTAGAGCCCATGGAGAGCCCACACTGGAGCAGGTTTATCCTGAAGGAGTGTAGCCCACAAACAGTACTCACATTGGAGCAGGAAAGAATAGCAGAGAGAGCTGTTAAGAATGGATCACAGATCACTTCTCATTTCCCATCAGGGATGCACTGCTTAGGATAGGAGAGAAGCAAAGGAGTCAGAAATGAAGGAGTAAAGTTGAGCCTGGGGATGGCAGAGGTGGGGGAAAGGGGGGATGAAGTTTCTATTTTTTTTTCTCACTACCAAAATCCATTTTAACTGGCAGCAAATTGACTTGATTTTCCTCAAGCTGAGGCTGGTTTGTCCTTGGTTATAATTCATAAGCAATCTCCCTGTTTCTGGTCTTGATCCGTGAGGTCCTCCATATTGTTTTTTCCCCACAATCTGTACAGACTACTGTACCTCCACAATGACACTAGTCTAACTGACAAAAGGAAACAACTGCTTTGAAGTGGTACCTAACACAAGTTACAGTAAAGACCAATGCTTTCTCTACCTTTGACTGGGAAAATTTGCGTTTGTAATCCATTGAGCAGGCTGGAAGATACTTTCTCCCAAATAAGTTTGCTAGAATGAGAACTAGCTTTTCCAGGACATCTTCTGAAAAAACAGTTGAGCCTAGGTCAAAACAGAAAGTACTTGGGTTAAATACGAAAGTGTAAGGAAAAAAATCATGTGGGTTTTTTTTTTGCTTACAATAAACAGCTCTCGTTCAGGAATTTCTTTGTTAGCTGCCACTGTCATGACAGAGGTCATGCAAAACTATTTGGATAGCAATCAACCCATTAGATACAAAATAGATAGGAGTAGATCATGGTAGATAACCAAGCAACTCATAGTATATACAAATCATTACTGTATTCCTGTATGTTCACATATTGTATTTTCAGTGCACAGAAAGGATGTGTCTAAAGTTATGAAACATTACTAGGACTTACTTTTTTAATTTGCTGATATTCTGAGGAGTCATCCATTTTATTAGCTACGCAGAATTCCAATCTTACTCTGGAGTCAGTATTATTAATTTTTCTATGTATGGCATTACATCAGAATGTTTCAGAAACAGCAAATATAAGTTCATGGTACCAGCATTGTCGTATGTCTGCCTTGGCTTTCTCGGAAATGTAAGAAATGTAAGCACATGCTGAGCGTGTAGAGGCAAAGGCCAAGGATGTGAAGATGAAGGTGAGGCAACCAAAATACAGCAGCAGCAAGAAGGCACTCAGAATCATTTGGGTTACAGAGCCTGCCATAGGCTTAAGATGCACGGAGTATTACCTTTCATTGGCTGGCACAATTTGTGGAATAAACCTTTCACAAGAAAGCTCACTAAAACAAAATTTGAAGGTTCATAGTAGTACAAATGTGTTACAAGTCCAGCAAATCCTATGGGGTTACATTCTTGATCCAAGTAGCCCTATTTAATTTGAAAGCAAAAAAATAGCTTAGTTGTAAAAGATGAAATTACACGTGACAAAAATATAAAATTGTGATATTCAGAAGAACAATCTTTCAAACTAGTACATAGGTACCTATTGAGACTATTGAATTTACACTGAAAGGCAAAAATTTCTCCCAGTATAGATTTTGGCCTCAAACTTCAGTGTGATTTAGATCATGTTGCAAAGGAAATGTACATACAGTCATTAAAGTAAGACTTGATGCAACTTGTGTTAAAGAACAAAATATTAACCTAAGTCTTTGTATGGGATAAAAGCACAACAAGTAGTGACTTGTCAAATATTTTCCTGCAAGATGTTCGGATGGTAGAAGCTTATATAGTTTTAAAAAGCAACAGGACCAGCTCATGGAATAAATCTCCCTTAAAGGCTATAAATTCCATTACACCTCTCCTATCAGAGATCACTCTGCATTGTATATGTATAAGAAAGTATGGAGTATCCAGAGAATCATCATTATATGGTCATCTTCGTTTTTTTTAATACACCTCTTATTGGAGATGGGTATGATACTAGGTATGTGGGCCGGGTTTTGTCCACTTCTCATGCTAACAGTAACATTTTGGAAACATTACTAATATCTCCTGCATTCCGATCAAATTCTTCTCTTCAACAGAAGCATTAGACTCCTCATTTCACACACAACAGATACCCAGCAGAGAGGTAGAAATGTTGGTTTAGGAGCAGGATTGGGAAACCTGGGCACAGATGGTTTGCTAATGTAATCACATTACTGATGCCTATTACTGCCAGTAGTGCTCAGCTGTAAGCCAAAATGGAGTACATAATGCATAAAAATTTTCCAAAACAGTACCCAACATACCAAATCTATTACTATGGAGAGATGTACAACTAATTTTCAGTCTTATCTAAGACCTATTTCCTAAACTTTTATTCAAGATATAATTTCCCTCAGCATTTTGAAAATCATGTCATCTTCAATATGTTTTAAACCCTATCATTTCACATGCATGCATTTTCATATATAATATAATGCACAACTCTAACTTCCTTAATTCATTTGTAATCTTACTGACCATACTGTAAGACTTTGTCTATTAAACCTATACCATAACATAAGTAGCTCAGAATTAACCTCAAACTTAAGGTGTCTGAATTTTATCTGTTTCCTTAAATTTATTACAGAAACAAATACCCTATTGGTATGGAATATAAAATACATGCTTTAAATGAAAGCATACTAACACAAGCAAAAAGAATCTGTAAATTTAAGATGAACCTACCGCTTTGATAAGAAATTGCAAGGAAAAGATAAAATAAATTTTTAATATTTCAACATATCTTTCATTTCTGAATGACATCAGTGAATGCTTCAACACTGACAAAGCCTGGTTAAAAAAAAAGGAAAAAGAAAGTTAAAAAAAAACAACAAAGAAATCAGAAATACAAAAGAATGCTGATAATGTAACCAGAAAAAAAAATATCTAGAATTTATGGGTTTTTTGTCAATTGATTTTCAGAATAAAAAATGTTATGTAGAGGTTATGTAAATTTTATGTAAATTGAATGCCTAACTCTTGGAAATTCTCATGAAAAGGTCTATCCTCTGTCTGTCAGATGTGTGCTCATTTTCAAAATTTATACTGAGTTTTATAAAGATAATTGCATTAAATTCATGTAGAGATCTAAACTAAACACAGGAAGTTTTGAAGTTATTCCTTTCACTATAATACCTTTTTAACATAAATATTTAACACAGAAGTTTACCAGTTTCTGTTCTTTTAAGAAGACTTATCTCTGAATTCATTGAGTTCTTGAAAACAAATGTCTGTATACTGGAGTGGATGTAAAAACCAGATAATTTGGAGGTAAGAGTTCCTTAACACTTACAAGAGGAGATCTCTGACCAATTTGTAAACATCGTGGATTATTTACTGCATTAAATGGCAAGAATAAGAATTCTTTTATTACCGATACTTGTGTATTGAAACAAGAAAGTAATACATAGAATTTCCTCAATGTTTCAACTGAGATAGCACTTCATATCACCCATCTCCCCTATAGAAATGTATATTCACATCTCTTCTTTAAAGATAGATAAAATTTTAACTCGTGAAAGAGTTGCTGATTCTTCCGTTTAATATAAGTATTGCATAGAACAAGAGCAAATAAAATTCCCTTCCTGCTAGTGACATTCGTCCTGATAATAAAATTTATTGCAAAAAGTAAATGCATGACAATGGACAGGAAAATACTGTGGAGAAGACTGCACAGATATGTACTAGAAGTATAGCAGAGCATATGATTTCTTTGGGGCAGGCTGTTTACTTCTGAAGTGCATAACTTTCTGCTAGTGCTAAGGAACAATATAATTTAATTACATTGAAGTTAAGAAAAAAATATTAAACCTTTGCTCTCGCATCTGCTTTGTCATCAGCCTTCGCAGCTAACAGCATGAGTCTCAGTATTAAGGAAATAGTCAGAGGAAACTGGCCTTTCAACTGAGGCACGTTGGATTTAATAAGTCTTTCGACTTTAGGCAGTGGGATATCATAGAAGAACACATTTCCAATCATATCTTGTCCCCGTCTTCCAGCACGTCCTGACATCTAAGAATAAAATATTTATTAATTGCTTTATTAATAAAATAACCACTTATTTTTAAGTAAAATATACCTTCCCTGTATATATCACCTATACAGTTTTTAGTATTTATTCAGAATTAATAAAATAATGTACGTAAAATGCTGTATCTCAAATCTAGCTGGTTTACAAAGGTGGAGTGTTTCTTTGCTTTTTAAAATATGAACTTCCAAATTTGACAGAAGACCTAAATACAAGCCAAGACACGTATGCTCTCAAATGTCATTTTAACAACTATTTTTCTTCACGGTAAGTTGAAACTTTATTTATATCTATACATCAGCTTTGTTTTCAAGTTACATTTAATTCCAAATAACTTCTGAATATATTTGGAGCAGAATATAGTGCCAGAATGAATAAAGAGCAGAGAATATAAAAAAAGAGTAGGGAGAAGCTTTCTAAGGGTATATTAATTTACTTGGATCACCTTTTCTTTATCTGGGCCATTGGAGGGACTTGCCCCTGATACCAGATCATGTGACAAAGTTGAAGTTGTAACATTTATGTGAAGCAGAAGGGAGATGCACATAGGCCCAGGTATTGCACAGATCCCTCCACACCGACTCTCAGAGCTACCTGGTAGGTGATGCTATCAACTATATATGGCCTATACAGTCTCTCGACCCTGAGACAAAGTTTGAAAAGCGGCAGAAGAGCAGGAAAGAAGAGCAATAATACAGAGAAGAGTCTTTCAGCCCACCCAGTAAGTTCTGCCATAAGTGGAGACATTCTGCCTTACTGTATTTGCAATCTCACCTACAAACTGCCACGTTGTATTGTGTGGAGTATCACTTCCAAGATGGAAGGAACTCAAATATCACTAATAATCTAGTCAAAAATCTTTCGTTTCATCATTACATCCCAACTGTATGTTCTTATATTTTTCACACTTTGTAAAAACTTGGCTAGGACAAAACAGCTTTCGTCTTGCCAGCTTCCATAACTAAAAGCCAAATCTATGCCTTTACTTCTTCGCTCAGCAATTGTAGTGTTTTTATTACTGAAATAGATCTTTTGACTGCACACATTATTTGTGGGCTGGCAGTTCTGAAACTTCAGCAAAATCACTTAAGCTAAACTATTATTATTACAAAAATGAACTGCTAAATCTCAGAAAATATCCAGAAGTATATGCGAAAGAAAAGGATTTTTTTTCTGAATTTGTGTGTGGTGTGAGATACCTGTGTACTGCTCTAGTAATAAAAAGTACGTGTTCTTATTTCCATACCTGTCTGTAATTTAAGGCATCTAAAAAGATAGAATCTTCAGCAAAGACAACCGATCTACATGGCATGTTGATTCCTAGAGCAAGAGAGGAAGTAGCTGTGACTACCTATAAAATGTCAAACATGAGTATATCTATTAGAACTTGCAATATTCAACTAAAAAAAACCCCCACCTGTAATATCCAACTTACATCAACAGGAATTTCATAATAATTTCTCCTATAGATAAACTTTAATTTGGTTAATTTAACAGTGCTATGAACATACAGGAATTTCACTCTTTAGCTAATTCATTTAGTTATTATATTTGCATATTAAATTTTTGTATCCTGGAAGTTTATACCACATCTATTATGAAAATTGAAATAATTAACTGAAATAATACTGAAATTGAACACAAATTGAAATATTTCATTAAGACAGTACAATATATAATAATCCCACAAAGTTCATTTAACTAAAGCACATTTGGTTGGCTGCTGCAGCAAAAGGCAAAAAAAAGGTTCTATAAAAACACTGGCAACTAAAGAAGGACTAACAAGAATCTCCATCCTTTACCGAACATGTAGGAAACATAAGGAGGAGGAAAAGACTGGTGCACTTAATGCCTTCTTTGCCTCTGTCTTTTATACTAAGACCATGTATAGAGAGAGAGGTGTCACAGTATCACAGAATCACAGAATCAGTAAGGTTGGAAAAGACCATAGAGATCATCAAGTCCAACCTATCACCTGTTACCTAATCTAATCTAGTCAAACCTGTTACCTAACCTGTTGCCATCCTACTACCAACACATCATCCTACCTATAACACACTACCCTAATATCTAGGTCATGCCACCAAGTACATCATCCAACCTTTTCTTAAAAACCTCTAGGGACGGTGACTCCACCACCACCTTGGGCAGCCCATTCCACTGAGAGATCACCCTCTCTGTGAAAAAGTCCCTTCTAATGTCAAGTCTACATCTCCCCTGTCACCTTGTCATAGAGCTGACTCTCTTAGTGCATGAGGGAAAGGTTATGGAGGCTGTCTACCTAGACTTTAGTAAAGCCTTTTACACTGTCTCCCACAGCATTCTCCCAAAAAAATCAGCTTTCCGTGGCTTGGATGGATGTTTTACTGGGTAAAAAAATAGCTTCACGGCTAGGCTCAAACAGTGGGGGGGGAATGAAGATAAATCCAGTTGGCGTCTGGTCACAAATGGGTTCCCCAGGCCTCAGAGTTGGGGCCAACCCTGTTCAGTATCTTTATCAATGACCTGGACAAGGGGATCAAGTGCATACTCAGTCAGTTTGCAGACACCACAAAGTTGCGCAGGAATGTTGATCTGCTGGAAGGTAGGAATGCTCAGCAGAGGGATCTGGACAGACCAGATCCATGGGCCATGGCTATTGTATAAGGTTCAACAAGGCCAAGTCCTGGGTCCTGCCCTTGGGTCACAACAACTCCACACAGTGCTACAGGCTGGGGGAAAAGTGTCTGTAAAAGACTCAGGGAGTCCTGGTCAAAAGCTGACTGAATGTGAGCCAGCAATGAGCCCAGGTGGCCAAGAAGGCAAATGGCATCCTGGCTTGTATCAGAAATAGTGTGGCCAGCAGGACCAGGATCAGTAGTGATTGTTCCCCTGTATTTGGTACTGGTGCAGCTGCATCTCAAATCCTGTGTCCAGTTCTAGGCCCCTCAACAGGGGAAGTGCTGTCCAGAGAAGGGCAATAGAGTTGTTGACAGCTCTAGAGAGTAAGTAACATGAAGAGCAGCTGAAGGAGCTGGGTTTGTTTAATGTGGAGAAAATAAGACCAAAGGGAGACCTTCTTGCTCTACAACTACCTGAAAGAAGGCTGTGGGCAAGGTGAGAGTCAGTTTCTTCTTCCAAGTAATATGCACTAAGACAAGAGGAAATGGCCTCAGGTTACACCAGGAATGACTTAGATTGGGTATTAGAAAAAAATTCTTCACAGAGGGTTTGTGAAGCATTGGGGCAGGTTGGCTAAGGAAGGAGCTGTCACCATTCCTGGAGTTATTTAAAAGTCATATATATGTGCTGCTTAAATGCATGGTTTAGTGGTGAACTTGGAAGTATTAAGGTAACAATTGAACTCAGTATTTTAAAGGTATTTTCCAACCTAAATGATTCTGAAGGATAGAAATGATTCTGAAGGATAGAAATTCTTAGTTAGAAAAAAGTTCTACAGCTATCTATTCAATTAGTTTATCTGTTTGGAAACATCCAGGCGACATTTTTTATATTAGCATGAAGAAGTCGCAGAATCACAGAAACACAGAATATTCTAAGTTGGAAGGGACCCACAAGGATCATCGAATCCAGCCTCCCCGGCAGGAATCGAACCCCCAGCCTCCCGCGTGAGACCCCAGGACACTCACCACTATACTAAAGTGGATTTTCGTCAATGCAATATATTTTATTATTGGTGAAAGGTACACTGAATTTTTTAATAAGTATCTGAAGAAACTAAGACTTAAAAGAAAAAAAATTATACCAATTTACCAACCTTGATATATCCCAGCCTGAAAAGCATCTCCACTACTTGTCTTCCCTTAGTGGACATAGATGCATGATGATACCCAATTCCCCTCTGTGCCATCATTTGCTGCAGATAACCTCTTCTCTCAAACCTAAGACGATGAAAAATCTTCCTCAATGTCTACAAATGAAACAAATGTTAAGTATTAACAATAAATATTAAGCAAACCAAGTGTTGTTAATTAAAAAAAAATCTTGTCTAATGAGATTATAAGTACTACAAGGAAATATAGCTGTTTATGGTCTATAATAAGGTATATAATTGGATAGATATAATCAGTAGTTTCATTATGACAACAAATCCAAGCTCTTCCATACACTTTAATATACTATATCATGTATTTTCACCTGTGAAAATAATTCCATTACAAGTCTCAAATGTCATGCCATGCATGGGAAGCTTCCATGTTCATGACTTTCCTAGTCAAAGCACGACCTCATTAACTGCACACCTCTGTCACAAAAAAACCTACTTAGTAGCCACATGAAACTGATACTCTTTTGCTCCCTTGTCATCCCTTGGAACCATCTCATCTCATCTCACCTCATCTCATCATCATCTCATTTCATAAACACAGTTAGGAACTTCCCTTTCTCAGACTCAGAAATATCAGTGAATTAAGCATTTTCGGTATTTTCTGAACTTCACTCCAGAGTCAAGTGTCATCTATTCCAAAGTTTAAGCTACTTCTTCACTGACTTTACCCATGCGCTACTGTGGGAAGCAGTGTTCTTTCGGTGCTGGCTGACAGCAGTCTAAAAATGCCATTGGAATCACAAGTTCCCAGGATAAGACATCATGAGTTTGGTCCCAATACACAGAATTTTTCTTTCAAGACAAATCACAATAAGCCGAAAACATTATCAAGACACTTCATCAAATTAAGAATTAAGAGCTATATTACTTTTGCTAATAAAAACCCCATCCATGAAGAGACAGCTGCATGAACCACAGCCATGTCTTACAAAATTTAGACCAAAGGCAAACTCCTCGATCAAGGCCCTTAATTCTTTCTATGCAAATATATACACTATATATTTTATGTTATATATATACATATTATGATTATATATATATTCTGATGGACATCTGCAGATTGTAAGTGGTTATTTTCACTCTTTTTTCCCTCAGGTAGCATAAACACACTGAAAATTTTGCTTTGAGAGGACTAGGACTTCTATAGCCCAAAACATTTATTATTTAGTATTTTTATGAGATATGAAGGGCAAAAAAAATCTTTTGTTAAGTACATAAATTTGTCATATACACTATGCTGATGACTCAGTGAGAAAAACAGTAGTCAAATCAACAAGTAATAGAATTGCATTGGTGATAGTTCATGGAAATTAATTAACTCCAGTATGCATCACAGGACTCCTACAGCAAGAACAAGTCAACATCTTTATTTGGCAGAATGAAAATTGTCCATACATCTTAAAGTTGTCTAAGATTGGTGTTTAGAACCACATTTAAATGGAAAGCGCTCAGAATATTTCTTGAAGTCACTGAACACTATTATAAAGTACAGCTGCATCATTATATGCTTTTTATGTATCTATGCATTTTAGAGATAGAAAACTAAAACCATGTTAGAATTATCAGTGAGTTACTTACATCTTCATCCACTGCTTTACAATCAGCATAAGTACACCCAGAAGGGATCGTAGTTAGCGTTTCAAGTCTTATTTTTAACTGGGATTTTTTAGCTAAAAGAAGTACCAAGTTTTCCATTTTACGAGGGCTCAACTTTTTGGTATCCCTGTATATGATACACAATTAAAAATATTATTTTTTTAATTAACATACATGCCTCAAATTAAACATACTCTTTGGATATGGAAAGATGCAGACTCATCTTTTAAACTGTAGGGTCAAACTTGTAGGTAGATCTGTTAATATAAATCTACTGATAATGCTAACAGCTTCGTTTTATCATGGCTCATATGAAAAACAGTAAATAATCTGGGGTGAAGTAGAGAGAAGGAGTTGATATACAAAAATTAAGAAAGATAGAGTCTGAAAGTGCCTCAATTAGCAAATTAGTAATCTAAGTAGAATTCACAGGAGAAGAATTAAACATAAAAGAGGAACATGATGGATTTACTGCCAATAATGACTTGGACTGTAAGGATTTAGGACAGGATTTGAGGAAAAGAGGGGATGGAAAACTATTTAGAGGCAGATTTTCAAGGTACTTCAATGTCTAAATATGCATTTAAATTCCTACTGGATTTTCAAATAGTATTGCTCCAGCCAGGTGAACCCGTATTTCGTAGATCCACCCACCACCCAGGTGAGGCTAAACTATGAAAATATTCTCCCACAGCGGCTGACTCAGCAGCAGGGTCAAATACTACACTGTTTTTAAGAGTCCCACAACTAAAGTTATTGTTTGGGAAAAGAGTTGTTCTTATATGTCAATATCTCAGTAGTTAATTATTCCAAATTGACCCATCTCACATACTCGGGTCTCTGATCCCTCTGTTTTAGTGCCATCCCCTTATCCAGTGTCAGCAGCACTGGTATGACTGTTACCTAACTACTCTCTAGATACTGCTGACTGATACCTGCCATTCAGCCGCTCCAAGAGCATGTGTTACTAGAGAAGAAGAACACGACTACTGCAAGCTAGATGGATGTGCTGCTGAAAGGTGCAATCCCCACAAATCAGTTATCACAAAATGATGCTGTCTCATAATAGGTAAACTTTCTAATAGCATACGTTTATAATACTTACTGAGGGTATTTTGTTAGTGTTTTGGTCACTTTTCTTAGTTCATCTCTAAAATATTCTTTTTCACTCTCAGTATCTGGACCTTGTACACTTTTTTGTTTTTCCATCAAATTGGAGAATACATTCATGGCCGCACATTCCACTGAATGGATATTAAATCTTGAAGTAAACAACATATATAACAGAATTTTTATTTATAAGTAATGCTGTTACAACAGGATTCAGAGAACCTGATGATCTGACAACATTTAAAATCTAAACATTAGACGCTTATCCTTATTCCATGTCCAACTCATAGTCCACATTCCCTTTTCAAACTCCTATTATTACAAAACTAAGTGGTTAAATTATCTCTAGGAAGTATGTTACACTCTGTTTTTTCCTGCAATGGATACTTGGACATACAGACAAAGCAAACAGCAGCTTAAGTCACTTAAACTCTTCTCAGCTACCCAACTGAGAATCTGTGCCCGCCCTTCTTCATCTTCTAGATGGCTATTCTTCCTCATACCTTTTTCAGTATTGGACTGTTTGGAGTTTAAATGAGATGAAGACTTCTTCATCTTCACTCTCAAAAAGAACTTTTTAAATTCCTTTTACTGCAGGCAGATGATATTCACAGAGTCACAGAATCACAGAACATTATGAGTTGGAAGGGACCCACAAGGATCATCCAGTCCAACTCACCACCTAACACCCGTACAGAGACCGAGAGCACATCCCAGAGCATAACACCAACCTAGATCCCTCACAGTCTAGCAGGCCACTCCGAGCCAGAAGGGGCCCAGGGTCATCCAGCCCTACACCCCCCAGCTAGACCATGTCACTAAGCTCCTCGTCCAGTCTTCTCTTAAACACCTCCAGGGATGGCGACTCCACCACCTCCCTGGGCAGCCCATTCCAATATGCAATTACTCTCTCTGTGAAAAACCGCTTCCTAACGTTAAGATTGAACCTCCCCTGGCATAGCTTCTAAAACCTTACAAGATCTTGCCAACACAAAATGAGGTTGTATCCAAACCTAGTAGAATAGGTTTGGATACAACCAAAGACAACACATTGAAATCTGTCAGTCACCAAGATGAGGAACAAAATTTTCATCTTCACATTAAGCATGTGAGAACTGAAATGGCAGTGAGCATGCTGACTCTAGTGTCTAATATAAGGACAGGAAGGACTTCATAATGAGATATGCAAACTTTCCCTATATACATGATTGTTTTGACACATTATGCCAGCAAGAATACACACTAGACAGCTGTTTACTGGTAAGTAGCTTGGACTTAATATGACTAATACAGTCATACCTCAAACATTCAGACTTCCAGATTCGCGTATTTGCAATTCTTTTTCACATTCACGTATTCACGGGTTTTTTTCCCCATGAAAAGTATTTGCAGATTGGACAATTCATGAGACTCCCAGGAGATCCATAATCGGCAATTTTCGAGGTATTACTGTACTAACAATTTCACTGACAATTATGGTAGTGTCAGTAGGATGAATGTTGCACATGTTTGATATTATGTAATTACAGCTCATATATGCAAACCCAGTTGATTGAAGCATGACACTGGATGTAAGATGAGATTTTTAGAGGCTATGCAGTGGAATCATCACCATGCAACAAATGTATACATTACCAGAACCACATTTTACCCTCTTCCCTGTCAAATCTGCCCTTACATAAATCATTTCCACCTCTAAATAGACTACATACACCTTCCACAAGTTTTATTGACTATGCTGGAGCAAAGCAACTGAGAATCTGATTCTCATTTTTATGTGGGCTTCTCCTAATTTTCTCATACATCATGCATAAATTCTACCCTTTCTACACAGTAATTACATGCACCCAATTTTATTTCCACTATATCTTTAGGGCCATAAAGATACATCGGTTGATAAAGCCTGTAGACCTTCACTTTCAAAGCAAAGGCAATAAATACCTTGTAAATGGCATCTGCCAAGCCATATTAATACTTATCTCCATAATCATTTTTCTGAATAAAGTGAATCCCCATCTCCATCACGACCGCCCATTTGCGAAGCAAGGTTTCGCTATTATGATTCAGCAGGCCACGAGTTTAGCTGGCTGAAACATGCGCAGTCGCTCTGCTCTGCCAAGGGGCAGTGCCACAGTGCCTGTGGGGCAGGACTCACCCCGCCCTACGTGGAGGGGGCTCACAATGGTGGCACGGTGCCTCCTCCCTGACCCAAGAAACTGCCCCACGAAAGTGAGGCAAGCTGTTTGCTGGGAGGGCGCAGCAACAGCTGCGCCAGGAGGAGGCTTCTGTCTGGGACCGTACGGGCAGTGTTGCCCCTCTCTCACGGGACCAGTGGATGTTAAAGGGAAAGAAACCCGACCTCCCCACCCCCGCCACCCTGTGGGCTTCTCTGGGCTGCTGCGGTCACTCCCACAATCTAAATCCCACGCTGCTTCCCCCCCCGACCCCGGTGATTGTGCCCGGGCTGGAGCGTGTGGCACAGCTGGAGCGTGCAATTTACTGCAGCTCGCGGTGGCGTTTANCCATAAGTGCACGGGGTGTTGCAGTGTTGCAAAGTTAAGGTCTTTCCAGGCTCCAAGAATGCTGACCAGAGCTCAGGGACACCCCTTCTCCGCCGCGGAGGCAGGGCGAGCACGCGGGGCCCCCGGGGCTGGCGCAAGCACCAGGGCCGGGCCATGGGGGTGGGGGGGCAGCGGCGTAGGGTCTGGGCTGCGAGCACACACGGTCACAGCAGCTGCTCAGAAACGGTTCCTTTTGCTCGCCTGTGCCGAGACAGACTAGTGGAAGGAGCAAAGAATTGTCTGCAGCGCTTCGGAGTGCCTGGGGGTGGAGCAATGGGCATGGCCTGCATGCATATTAACGACCTGCACTTCTTTGCGAGTTTAGTGTTTCATGACGGCCTTTGCCTGTCCCTTTCCTCGCAAAGAACAGGGTATAACTGTATACACACAATACAAAAAATGTAAATACTTACATAAAAAATATGGCAGGCAACTTATCCATCTCATATAATTTATCAACAAAGTTGGCAAAATGCTTCCACTTTTTCTGTTCTGAGCAATCCACAGGTTTCGGCTTAAGGTGGTCCAGGAGTTCATTCACCTGAACAAAGCAGTATTTTTGTGGAGATTTTAATGGCAGATATTTCTTGCTGGAGGCTAACAAATACGAACTGTCATATATCCTGTGTCAAATTCTATCACTTCAAATTTTTCAAATCATTCATAACTGGAATAGCTACTTAGTTTACAGGCTAAAACATCTGCAAGTTATCAGCTGACTTAAGCAAGAGCTCACAAATTAATTCATGGCTACCATCACTGTCCAAATAATAAAGTATCACTAACACTGATTATGAAATATGTTTATATTAAAGTGTCATCTTTTAAAAATTTGGGGGGTTTCCCATACATTCTTTTTCTTTGTCAAATTATCACATTTTCATATACTTTTTTAATGATATAGGAATAGGTGACCTCTAAACAAGAACTTGTTTTCCAGCTCATTGATTGAATTTCACAGAATCACAGAACATTCTGAGTTGGAAGGGACCCACAAGGATCATATAGTTCAACTCTTAAACAGCACCACTGCTTCCCTGGCAGGAACTGAAACCTGGTCTTCCATGTGAGAGGGGGGGACACTCTCCACTGCACTAAAATGGATTTTTCTTTTCTGTTTTTTCACATGGGAACATACATAAGGTCTGTGGTTACACAGAAGGTTTCATATGAGCAGCAAAAAAAGGAGTAGACTAAAAAAGTAGAGCAAGGAAACCATATTCTTACTAATTGTAGGAAGTACCTAAAGAAATGTACACAACCTGAAGAAAGTGCCCTCTAGCAAAAGTTACCTTCTGTCTTTGGCCAAGCACAATCCATTCACTTAATTCTTTCTTAAGTTCTTGCTCATATTTTCTTGCATCTTCCTTTTTTATTACTACTTTATTCTTGAAAGAGACAAACTCCTCAGGATCTAGCTCCTGAAACAATATTAATATTTAATGTTAATATAAAGCTCTTCATCTATTACTTTCTTAATCTAGGATTTTGCTCTATTTATTTATATGTTTTGCTCACAGTTGTGTATACACACCTGTGCCCTTGGCCACTCCTGCCAGACTTTTGCCATTGTGTCATAGAGCTGGATGCTCTCTCGTGGTGACAGAGAAAGATCTGAAGGAATACCATAGTTCTCAATCTGTAAGGAGTTTAAAAAGAGAAAAATACAGAAATAATTTTTATTAAATCCATGTTGGCTAAATGAAACAGTTGCTAAACAATGTTGACACCAGTATTATGCTTACATGACTGACTGTTAATGCAGCGCATGGATGACAATGTTCAATGGTAAAATCACTGCCCTTTAGAGAACACACATACTTCTCCAAATCATTGTATCTTTCTTCATACAACACTGTGAAGAGACAAAAATGCTGTCAAGTTGCACTTGGTTGTTTGAAAATGTATTTAAGCTTATAAGATTTGTTGTTATTTAAAAGAAAAACAAAACAAAACACAATACACTTAGGTTTGTACACCATGATTAAAGTTTTTGCAGAAATCACACTGTTTGTTTCTTAGTTATAAAATATTGTGATACATACCTAGTCTAACAGGGTATGATTTCTTTTGTTCTTTAGATTTCACTTTGCATTTTCTTGTAAAGTTCTTTTCAGGATTTGTAGAGCTTCCTTCTACTATATTCTCAGCAAGTTGCCAATATCTTTTAACAGATTGTAGCCACCTACAATGTAGAAATAAAATAAAGAATAGAAAATATTCTAAGAACATGAGTACAGCTAGAACAGACTTATAATCTCCCTAGACTATTCTATAGAATTTCCAGTCCCTTTTCACCAACTTCGTTACAATTTCTCCTGTTTATCACAGGGTGAAAATAACAAAATGTGAAATAACACCATTATACAGTCAGGTCTCCTATATTGTGCACCCGGCGGTCTAAATTGGGACCCACATCGCTCGATTTCCGCGCTGAATGGCAGCCATGCCACGACCACCCTCTGTGCCACCACCGCCGCCCGTGATCCCCCCCGCTGCTGCCCCTGCCGCCGTCACCTGTGCCCCCTCCTGCCGCCCGCGCTGCCCCTGCTGCTCGATCCACCACCACTGCCCATTCCACTGCCCAGGCCACCACCACCGTGGCAGGTCATGCATGTGCAGTTGCGAAACGGGTCTCCTACATCGCTAAAAAATCATGCCCCTAAGATGTGAAGCCAGAATATGGGGGGCGTGAAGTGCAAGAGGGCCGACTGTATATATTATACATATATTATATATATTATACAGTTGGCCCCCTTCCACTTTGTGCCCCCCATATTGCGGTTTCACAGCATGATTTTTCAGCGATTAAGGAGGCCCGTTTCGAGACTGTGCATGTGCGACCTGACATGCATGAATATTCAAAGTAGGAAGCAATGAATATGCAAATTTCTCTCCCCGCGACTGCCCGCACTGGGCCAGCTTGGGGTTTCGAGCCAGGGCTCGAATTAAAAATTACAGTATTGTTTTGTGTCAGCTGGGGAGTGAGGCTAGCATAATACATATAACACTGTAATTCCAAATTGTTGTCTTTCCAATAGTAACTGGCCTCTCTATCTAAAACAGTTCATATCCAATTTAAATATGCTTGCATGGGCAATAAAATTCCACACGCACTCAGTAAGAAGTTCCGGGTTACTGACAGTAGCAGAGAGCGCCAAAAATGGACACCGAATTGTTACCAGAAGATGTTCCCAAACCTCTGCTCCAATTTCACCACCAAGGCAATGGACCTAGGTTTTGGGGAAAAAAGATTAAAAGAAAAGAAGAAATTTTCCTTATCAACATGTACCCATAACAGGAGTTGTTTCATATTTTGCAAAAGTCAAAAATTTGGCAAGGTCAGAACTGAATAATCCTTATGTTTGAGCACAAGACCCTGGATCCAAATCAAACATTCAGTAAATGCCTCTCTATACTGAACTAGATAGCAAATGAGTCTAAATTTCAATACTACATTGACTGTTTGTATCCTACATACTACTATTATTAGCAGTTAATTCTATCTAGAAGAAAGAATACAGAAAGAGTATTAAATTTAACAAGATTAATCACTGACTTTTTTCCCTGGAAAGTCTGACAAATACCGTATGATGGGAAATGTGTACAATCCCAACCTGGAATGTTTTATTTGTGTTGTTGAGACTACAGTGGTGGCTTTTAGTTTTTCAGTTGACTGGCTTGAGAGAAATAAAGGAAGTTCATGGTAGTTTTTATTGAATTATATGTCCTCTTGAAGACTAATGGAGTTTTAATTTCTTTCACTAGAGGACATAAACTCTATCAGCAAACAGGGAAAAGCAAGTCTGAGATAGTATTTCTGAAAGCTGTTTTTTACCAGCAATGATGTATGTAATGAAGAAATGAGTCACCACCATTTTTCCTCAAGGTTTTTCTTATATTTGTTAAATTGGTTACTATTAAAAGATGCCTACCTCATCAAATATAACATATTGTATTCGTTGGGTCCATTTCTGGCAACGAGGAGACAGCATCAAGATTTCTAAGCATTGAGGCACTGTCACTAGTATCTAAGAAGAAAAGTTTGCATAGCATTATTTCCAAAAAAACCAGATTAACTAACTAGAAGTAGATTCTAGTTTAAAGCAGCATTTAAAAATACATATGTGTGTGATTTCAAGGTAAGAATGAACACATGATTTGTCTTGAAGCTGTCTTCAAGAAAAGCAAGAAAGACGACACAGGGAACTACAGGCTGGTCACTCATCTCCATCCTGGGAAGGTGATGGAGCAACTAATCTTAGAAATCATTTAAAAGCAAACATGGAACAAGAAAGTCATCAGGAGTGTTCAGCATGAATTCATCAAGGGGAAGTCATGCTTCACCAACTCCTATGATGAAAAGACTGGTTTGGCAGATATGTGGGGATAGCAGTGGTTATTGTCTTCAGTAATGCTTTAAACAGCATCTCCCACAAGATCTCACAGGCAAGCTGAAGGGCCAGATGAACAGACAGTGAATGGACTGAAAACTGGTTAGAGGCCGGTGATTAGTAACCTAGAGGCTGGTGATAAGTAGTTTAAAGTCTATCTGAGACCAGTAATCAGTGGTGTACCCCAGGGATCAACAGTGGATCTGATCCTATTTAACATCTTCATTAGTGATCTGGATGATACAGGAAAGTGTACCCTTAGCAGGTCTGCTAATGCCACCAAACTGGGAGGAGAAGCTCACATGCCAAAGGGTTGTGCTACTATCCAAACAGAAGTAGACAGTCTGGAGAAATGGGCTGAGAGGAACCTCATGAAGCTCATTAGGGGGCTGTACAAAGTTCTTCAACCAGGGAACAAAAAGGCCATGCCCCAGTGTATGCTGGGAGCTGTCCAGCTGGGAAGCAGCTCTTCAGAGAAGGATCTGAGGCTGCCAGTAGACACCAAGTTAAACACGAGGCAGCAATGTGCCCTGGTGGCAAAGAAGACTAATGATTTCCTGGGCTGCACTATGAGGAGTTTTGCCAGCAAATCAAGGGAGGTGATCCTTTCCCTCTGCTCAGCACTGATGAGGCCACACCTGGAGATCTATGTCCAGTTCTGGGCTCCCTACTATAAGCGAGACCACCCTAGTGGCCTTCTATAATGAAGTGACTATATCGGTGGACAAGGGAAAAACTACTGACGTGTTCTGTCTGTACTTCTGTGAGGCATATGCTGTATGCTGGTAACCAAAGGATTTTAATGCTTTTTCTTTTAACCAGATCAAGTACCAGAACTGCATGTCTGCTAAGAATGAATAGGTAAGGTTGTATGTCACAGACCTAGATACCTAAGTACAGACATGCATAGATTTTTCCTGAACTTTGCATATAGTAATGGCTCAATTGTTATAATTAGAATAAAGATTTTCAGAAGCCAGCTGGAATACAGAAGTCATTATTATTATATGTTAAAACACACATAAAAATATACCTGTGAATTCATGACATCATGGCGATAATCACGTGTGAAGACTCCACACACTACCAATCCATCTGGAAGTTTCTTGGTGAATCGACTGTATATAGTTCCTACCACTTGGTTTACAAGGGCCTTAAATAAAGCAGATCATTAACAAATTAGAGAGTGTATATCTATAGATATATGATATTCTGAGACATTCTGTTTTGGTACTGATATCAATGTGCTAGACTATAATGTATTGTGTAGTGTACTATTAAGTCTAGACTTTCAACAATGTTAACTTAAAAACAATATGGTACTTTATTTTCAATTTTCAAAAAAATTTAGTGCTGTGTCCTCAGAATGACCTTCAAATGAAATGAAATTTGCCCTCAGAATCACCTTCAAATGAAATTATTGTTTTGATACCCACCCTGAGAATAAACACAAAAAATTTTGATTTTACTTACAGAAAAAAACCAATAGAGATTGTTCTTGAATAACAGCACGTAATTCACTATCCAAATATTGTATCACTGAACATTAAAGTAAGTTTTGAAAGAAATCTGAACACAGCACTTCGGCACTTAAATCAGTTTTTAAATATTAGGATGAAATTCTAATTAAAAAATAGCCCACTACTTAAGAATTTCATAAATTTTCTCTTGAAGAATCTAAGGGTGAACTCAATTAGAAAAATATCACTTCCTTAGTTTTCTAATATTACTTTCATCATATCGGTAGACTTTTGCTACTCTCATAATATACCTAAGATGCTACTTACAGCATTTTTATATATATTAATGTTTCTGACTTTAAATTAGCTATACAAATATTAATAGGCAAAAACCCTATGTGAGCTGAAATATTTCGAAGATTTTTTTATAAATATGCTCTAATACCTGTAAATGTAAAACAGAATGTAAATATTTCAAATAAGAAATATATATTGACTAAGACCATGTAACAAGTTACCCCAAAGAGTTTCAGAATCATACTGAAAAATAGCATAGTCATACATACAGAGTACGTAGTAGGATGCAGCCTTACCTTTGTAGGAGCAACATATACAACCACTCCTTCATTGCTTGTTTTCAGAACTTTTTCCATGCAATAGTATGATGCATATGTTTTTCCTGAAGAAGTGGGAGCAACAAT
The DNA here is from genome assembly GCA_013390025.1 of Pitta sordida. Classification (NCBI taxonomy): domain Eukaryota; kingdom Metazoa; phylum Chordata; class Aves; order Passeriformes; family Pittidae; genus Pitta; species Pitta sordida. The sequence continues at coordinate 1,734 of WEKX01024223.1, read as the reverse complement.
CACTGCAGACTCATTATTATCTACAGCATCAAGAAGTTCTCGCTAAGAGAAAAGCAGATACTTGTGTCAAAATGTCTTGTCATTAAGTTCATACTGAGTGCTCACTCTGTGAAAACATCTTTTATTTCTGCATTATCTCTTTATGCAGATTTTAGACCAGAGAGTCAGAGTTAACCTGCTTGTTTTATGACTGTATTCTTTCCTCTTAAAATCTTAACGGGGGAAAAAAAAAGAACTACAAATTATAACTATTATAACTCTTTCAATTATTTGGCCTGACAGACAAAAATAATTTCCCTTAACTTTATGCAAAAAGTTTGTGTCTCATTACCTGCCATGTGTCTGGTATGAAATGTTGCACTCGGGGATCTGGATCATTTCTTTCTTCTCTGAGCAAGTAATAATCCATGTATTGTAGCTGAAAGCGAGATGAACCCACTTCGATAGCATATTTGCTTGCTTTTTGATTACTAATTTCTTTTGTCTATAAGGTCAAAAGAAAACTCAAGTTGATTTGAAAGCTAGAAAGATACTAAGAAAATGGCACATCTTTTGCTCTGTTAAACTCTGCAAGCTTTGAAAAACATATGAAAGTGTAGGCAATTTTTTAGTAATTTCTCCCAGAAATCTACACCATACAGTCTTAAGTCAAGGTTACACTTGCTGCTCTTCAAAGGAGACTAAGTTCTAGAACTACATTATGTCTTCCATAGCCAGGGTGTTACCTTTGTTTTTATTATCAGAAAAGCTCAAAAAACTGGCTAGTGGGGAAAAGCTCAGTCTCTTCAAGCTATTGTCTGCCAGATTCTTCCCAACATACATTTACATCTCTTCTTCACTCTGCTCTGATCCCACTTGCAAGAAATCACAGTTGCAAAAAGAAATTGAATATACAGACTGTAATCCAAAATTCTGTTATTTGTGCAATATGTCTGTATTCCCTGAAACATACTAAATTTAATGTTCATGGATGCGTCTGGTTACAACATCTGACCCTGAAAGCTGTATCCAAAAGTATTATGTGCATAACATACACTAAAAGCTCAGAAAATGACATAACAATTTAGGCTGTTGAAGTTTGGACTTAATGATCTTGGAGGTCTTTTCCAACCTTAAGGATTCTATGACTCTGTGGATATCTGGCGGTTGGACAGAACTCAGTTCTATCTGATAGACAGATACAGATGAACTCCCTGACAGAAACAGTTGCATTTAAGATGTGTCACTCAGGCCTTTTATTCAGCCAAGTTTTTACTGTCTCCAAGGATGGAGATTTCACACCTTCTTTAATTTCTTGACAGAAATATTTTCAGTTATTCCTGAAGATTTCAGTTATTCCTAAAGTTTCTCCAACTTTGCAACAGTTATAATCATAAACAGGCAGCTGCAAAAGCAAAAGTAAGTAAAAAATGCAATGACTGATATAGAATCTTCTGAGCAAGACATTATACTTGCCAACATCTCTCTTCTATCATCACAAACCTTTGTTGAGATCCTTGGATCTTTCAATTCTACTTCCTAAAATGTAATACACCTCATTTAGAACACCAAACACCTTTACAGTAAGTATGTAGCCAAAAAGAAATCATCATATACCAGCTGAACAGAATCACAGAATCAGTAAGGTTGGAAAAGACCATAGAGGTCATCAAGTCCAACCTACCACCTGTTACCTAACCTAACCAAACCTGTTACCTAACCTGTTCACATTCTGCTACCAACACACCATCCTAC
>WEKX01024222.1:48079-61879 GCA_013390025.1 Pitta sordida | reverse complement strand
ATTGCTCCACCCCTTGGAACTCCGGAGTGTTGCATACAATTTNCGGAGTGTTGCATACAATTTTCTGCTTCTCCCCTCGGGCTCTCTGAGCACGGGGGAGCAAAGGGAACTGTTTTTGAGCCCCCTCCGACTCGGGAGACGCCCCGCCCCCAAGAATCCGTGGGTCTCTCCGGGCTGCCGTGACTGCACGCTCACAGCCCAAACCCTGTGCCGCTTCCCCCGACCCCCAACCCCGGCGCTTGCGCCCGGGCACCCCAGCCCCGTGGCACAGCCCCGTGCTGGCAGCCCACGCTGGCAGCCAGGACGAAGTGTACTGGACCTGTGGCCAGCGTGGTGCAGCATGGCGCCAACACCCCCTGCGAGGCACACTGGCCTCGTGGCCGTGCCGTGCCGGGATGCCCGGGCACGGGGAGGGAGCAGCGGCACGGGGTTTGGGTTGTGGGTGTGTGGTTGCGGTGGCCCGGAGAGGCCCACAGATTCTCGGGGTGGGGGGGGGTTGTCTCCCGAGTCAGAGGGGGCTCAGAAACCTGGCTGTTGCAGCTACACATGCTCGCCATTCCTCCGCAGCGGGGAAGGGGTGTCCCCGGGGGAGGGGATCGGGTCAGTATCGGAGTTTCCTTCCCTTTAGCATCCACACTTCCCAGGAGAGGTAGTGCTGTCTGTATGGTCCCAGAGGGCAGACAGAGCTGCTCCCTCCCAGCACACAGCGTTTGCCTGACCTTGCTTGCCTCACCTTCGTGAGGCAGTTTCCTGGCTCAGGCACAGTGCTGCCACTGTGAGCCCCCTCCCCGTCAGGCGAGGTGAGTCCCGCCCCACAGGCACCGCAGCACCGCCCTCGAAAGAGCAGAGGCACTGCGCATGCATCGGCCAGCTAAACTTGCAGACAGCTGAATCAAAATTGTGAAAAGTTTTCTTCGCAAATGGGCGGAGTCATAATGCAGAGGTCGCAATGCAGCGGGGATTCACTCTATAAGCAACTTTAGAAATACTGTTAATTCATCTGTTTCATTTCATATAATGTTGGAATTAATTTGATTTTATTTTTCTATTATGCTATAAAACTTAATGTTATTTAGGATGTTGCACAATGTGTTAATGTTGGGAATACAGATTGTATTTTTTAATTATTTAAAAAGCAGCAACGGATTTAGCCCATCACTGTGTATCTCTTGGACTCTAGCAAAACCTGGAATAAGCTCAATCAAGTGGACATTTACAGATGGTGACAATTTACAGCATATTTAACTTATTTTCCCTATTTATTTTAATGTGAAAGATAGAAAAGGAGACTTAACTATGGCTTTTATAACAGCTTTCTCATTATTCAGAATTCTTGTGCTTGGATAACAGTTTATTCCAGAGCAGACCGGCTTTCTTTGCTTCATCCTGCAGCAAAATTGTAATAATCCTATTGATAACATTACAGGCTGTTGCTATGGAAATTAATGTATTATCTCAGAAAAATGACAGATGGGTTGAAGAGAGAACAAGCCCATGCTTAAACACTGATCCTTACACGACTAACTAATCCCTAAATGGATGTCACTTAGAGAACAGCTAATTTCAAAGACTTTACTGAAGCTAAGTCTAACTTGTGTGACTAACACAAATGACAGAGGACAGAGACTATGTTAAGCACTTTTCTTCAAAATAGTTAAATTATCTGTTTCATTTCTACTTGTGGCCCATATTTCTTTTCTCTCTTCATGTTCCAGACAACCTGTAGCAGGGCTGGAATCATCAGGAGTTAGCAGGAGATAACAGCATTGTCTGTGCAGTTTAATAATAATAGCTTCCCCTCATCTCCTCCTCTGTGTGAACTGTGTCATTAAAAAAAGAAACAGACAAGGCAGCATCAATGAAATAGTTATCATTTGCTGACATGCTTCAGGTTAAAAGAAAACAGAATATAAATATAGATGACGTGCATTATTTTGCCATCACAGAAAAGGACGCTGAAAATTTTTTAAGTCTTTAATTGTTGAGTGTTATTATTTGTACTAAATGTAAAAAAAAAAAAAAAAATAGAGCTTTTTGCCCATGACAGTGTAAATCAGGCTAAATTACCAAAACTAAAGCAATAGCAAGTGGAAACCATACAAGAAGGCCAAAGCAGGAGTGTAGGATAAAAATTCCTCTGGGATTTAAGTGCTAGCAGTGAACAGGATAAGGGTAGTAGAATGAGAAATACAGTGTGTTGGACTTTTAAAGGAGAAAAAGATGAATATGGTATGGAAATTTTGTTTAAGCCTGACAAGCGATTGTTGATTTTAATTCAGTACAGGACAAATTTTTCTTTCTGAGAAACCAAAAGGAAAATTATGATAGAATTTATTTCTTACTAATATTAAGTTTTAACATTTTGTTAATTTTTTTCGTCACAATAATTTCCCTGATTTTTAAGAATCATTTAAGAACCCATTCTTATTTGGTGGTGATTTTTTTTTTTTTTTTTATGTCTCTGGCTATGAATAATGATCTTACAACACCTATCAAAAACATACCATCGGTAAATACTTAGGAAAAAGAAAGATCTGGCTGTGCTGCTGGCAAAATATTGAGTATTAAGGTTGTCTTTTCATAGTGTTCTAAGTAACATCAAGAATAACTACATGTGAAAATGTATAAGTCTGAGTCACATTAGTAGATAACATATTATTATTTCAGAGTTATTAAAAAAAGTTGTATCCAAGCAGGGACTTAATTTAAAATCTCCAGAACTAAAATATTTATATTTTATTCACAAAAAAAAAAAACAACAAACCAAAAGCAGTTCCACAAAGGTATGTTATTATGTGAAGTATGCATTTAAAGGAAAAATTGCTACAGCTATGAAAGCTAGGTGTATCTTCCATAACTTATATTATTTTGCAGAATAACACCTGCACTGACCCACTCTTTCACTAAAAACTCAATGAAAGAAACCAATTAAAAATTCTTGCTATCCACACTCCAGAGAAAAGCTGTGTAGTAATGGTAAGGGAGATTAGAAAACATGGCTTGATAGGTCATGCCAGACATCTGTTCTGTAAACACACACATCGTGTTCTTTGCTACCTTGTTTTTTCTTGGTTGCTTTTTTTATTTTTACTTCATGTGATGTTAATCAGGAAAATATGGGAAACATTAAATTATGCCGTTTTATTTAAGCATCTGCTTGGGACAAAAGTGACTATGAGAGAATGATTCCCAATGGACTAATGTTGATGCTGTGAGGTGACAGCCACAGATAGCTCAGACCCATTAGAAACAGATGATAATGTTGTAATTGAGTAAAAAGCCAAGTTGATAACAAAAGAAGAGTGTGATGTAGAAGGCAGCATATAGTGGATCTGGACTGTGTTTGTTGCTCCCTCTAAGACTAAAGAATTTCTCTTAGAATTTTTTTCTTATATAAAGGTGGAAGGGTTGTTATATGTGTCAAAGATAATATCAGGAATACCGTCCTCCCCCACCACTACGTGATTTCGCACTTTACATGTTCACCCCATCGCGTTTTTTTCCTGCTATAATTCCCTTATGGGCATGCGTGGTGTGACACACGAAGGGCTACTATGTAAATAAACTAATGAATATTCAATTAAGCCCTGCCCCTCACCATGTCCACTGCAGCTCCGGAGCCGCTGCGGGGCATGTGACACATCATGAAACCACACAGAGTGTTCTCTGGCCCCTCTCCATGACGTTCCCTGCAGCCCAGTGGTCGGCTGGTGGTGCCGGTTTTGCAGGGGAGACTAGGCTCTCCCCTCCTGCAGCTCCCGGGGACACCACTGTTTTCACTAGGTGCTATGTCAGCTGCTCAGTGCTCTGCTGTGGGGGCATTCACCCCTGCCTGCAAATGCCTGTTGCCATGGCAATTGTGTCGCTATGTGACAGCACCCAGAAGCATTCTGCCCCGTTCTGTGTCATGCGTGTCCCACCTTCCACTGACTCCCATTACCCATCTGAGCTCTGCTGCACCATGTCATTTTCTGTAGCAACTGCCACTCTGCCTGCACAGGGCAGTGGGTGAGGCAGTTTGGGGCCCAGGTCCTTCCACCACTGCTGCTACAGGTCCCAGATCAAGATTCCAAGCAAGATGCCTTGCAAGCATGAAAAATCTGTCCATAGAGATGGACAGGGCCAGAATCCTCTGCACACCACTGCACAGCAACCCTGCTGCCATGGCAACAGGAGTGTGCGGGTAGGGGTGAATGCCGCTACAGCAAACATATCCATGGTGGGCCCCCAAGCAGCTAAGCACATGCATTCCCCTCCCCAACAACCAACAATGCCCAAAGCACAGGCATAGACATGGCAGGGAATAAACAGGGGTAGAAAGTTGGGATCTGGAGTGGGGGTGTGATTCCTGCCACAAGAAACCACAAATTTTCTCACAGCCCTGGCTCCACCATTACATTGTTTGTATTGCTGGGGCACAAAAATGTCGTCCAGGCAGATCCAACATAGCCTGCTCTCATGGACAGCCTGATGGTCGCAAGCTCCTAACGGAAACAATGCTCTGGGAGGTGGGGACGGTGTCGGAACCACTGGCGGAGTGGTGTTTTCCTGGCTTGGGAAAGAGTGGTTCCGCACTTCAACAGCCATGAAGGGCAGGAACTGCCTTGGATGACGACTTGGCTAAGCTCTGCAGAGGGGCTGTGGGCTACCTCACGGAAGTGCAGGGGACCCTTGGCAGCAATTTGGGAGATGGCAGGAGGCGGGACCACAGTAGCACCAGCTGAGGGAGCAACCCTGGCCCAGCAGCACAAGCAGGGCTCCAGGATGCCCCTGAACCCTTCGCAAAATAGTCTCTCTGGGGCAAAATAGTCCCTCTTTTGGCACCAGACTAACAGCGCTTCTCAGCGCCTGCACCAGATCGTTCAGCCGCTTAGCGGGGAACTTGAAGTGGTTCTCAACTCGTTTCAAAGATGATCAAACGAAATTTCGAAGTTCAATTCCTCTTTATGGCAAATTAAGAGGAAGATAAGAGTTACAAAATTTAAGAATTTAATTACCTTGAGTCAGGTCCATTTTTCTGCTTCCCGGGATGGAATGAGAAGGAACCTTTCAGGCCCCCTCCTTTCGCCCTGGAAACAGAAACTTGTCTCATCTGGGGTGCCAACTGATTTGAAGAAAATCAGTCAGGACTCAAGGCAATTGTTTGCATGCTACAGAAAAGTTTATTTTTGGCCTAAGAACCAAGGAGGAGAGCCAGCAGTACCTCCTGCCACTGCCAGGTGCCAAAAGAGGGCCGCCCAGATTTGTCACCCATCTTTAACCCCTTGTCTCATACATATGCAAATTGCCCCATGAATATTTATCATTTCAATATTATGTCATTTACTATTAGTTATTCAACCAATTAGCTTCAATGTTTTACATTCTTTTCCCCTTGTTTTGATTAATGTTCAAGTTTGTTTACCTTCACAGCTTCAGGTCACCCTTAATATTCAACCTTAACTCTCAGGCCTTCTGAATGATCCTGAAGTCTACTACTCCTTCTAAAATTCACTAGAAATTCACTGAATGTTCACTAATTCACTAAAATCCCTAGAACATTATGCCCTTACCTAACACACTCAATTTGTAATTTTCTGATTCTCCAAATCAAAGGCAGAAGAAATTTAGTGTCAAAAGCATTTATTATGCTAGACATAGAGTGGAGTCTTCTGCAAATTATGCACTACAGCTGTCCTGTACTTCTGGACAAATTTGCTTGGATATCTTTGAATCTGTGATAAGAACACAAAAGAGATCTCATCCCTCTGCCATTTTTCCAGGATATCACTGAAGATCTACAAATTTTCTAACCTGAATTTACATCTCACAAGCAAATAGCAAACAAAAAGTGCTAGAGTATTTAATTCCAACTTTTTTGTTGTTTCTTAATGCATTTTCAGTATATCTGTACTTCAAAAGTTCAATTTGAAACACAAATATTCTGTAATTATGTCTGCAGTGTGATATTCTGAGGCCGTGGGATACTCCATATCAATTCATTGTTGTTTAGGTCGGAAGAGCTCCATGGTTTTTTCATACTAGGATTCATTGCAGAAAGAGCTTAAGGAGATCTTAAGTTCTTATCCTTATTTACAAGCAAGAACTTTGATAAAATATGTTACACTAAAGTGTTAGTAGAATGACTACAGAACAAAACATTGAGATGAAGAGAAATAAAACAGAAGAGTCACTAATAAATCAACAAAAACTAATGTCCCACTGAAACAATCAGAAATAAAAGAGTATTTGTCCCCAAACTCTAAAAGATCTCAAATATAGAACTATCATATTAGTGCTTATCATAAATAAACCCTTATTCAAAGGGAACTAGATTGCATAAGATAATAGAAAGGACTCTAGACCAGAAACATTGATTTCTACTGAAGAAGTACGTAGAAATCATTTAAGAATAGACCTATGTACATTCATCTTGGGGAACATTCAACACAGATGTCACTGCTGTAAGTCTTGGATCAAAACCTGTTTATGTTTTATGACAACCTTTGGATAAGATTTATTGGGATGGCTCTTGAATTTCCAATAAACATTTGTAAGTTACCCTAAAAAAGATTCTTAGAGATATTAAAACATCATTACAAAAAAAAAAAAAAACAAACCAAACCCCATGGTCTCACCTACCATGAGATGGTAGGTGTCTCATAGATTTGGAACACAACAGTTTCAGGACAAAACAGGGGAAAATAGGAAATCGAAATTGAAAATAAATAAGTACAATGGAGATTTCCCACTGAGGTTTTCATGTATCTGTGCTGTGCAGAATGTTATTCAAACTACTAATCAATAGTGTGGAAAATGGGAAATAAGGAGGTGTAAAAACAGTGTGCTAAGAGTACAAAGTTAGAACTGACTACAAAGAGACTCAGAGGGATAATAGAATCGTGAATGACTGAGTGATAAAAATGGCAAACAAGACCCATCATAGATAAATTTAAAGAAATTCTCACAAAAGCAAAACCACTCACAATTACACATATACAATGATAAGCTTGAAAGAACTATTAACATTTAGGAAAGACATCTTAAAGTCATTATGGATGGTTCTCTGAAAATATCAGTGCACTATTTAAAAGTAGTCTAAAACTCATGTAAGTTGTTTAGGATTAGGTGGAAACACAGAAAAAAATAATTTTGTTATGTTGTAATTTCAATCTTTGTTGGATCTGAATCTTGGATATTGTCTATAGCCAGTCTTGGATATTGACTGTAGCTTTAGCCATATCCTTCTCAAAATCATGTAGAGGATCCAGAAATGGTGCAAACTAACAGCAAAGTTGAGATCAGATGTATGAGGAGTTTCTTCCTGAATTGAACATTTCATGGCCTTTAATTTAGATGAGCTATGAGGAATGGATCATATATAAATGTTATAGGAAGTTAGATGTCTTGCAAAAAAAATGATTAGGCAACATTTTTTCTCCATTTCTCATCAGAGTTTATTATGTATCTGCTGTAGAATCATCAAAATCCCTTACATTAAATCCTTTTCTACATATATATGACTGGTCTTTGGAGTTCATAGTTACAGGAAATACTGTAAGTATGAAGAGTTAAAAAACTCTAAAGTGAGTTCATTGAAGACATATCCATGTGTTAAACATTGTGCTGTGGCTGCAGCTTAAGGAGTAGGAAGTCTCAGAACCACTATCAAGCAGACACTGGAACCAGGGGAGAAATATTCATTGATTTCCATATTCTTTTTCTAATCATTTATCACAAGTTACAGAGAGCTACAGAAGATCTTTATCCTGGCCTAGTATGATAGCTTTTACATAAGACATAAGCTGTGGAAAAGTTTTCCTAGAGAGGTATAAAAGTCCTGAACTCAAATGCCCATTAGTCAATAGCAAGAATCTCATCAGTGCCAGTGGCTTTAACCTAGACCTACACCTTTCTCTCCACCCTTTAATTCTTATCCACTGTCTGGAGGCACAGGAGGAGCATCAGCCCTGTGCATCATTAATCACAGAATCACAGAATATTCTGAGTTGGAAGGGACCCACAAGGATCATCAAGTCCAACTCTTAACACTGTCTCCCTGGCGGGAATCGAACCCGGGTCTCCCACACGCCAGGTGGGGACACTTACCACTGTACTAAAGTGGGAGTTCATTAAGTTTTGCTGGACTTTGAAAGAGGCTTAAGATGTTCATCGACCTTCCAAAAGTCGTTATCACTGGTTGAATTTCACCCTGTGGGATAAGTTTCCTTGTCAGCAGTACTCAGCAACATGGGATGTAATATCTTCAGCAAATGTTTCTCTTCCATGCACTCCCAAAGCAGTAATTTTAACACCTGTGAGGAGTGGATAAGTTAAAGCAAGCTTCAGCATATCAAGTTCAACATCATGGAGTAGTTTATTTTCTCAGTCTGATCATTTTTCAGATGGCTTTCTGACATTTCTCAGTTTTGTTCTTTGTGCCTACTTCATCTAAGGAATTTACCTTACAGGATTATCACACAGCTGCATTGTGATCCCTCTATTAGGACCCAGCAGATTTGCGAGGAATATTTCTCGCAATTTGGTTTCAGGGATTTGAGAGGTTACTTGGCTAACGCATGTGCAGTGCCTCTGCTTCGCCGAAGGGCAGTGCTGGTGCTCCCTGTGTGCTCAGCCCCTGTTACTCTAAGCACAGGCGGGGACTGACCCCCACCCTGGGCACGTGTCACTGTTTCCATGGCTACAGGTGGGGAAGGGAAGTGCCCCAGGAAAGTGGGGCTGATCTGCCTGCAGCAGTGGCGGGGCAAGTGCTGTGAGTCCGGGGACACCCTTTCCCCACCATGGAGGCAGGGCGAGCGGGCACAGTGGCAGGAGCCAGGTGGTGGCAGCAGAAGCAGCTGGGACGGTACCAATCCCACGGCTGCACTGCTCTGACAGCCCTGGCGGGCCGGCATGGGGCAAGGGGCTCGGATGCCGTGGGCATGAGCACCAGGCTGGGGTGGGGCCTGAGGCGGGGAGCAGCAGGACGGGGTTTAGGCTGTGAGCACATGCGGTGGCAACAGCCTGACCCCAGCTACACAAGTGGCAGCATTGTAAAAGAGAAGCCAGGGGGTTCTTAGGGGGGGTCAGAGAGGGCTCAGAAATGCTTCCCTTTGCTTTGGCAGTGGGGGGCCAGCAGCTGGCACTTGTATCCATGGGCCAGTGGCAGGGTTTGTGCTGGTTGGTGCTGAGCACCGGGGGGCACTGGGAGAGGTGCAGCCACCAGCATATCACCAAAGCACACCAGGGCTAAGTGGGGCACAGCAGGTGGGTCTAATTTACATATTCATGACTGTGTAGTGCAGGCACAGTAGTGCACTGCAAAACAGACTTCCATTATTGTGGGGTAAACAGAACATGAAGACGTGAAGTCATGAGAGAAGAACCATGAAGTAGTGAGGGTTGACTATATTTGAAAAACAAAGTTTCTGAATTGAGACTGCAAAATCCTGGATGAAGGAGCTAATTTTTAAATTGAGAATTAGCTGCCTCCACCTGAGGAGTCAAATAGCCTATACTTGCATGATATGAAAAGTGGAGTTTGAAGTGTTTCTTACTTTGAAAAATGTGTATCTTCAGGTTCTATAGTTACAGCTAATTTAACTTTTGTTCAAGAGTAATAACTACAAAAATGTGCTCCTCCTGCAACAGAGTACTTGCATTTATTATTGCTATAGATTAGGGGTTTTTCTGCTGCTCTGTCAGTGAGGGGGTTAACAGCTCAGTTCTGGCCTTAGCTGGCCATGCTGCCATGGCCTTCGAGGTTATAGAGATAGAGGTGTCTCTGTGAATAACATATTTGGGAGAGAAGAAAAAAAACCTCAGTAGAAAGATGTAGTATGCCAGTTCAGAATCTGCATCAGGAGGCTGAGAGATTGGAGGCCCCCAGACCCACGAGAGAAGGGGCAGAGATGTTCTTCTAGGCATCCCGGTGCTGCTTGTGAATTGGACCAACCATAGTGAAAACCTACGTACCAGAGAGAGAGAGAGAACCAGTACTGCAGAATCCATCTAAGCCATAACTGAAGATGGAGAGGTAAAGCTGGACAAACTGCCGATGTTTTTGTGGAGCCCAGAAACAGAAGCCTGGAGCTAGGTCAGAGCTCGGCAGAGATCCTTTGGACAGAAGTTTTGTGCATTGTGATAAGATCTAAACTGTGTACTTTGGGATGGGCTCATAATACAAAGCAGTAAAAAGCCTGTACTTAAAAGCTGCAATCCTGGTTGTGACTTCTGGACAACAGAGAATTTCGGAAGAAATGTCGTCCTCGGGTCGAGATCTCACTTGGGAGGGGTCATGAAAGACCTTTTCCTCTCGTGAGAGAGGGAGAGAGAACTTTATGGAAGGGCAGAGAGATGGTTCCTACCCTGGATCTGGTCAGATAATACCAACTTGCCTGGTTACCGTATGTTCCCCCTTTGTCTCCTGGTGAAAAAGGGAATATTACATCTGTTGTAAGAGAAGGAGGGGTGGGGGGGAAAACGTTGCCTTCTAAATGATGCTTCCTTTGCAGTTCTGATCTTGTTAGTTAGAAAATAAATCCTTTATATTCTTTGTTTGTAGTATGCCTTGCTTATTTTGCCTGTGACCAGTTTTATTTTATTTTCCAGTTTTATTTTCCAGTGTTTTCTCCTCCAGGACAGGTTGTGGGTGAGTCTTTGGCATTCAGCCAGGGTCAAACCATGACAATTATCTATAGAGATGCTTAAAATTAAATAATTTCCTCCTTTTCCCAGCAGAACATACATTACATCTTCACTCAGAAATTCAGTTTAATTAATCTAGGTATATAATCTCTGCTGTTTTACAATTCTTTTGTTGTTGTTTGCCTGTTTTGTTTTTACACCCTTTTCTCTAGGCAAACAAGTTATATATGAGCTGGAAATGAGTATTATATATTTAGTCTTACACATTTCTTTGAAGTTAATTCTTCACTTGTCTTACCTTAGTGAAATTAAACAACAAAAACTGAAGTTGTTTGGTCTACATGGAAAGAAAACAACAGAGAGGGAAAACAACTTCCCTATTAACAATGTATCGGATGTGGATTAATGAGCACACATTTCCTTTTAGCATCTCAGTAAGAGTGGACTAATAAAAATTGTACACTAATTTGTATTCAAATGATACCATGGCACAATTATACTACTATTCTTGATTTGTTAAAGCCAGTTAAAATGATCATACCAACTGATTTTGTCAGAAAACATTTTAAAAAACCTGCAGTTATACCATTACAGTTCTATATAGAACGAAAAAATTATTATTATTTCAGTGAAGTCAGACTTGATTGTAGCTCTAACATCCCAGATGTTTGTCTTTAAGAGAGCACATTGCATCTCTTTCACATGCAAAAATTCTGGTTGTTTTTCTAACATGTTTTGTCACTCATGAAGTAAAAATGCCATCCACCCTGCAATCTTTATTTTCTTTTTCACCCGAGGTTATAGTCTTGTCACTTTTTTGGAAGTTTATGCTTTTGCTTTAGAGGTATACCATTTTGGTTTAATTTAAGACATTTCAAAACACAAAAATGTAAGTTGCTCAACTTACAAAATGTCAGTTGCTGTTGATTTCTTGACACACGAAGTGTGATTATCTTGAGAACTGCCCTTTTTCTCATGCTATTAAAAAGAATAGGTTTCATTGACCACTGCTGATAGAGACTCAGGCATTTGCAGCTTTCTGGCTCCCATGGGACTGAATTTCAGTGTATTTGAAATTCCAAGCTAAGAACATGTCAAAACTGTCTGTTACTACTGAAACCAACAGGTCTTATCCTTGAGTTCTTGTAATTCCCTTTAGTGCCACTGCAGTGGGAAAAGGGCTTCATCTTAAGGCAATAGCTGTCATAAAGGAATCCTCAGAGGACATATGCTGGCTTTACCCAGTAGCACAAAGGACAGACAGGTCTATAGGATTTACCCATAACCCCCCCTTTTTTCCATCACTAATGCCACCTTCTCCTTCTCCCTCTGTCACTTTGAGATTGTTGAATGGGAATGGGAGTAGATGGAGAGTTTTGACACTAGTGATTTTGATGTTAGGTCTTCTTGAATTATTATTGCTGATCAAAAGGCTAATTTCCCGTGTTAGCTCTGATTTGCACCAGTATGGGACATTTTCCAGAACAACTTTAGAGTTTTTAGGATTTCCTGTCTAAAATTTGATGCTGTTCAGGACCTGGCTTTTTTTCTATATGACCTCTCATTTACAACAGCATAACTTCCTCCATCTAATCTGTTTAGAAGTTTCCTTTCACCTTCTCTCAGCCATTTTGCTTCAAACTACTGTCTAATCTTTCTGCTCACTTACATCAGACACTAAGATAGCAATAATTTCCTGTATAATGTGCTGACTCAAAAAAAGTGAAAAAAGTAGCATTAAGTAAAGCTAAAGGTATTTTGATCCATTATAGTGTCAATGGAATATGACATCAAAATATTTTCGGAAGTCTGTTTTGATAATGTTTTGAATGCTTCACAGAAACAATTCACCAAGGATTAAAACAGAAATGAGTGATTTTTTTTGAGACGTACGTAGAAAGAAAACTCTAGTCACCTCAGGAACTTTTGAGCAAACTATAAGGAAAAAAGTAAAATTTGTGATATGCCAAGATTTCTCTTGGTAAATGGAAAAGTGAAACAGTAATGTAAGTGTGTAAAAGGAATTCTTACATGTGTACACAGTTATTCTCCTGCATGATTTGACAACTTCCTTAAACAACACCCTGACTTACCTCCCCTTTTTCCAAAGGCTGTACATCCTCCTTTTATCCCCTAGTTCTTTCAGGAACGCTTTCTCATCCAGGCCAGACTTCTGCCCCTCTGACTCATTTTCTGGCACATTGGGACCACCTGCTCCTGCGCCTTCATGAGCTCATTCTTAAAGAATGTCCAGCCTTCTTGGACCTCCCTGCCCTTAAGGGCTGTTTCCCATGGTACCCTCTCAATAAATTTCGTGAACAGTCCAAAGTCAGCCCTCCAGAAGTCCAGCATGGAGGTTTGGCTCATGACCCTTCTCATCACATGGCCGACTGAAAACTCTATGATTTCATGGTCAGTATATCCCAGATTTCCTCCAACCACAATACCACTAACCAACCCTTCAATATTTGTAAACAATAGGTCAAGCACAGCCTCCCCCCTGGTAGGCTCACTCACCTGCTGCATCAACTATCTCTAGGAATCTTCTGGACTGTCTCCTCTCTGCTGTGTTAAGTTACCAGCAGGTATCAGGCAGACTAAAATCTCCTGTGCTGAGGACAGGCTGCATTCTCCAGGAATTTTGCAGGCTCCTGGACACACCCCGCAGTGGCCAGACTATAAGAATTTAAACCCATGTTTTACTTTGGCAATAAATTCATGTTTTTAGGTACAGCCGTGCCTAAATCACAGAATCACAGAATCAGTAAGGTTGGAAAAGACCATAGAGATCACCGAGTCCAACCTATCACCTAACCTAGCCAAACCTGTTACTTAACCTGTTGCCATCCTGCTACCAAAACACCATCCTACCTATAGCACACTACTCTAATACCTAGGTCATGCTAGCAAGTACATCATCCAACCTTTTCTTAAAGACCTCTAGGGACGGTGACTCCACCACTTCTTGGGCAGCCCATTCCACTGAGAGATCACCCTCTCTGTGAAAAAGTTCCTTCTAATGTCCAGTCTAAAACTCCCCTGACACAGTTTAAGACTGCATCCTCTTGTTCTATCACCTCCAGATCATCCATATTTGTGAAAACCAGGTCAAGATAAACCCCACCTCTGGTGGGCTCACTGACCAGCTGGGATAGATAGCAATCCTCAATACAC
>WEKX01024222.1:37628-48059 GCA_013390025.1 Pitta sordida | reverse complement strand
TTCCCTTATTAGTTGGATGCAACCCACCTGAGTATAGCAGACCATGCTCAGCAAGGGTCACTCCATGGTCAAAGAACCTGAAGTTCCTGTGTGACGCCATGCTCTAAGCCATCTATATATACTAAGGATTCTCCTGTTTTTAAGATCATTCACTTCTGCTGTCACAGGAATCACAGAAAAAAACACCTGCATTCCTGCCCCATCAATAAATTGTCCTAACTCCCTGAATTCCTTTTTTTATAGTATTAACTCCCCTCTCACAAGCCTCATCACCTCCAGCCTGAACAACCAGCAGCAGATAGTAATCAGTGGGCTGAATGAGGCCACTAATCCTTGTAGTTAAGTCTTTAACCCGGGCATCTGGGAGGCAGCAGACCTCCCTATGAGATTGATCCAGTCTACACAGAGGACCCTCAGTTCCCTTTATGAGGGAGCGGCCTATGACCACTACCTTTCTTTCCTTTTTCATATTAGAGGTTTTGAGTGGTTTGAGAGGCTTGAGAGTCTTGACAGAGGGAGTGCCTCTTGGGAGTTCTTGGGACAAGATGATTTCATCTTAAATCCAGAGCACCAAACATATTATTTAAGGGCAGAAGGAAGGGCATCACAATATCACAGTATCACAGTATAGATAAGGCTGGAAAGGACCTTGAAGATCATCTAGTCCAACCTATAATCTAACTAACCTATCCTCTACATCTAGAGCNGTTATTATGACCAAAATGCAGAATCTGATATTTAGACTTAAAATTTCATTCTATTGGAATCTGCCCATCTCTCCAGTCTGTCCAGGTCTCTCTGCAGGGCCATCCTCCCCTCTAACAGATCAACACAGGCTCCAGGCTTGGTGTCATCCGTGAATTTACTCATGATGTCCTCAATCCCGTCATCTATATCATCAATGAAGATGTTGAACAGGACCGGACCCAACACCCAAGTGAACAAACTTTTTCCAGAAATTGAGCTTAAAAACTACATGAACTTCAAACTCTTGTTTTCAAAAAACCTGAGCAAACAGACAAAAAAAAAAGCTTTGTAGAAAAGGTGAAAAAATAGGCAATTAAGCTGGAATGCATCTGGCTTTTAAGCTTGCATTCTCTGCTTGGGCAGAGGAAAGTGAGCCCCCTCACCAGCCTGGTCCCCCTTCTTGGACAGAAGAGAGTGAGTGGCTGGCTGTGCCTGGCCAGCCCATCACCATGGGAATAGTGCTGGCACAGTCAGAGGCCAAGCCAGCCCCACTTCACACGAACATATAAAATCATAGCTTTGTTTATCTAGGAAAGAGAATGAAGCCCCATCACACATCTGACTTATCAACATAAACACAGGAAAAAAATATTTCCTGTGGTTGAAGAAAGAAGAAAAAACCCACAAAAACCTCCCTAAGAACAAATCTACTGAACCAACAGGATCTCTGTCTACACTAAAAGCTATAGCAGATAATCAGGGAAAGCATTTCCTGAATTTTGACTTAACCTTCAACAAATTGCATATGAGAGCATTTCAGAGCCAGATGCAACTTCTACAACCGTTGATGGACTACTGTTTCATGAAACTATTCTATTTCCTCTTCAGTCTGTGTGAATTTTTCTTAATCAACAATATATTGTGGCAAAACATTACAAAATTAAACAACACAGAAGAACAGTCTTTTGTTTCTAGCCTGCTTCCTAGTTGTTTCATTAGAATTAGGGTTGTCATGTGGAAGAGATAGTAGATTAACCCCTAGTCACCCTCTCCTGATGCTCAGGTGTCATGCTTTAACCTCAGCCGGGAACAAGCTGCTTTCTCACTCCTACAACATTGGAATGGGTGAGAGAACTGGAAGAGTAAAAGTAAGAAGACTCATGATTTGAGATAAAGGTTGTTTATTAGGGAAATTAGTGCATGCAAGGAACGCAAAACTAGGAATTCATTCAACATTTCCTATGGATAGGCAGGTGTTCAGTTATCGACAGGATAGCTGGGCTCCATCAGTCACATAACAGTTACAAAACCCATCACTTCAAACATTTCCCCTCCTTCCTTCATCTTTTTGCAGCATTTTATATTAAGTATGATGCCATATGGTCTGGAACATCCTTTTGGTCAGTTGGGGTCAGCTGTCTTGGATGTTTCCCCTACCAACTTGTGCAACTTCAGCCTACTTGCTGAGGGGTGGTGTGAGGACAAGAAAAGACCTTGGCACTGTGTAAACACTGCTCAGCAATAAATGAAATATCCCTGTATTATCAACACTGTTTCCTGAACTAATCCAAGTTATGTTCCAATGTTAGCTACTGTGAAAAAGATGAACTCTAGCCTAGCCAAAACCAGCACATTGTGACTCTTGTGACTCTTTAGATCTTTAAGAAATCCCTCCTCAAATACGGCAATTCATAAAATGGAAATCTCTCACTGCTGCTACAGGAGCTGTTCTATACCCCACTTTTTTGATAATTTTTATTTCCTTACTTTAAGACTTTACGTGTTCTGATGTTTTGCCCTCTACAGTTCTGATAATTCATCTGCAGATAGAAAAAGCTGAACTGCACACAATATTCAAGACATTGCTGGACGATGTATTTGTACAGCGGGATAACAATGTGCTTTGGTTTGATTTCTTTTCTTTTCGTTATTAGAACTTAAAACTTAATTTGTGCTTTGCCCACTACTTAGTACCAAGCTGACATTTTAATGGAACAATATGTCATAACACCAAGTTTTCACTCCTGAGGACAAGGATCAGTTGATAGCCCATCAGCTTTATGAGAAGTTTTCCAAAGTGTAAATCTGATCTGAGTTATATACACCATATGATTATGAAGATACTTCTGTAATCTTTCACAGTGGGATTTACTTTTAACTGTATCAAGTTACCAAAGATTTTATCTCCTCATTATCCAGACCAATTCTAAGATTCTTTCCAAATCTTCTGTACATCATAGGTCCAAACAAAGAAAAAACATCCTTCCTTCATTTTGAAAAATATATTTTCCTTCCACTCTGCTGTCTAAACTTATAGCCAATTATTTATCTGCTCAAGTGATTATTTTTTGTCTCTATATAATAATATAATATAAATCATATCATAACACTATCATATCATAACATCATAACATTTATTCCTGCATAACTTCTTAAAGAAATTTTTGTTAACAAACATTGCAGATGCTCTCCCAACAAGATTGAATTTGAATTTATCCATGTATTTTTTGACATCTTCAAAGAAACCCAAAAATATCTAAGGCATACATTTTTGTAATAAAATTTTTAAAGCCTTGTACCATTTAATTGCTAATGCATGTACACTAATGACATTAATTACTGCAGTGTTTGATTAATTTGCCATGTACATCAGTGGGGCTTACTAAGTAGTAGTGTTCAGTAATTCTATTTAGCTCTTTCTTTAAAGCAGGTATGATATTTGTCATATGTAAGTCCATAGAACCAATGTTGAGTTTGTCATGGTTTTTTTGTTTGGTTTAGTTTGGTTTAGAGCTGCCTCTTTTAATGAACATCTTAATCTTTCAAGTAGGTAGTCCTTTCAAACACAGGCAGAAATACCATGGATTTGAGGAGTTTTATAGCTCCAAAAGATATTTACTTAAAGTAGAGAAGTAGCTCTTTCCGACTCAGACTCACCTCCTGGATCCTGTACATAAACAAGACAAGAACGTCTTCTCCTGTCATGAACTCCCTAACCAACTGCTACATAATACTGTCATAGATTAGCAACGCATGTTTATGTGATATTTGCCATCCCTTTAGAACAGTCAGTAAAATTCCCTATTACAATCATGTTTCGTGCTTTTATGATCTTTTTTGATCTCTCCATTACGTTACAGTCAGTGTCATCTTCTTAGTCAGAAAGTTCATAGGTTCACAGGTTATTCCATGTTGTAAGGGGCCCACAAGGATCATCTAGTCCAACTCCCAAGCAAATGCCCGCCCAGGGATCAAACCCACAACCGTGGGACCATGAACACCATGCTCCATCCATCGGAGCCTCCCATCATCTAGACCATGTCACTGAGTTCCTCATCCAGTCTTTTCTTAAACGCCTCCAGGGATGGCGACACCGCCGCCTCCATGGGCAGACCATACCTATGAGAGACCACTCGCTCTGTGAAAATGCTCTTCCTAACATCCAGTCTAAATATCCCCTGACGTAGTTTGAGGTCATGTCCTCCTGTTCTGGTGCTGACAGCCTGAGAGAAGAGATTTACACCCACCTGACTACAACTTCCCTTCAGGTAGCTGTAGAGAGCAATGAGGTCACCTCTGAGCCTTCTCTTCCCCAAGTTGTTGATATAAAACTAACACAGTAATATTTTTCCTTTATGTGACATTTTTTTAATGTGGATATCATATTAGTAATTGATAGCGTTGTTTCACTAAAGTGATTCAGTTCTAAACTTCCTTTAACAAACAGTGCAACTCTATAACTGGCATAATATAGCCTACTTTTCCTGGACACTTTATGTCCTGTTTCCTTAATAGTTTACTTATATTCATCTTGGTCTTTCTACTGAGTTCCCAGCACGTCTGTATCAATTCATTCCTACTGGCAGCTTTATTTTAAACTATGAATTCACTGCAGTACAGAATGATAAAAAATTCATAAAGATAAAAAAAATAGCCTAAAGTTAAAGCAGATTAGGATCTTTGTTGTATAGAGAACTTCAGTTTTTCATTTTAAATGCCTTGCTGATTTGATTCAAATCACATTACAACTGAATTTCTGTCCTGGTTTGGGTTTTTCCTCTGGCAGCGAGAGGGGTTAACAGCTCCTGCCTGGGCCTCCGTCACTGCCATGGTGATCAAGATCAGGAGCAGATAGAGATAGAGACACCTCTGTGAATAACATATTTGAGAACGAAAAAAAAAGCAATAACAGAAAAGCAGATGGCTGGACCAGAGCCTGGGAGAAGATGAGCAGTATGAAGGCGTGTCCAGGCCGGTCGGAGGAGGGGTAGGAAGGGTTCCAAGCGTCTCGCTGCTGCTGGTAGAATGGACCACAGTAAAGCAGACTGTCTGCCGGAAAACCTATGGAATAGAGAGAGAGAAACCAGAGATGCAGAATCCACCTGGGGCCACGCTGAAGATGGAGGATCCAGCTGGAAATCTGCAGATGTCTTAAGAGCCCAGAAACACGGAGCCGGAGCTGAGAGCTTGACAGAGATCCTTTGGACAGAAGCTTTGTGACAGAATTGCATTATGGTAGGATCTGATCTATGTACTTCGGAACGGGCTCATATATGAAGCAACAAAGACAGTGCTTAAAGAACTGCATCCTGTGCTGTGACTCTGAGGCAACCGAGAATAGAAGAGCTATTGTCCTTGGGTTGAGATGTCACTTGGGAAAGGGTCATGAAAGACTTTTCCTCTCGTGAGAGAGAGAGAGGACTTTATGAAAAGGCAGAGAGATGGTTTCCTACCCTAAATCTGGTCAGAAATACCTGCTTGCCTGGCTTTTCCCCTACCCCTCTTCGCCTTTTTTTCTCCTGGTGGGAAAAGAGAAGATGAGATCTGTTGTAAGAAAAAGGAGGGGCGGGGGGAAATGTTGCCTTTAAAATGATGTTTGTCACATTAAGCTCTGATCTTGTTAGTTAATAAATAAATCCTTTATATTTCTCACTTGTAGCTTGCCTTGTTTTGCCTGTGATAAACCTTTTTCCAGGTTTTTTTTTTCTCCAGGAGGGGTTGTGGGTGAATCTCTGACATCCAGCCAGGGTCAAACTACAACTATTTCACATGTTCACAGGTTCACACAGGTTCACATGTTACTCCGAGTTGGAAGGGACCCACAGGATCATCTAGTCCAACTGCCCACCAACTGGACCATGTCACTGAGCTCCTCATCGAGTCTTCTCTTAAATACCTCTAGGGATGATGACTCCACCACATCCCTGCGCACACCATTCTAATGAGTGACCACTCTCTCTCTGAAAAACCTCTTCCTAGCATTCAGTCTGAACCTCTCCTGGCATAGCTTAAGGCCGTGTACTCTCGTTCTGGTGTCATCAGCCTGAGAGAAGAGATCTTCACCCACCTGGCGGCAACGACCCCTCAGGTAGTTGTAAACAGCAATGAGGTCACCTCTGAGCCTCCTCTTCTCCAGGCTGATAATGGCCTGTATGCATATTAATGACCTACATGTGTTTACGAATTAGATGTTTCACGAGACCCTGACAAGACCCTTTCCTTGTGAAGGGTGAGGTATACTGCATTATGATCTTGTATGAGATTTTATATCACTTTAGATTCCTTCAGAAAAATAGTCTTTTATTAGAATTAACTGAACATAATTGTGAGAATGCGAGAAGTTTTGCCAAATTCTACCCATAATTACCTCCATATAAAGGTACAGTAATTTTGTGCATGAATCTACTTTAGATTTGCAATTACAGAACATAAACCGCACTTTGTGTAATGACAGCAGATTTCTTCTGACAGGAAGGACTGAACAGTAGGGACAGCATCCTGACAAATCCAATGGGGACACTTCCACTCTCTGATGAACATTGTATAGATGATGGGTAGTTAATACTATTTCCCATATACAAATTTCACTCTTCGGAATTTCACCTTCCATCAAAATGCTGAACTGAATTAAACTGATTATATGTAACTAAAATAAACTATATATGCTTTATTCCTGATTTAGCAGATATAAATTGTGTAAGTTTATGCAGCTGTGGAATCTTAAATTGACTTCAAAAACTAAAAAAAATTCTTATTGTCCTGGTTTGAATGTGTTTTTTTCCTGGCAGCAGGGGGGCCTAACTAGCAGAGGTAACACCAGGCAGCTGCTGCCTGGGCCTCCACCACTGCCAAGGTCAGAAGCAGATGGAGGCGCCTCTGTGATAACATACTTAGGAAAGGAAAAAAAAATGTAGGAAACAGCAAAGAAGATGGCCAGAGCAGAGGGCGGCCAGAGAAGGGGGAAGAAATGTTCCAGGCATCTCACTGCTGCTTGTAGAATGGACCATAGTGAAGCAGACTGTCTGCCTGCAAACCTATGGAATAGAGGGACAGAGAGCCAGAGATGCAGAATCCACCTGTGGCCGTGCTGTAGATGGAGGATCATGCTAGAAAAGCTGCAGATATTTTCGAGCCCATACGCACTTGGAGCAGAGCTCAGCAGAGACCCTGAAACAGATGAAAGTGTCCATGCTTTGTGACAGAATTGCATTATGGTAGTATCTGATCTATGTACTTTGGGATGGGCTCATGAATGAAGTAGCGCAGCCAGTGCTTAAAAGACTGCATCCTGTGCTGTGGCTCTCAGGCAATAGAGAATGGAAGAGATGTTGCCCCAGGGTCTGGACTCACTTGGGAAAGGGTCATGAAAGACTTTTCTCTCATGAGAGAGAGAGGACTTTATGAAAGGCAGAGAGATGGTTTCCTACCCTAAAACTGGTCAGAAAACACCAACTTGCCTGGTTTTCTGCTACTCCTTTTTTTCCCTGGAGGAAAAAAAGGAATGTGATACCTGTGGTAAGAAGAAGAGGGGGTGGGGGAAGAAGATTGCCTTTAATATGATGCTTCTTACATTAAGCTCTGATCTTGTTAGAAATAAAAAAAATCCTTTATATTACCCACTTGGGTCTTGTCTTGTTTTGCCTGTGATAAACCTTTTTTTTTCCAGTTATTTTTCCTTTTTTCTCCCTCGTCCTATTTAAAAGGGGGGGCAGGCGGAGAAAATGAAGTGAGGGAGAGGTTGTGGGTGAATCTCTGGCATCCAGCCAAGGTCAAACCATGACACTTATCTAGGTCAAATTTAGCCAAATCTCAAAAGCATTAAAACAGAGGTTGTGATTACACTTTCCAGTCTTGATTAATTTATAGAGAAATTACTGAGATATTACTATATTTTAGAAACATACTGATAATCTTTAAGAAACAGTTTTTAGAAAGCCTTAACAAATTTATAATGTAATGCTTAGTAAAACAAGTGTTTACTGTGTAATTTGCAAACTGCTGTTACCCTTCTGTTTTGTGTTTCTTTGGATATATCAATATACATCTCAAAAGAATCTCTCAACAAGATATTACTAACTGTTCAGAAAGGAAAGAAGCAGAGGCACTGTGCATGCATCGACCAGGAAGCTCCAAAAATCTCTGAGGCAGATTCACAGGGAAAATTTCTCGTGAACTAGTGAGGTCACGATGGAGAAGTCACAATGCAGCGAGGCATGACTGTGTTTACTTCTTTTATGAGTGTGTACCAGAATGGCTTAATTTCTTCAGTGGGAAATACCTTGGCCTGTAAAAAGTAAGGTATTGATAAGCAAGTCAGATTTTAAAATACTATATCAATAGCTAAACACAAATTTTCAGAAAGTTTGATACTGTAAAGATTAAAGTGATAGATTCTTTTATCATAGTGGAAACCATCTTATTGATTATGAGAGAGATGAATTTCAATAGAACATGAGACCAACAAAATCATATCGGCCAAGTATGACATTTGTCTTCAGCAAAAAATAAAGTTGTTATCTTTCTCACATGCAAATAATAAGCAAAATATAGCACAGTTCAGTACATAAATACTCTTATGAATAATAACACTATCTATCACAGTATCAATCATGTTAAGAAATTAGTGGAGAAAAAAAATCAAATGGTGCTTATTACAAGGATATTGAAACTCTTCTTGGAAGTCTGACACCATGTTGTGATTTTTAAAACAATGTATTTGAGTCCTAAGAAACCATAATTTTATCTCTGTGAAGCCTCATGCAGCAATGCTTTAAAATAAATGACCTTTCCCATTTTTTAATCCTTTTGACTTTCACCACATTTTTGTTTGGGTTTTTTTTTTTTTTATTTTGCCTTAAGATTGGTTTTGACTACTTCTTCAAAGATTGGAAATATAATTTGCTTAGAATAAAAGCCTAAATAAAATGTGTTGACAGAATTTTTTATGTCAAAACTGTTTATTCCCCATTAAGCTATCAACCTGGGCAATACTTGTAAGCACTGGAAAAAACATTAGAACAGAATGTAGACCTTTTGTCAGGAGAGTACAAATGCTGATTTATTGGAAACTTGACCATAAGGATAGTAGCATGATTTTAGCTCTTATCTTGTACTGCCTTGCTTTGGCAGTGGCACCTCGCAGAGTTCCTATAGGCTCTGCAGTGCCAAATTTTGCTTGTTGTCAGGAGTTCTGATGAATTATGTTCCTTGTACCTCATTTAATAAAAAGGAATAGGGAGAAAGAGCAAAAAACGTTTTGTTCTAATCCCGCCCTCATGGATTTAGGAGGGGTAGGTCCTGCCTGACCAACCTGATCTCCTTTTATGACCATGTAACTCACCTGGTGGATGTGGGGAAGGCTGGGGATGTAGTCTACCTGGACTTCAGCAAAGCATATGACACTGTCTCCCATAGCAAACTCCTAGAGAAACTGTTGGACCATGGCTTGTGCAGGTGCACTCTCAGCTGGATTAAGAACCGGATGGATGGCCAGGCCCAGAGTGGTGGTGAATGGTGTCACATCCAGTTGATGGCCAGTCACTAGTGGTGTCCCCCAGAGGTCAGTGTTGGGACCAGTCCTGTTTAATATCTTTACTGGCGGTCTGGATGAGAGGACTGAGTCCATCATTAGTAAGTTTGCAGACGACAACAAGTTTGGAGCAATTGTCCATCTGTTAGTTGGTAGGAGGGCTCTGCAAAGGGACCTCGCCAAGCTGGATAGATGGGCAAAATCCAACAGCATGGGATTTAACAAGTCTATGCGCTGGGTTCTGGACTTGGGCCACAACAATCTCATGCAACGTTAAAAGCTGGGAACACAGTGGCTAGAGAGCATCCAGGCAGAAAGGGACCTAGGAGTTGTGGTTGATAGCTGGTTGAAAATGAAGCAGCAGTGTGCCCAGACAGCCAAGAAGGCCAGTGGCATCCTGGCCTGTGTCAGGATTACTGTGGCCAGTAGGTCCAGGAAAATGATTGTTCCCCTGTTCACTGGTTAGACTGCACCTTGGGCGCCTCAGTTTAAGAAAGATATTGAGATATTTCAGTGTGTCCAGAGCAGGACAACGAGGATGGTGAAGGGGCTGGAGCAGAAACCCAATGAAGAGCGGCTGGGGGAACTGGGTTTGTCCAGTCTGGAGAAGTGGAGGCTCAGGGCGGACCTTATCACTCCCTACAACTACCTGAAAGGTGGTTGTAGATAGGTGGGGGTTGGTCTCTTCTCACAGGCAATCAGTGGCAGAAAGAGAAGACATAGTCTCAAGCTGCACCAGGGGAAGTTTAGGGTAGATGTTAGGAAAAAATTCTTCCCATTAGAATGGGCTGCCCAGGGAGGTAGTGGAGTCACCATCCCTGGAAGTGTTTTAAAAGAGACAGGTTGTGGCACTTAGTGACATGGTTTAGTTGAAGAGATGGTGTTAGGTAATAGTTTGGACTTGATCTCAAAAGTCTTTTCCAACCTAGTTAATT
>WEKX01024222.1:15558-36089 GCA_013390025.1 Pitta sordida | reverse complement strand
CAGCAGTGTGCCCAGACAGCCAAGAAGGCCAGTGGCATCCTGGCCTGTGTCAGGATTACTGTGGCCAGTAGGTCCAGGAAAATGATTGTTCCCCTGTTCACTGGTTAGACTGCACCTTGGGCGCCTCAGTTTAAGAAAGATATTGAGATATTTCAGTGTGTCCAGAGCNGCATCCAGGCAGAAAGGGACCTAGGAGTTGTGGTTGATAGCTGGTTGAAAATGAAGCAGCAGTGTGCCCAGACAGCCAAGAAGGCCAGTGGCATCCTGGCCTGTGTCAGGATTACTGTGGCCAGTAGGTCCAGGAAAATGATTGTTCCCCTGTTCACTGGTTAGACTGCACCTTGGGCGCCTCAGTTTAAGAAAGATATTGAGATATTTCAGTGTGTCCAGAGCAGGACAACGAGGATGGTGAAGGGGCTGGAGCAGAAACCCAATGAAGAGCGGCTGGGGGAACTGGGTTTGTCCAGTCTGGAGAAGTGGAGGCTCAGGGCGGACCTTATCACTCCCTACAACTACCTGAAAGGTGGTTGTAGATAGGTGGGGGTTGGTCTCTTCTCACAGGCAATCAGTGGCAGAAAGAGAAGACATAGTCTCAAGCTGCACCAGGGGAAGTTTAGGGTAGATGTTAGGAAAAAATTCTTCCCATTAGAATGGGCTGCCCAGGGAGGTAGTGGAGTCACCATCCCTGGAAGTGTTTTAAAAGAGACAGGTTGTGGCACTTAGTGACATGGTTTAGTTGAAGAGATGGTGTTAGGTAATAGTTTGGACTTGATCTCAAAAGTCTTTTCCAACCTAGTTAATTTTGTGATTCTGTGATCAAAAAGGAACCAGCGTCACTTTAATATCCCTCTCATTTGTAACACTGAATAAATAATATAAAAATAGTCATAACATCAAATGCTAAGCCAGGTATATTCCCTAGTTTTAATTTAATTTCATTTTTTCCCTGTACTTCAATTGGATGAATTTCAGTGGTGCTATCCAACTGAATAATATACAGTGTCAGGCATTCAGCATGTAACAAGGTTTTATGTTCTAGCAGATACAAAAGTATGATCTTTAAAATGAAGGAAAATGCTGGAAATCTTTTTAATTCCCCCCCCCCCCAATTCTTTATTTATAATTGATTTTTTCATAGGTACACAAAATTAACCAAAATTCTCAATTTTATTAGCTATTAATTCCAGGGCAGTGCAAGCAGTGACTTATTTACACATTTATATTTTTAGTTCTTACTGAAATACTGATAAATAACTCATTTTGTTTGACTACTTGTCAGCCATCAATCCACAGTTACTTCTAGCACTAGGACACAGCATAGTGATGTTTAAAAATTTTGTAGCCAGAATGTTTACTAATAAATGCTTTAACACTTAGAAATTATTTTCAATTTAAATACTGTATATTCATAAAGATTTCTAAAAATTCATTTTTTAGGCAAAAGGATACTTAGGATATATAACTCCCTTGTTGATGGTTATGTGTTTTGGTCCTGATGATCTCAAAATTCAATCAGTGATATGGGAGTAATTTGTTTCTATATGTATGACTCTCAACCAAATGCTCTAGATGCATTATGCTGATAGATTAAGATGAATTGTGTCATTTTATCTGTTTAGAAAATACCACAAAATATGGGATTAGGCATTACTCAATGGTAAAGTGCATACTGCATTTGCTAGCCCTTAAAAAAAAGAAAAAAAAAAGAAGAGGAATGGTATCTTTGAACAGGAAACGAAAAGGAAATATATTTTTCTAAACTTTTGGAACCATGATTGTTCTTTAAAAAGGATTGATAGATGAGGAGCCAGACTCATTAGGTTGAATGGTGCCCTTCAAGCCTTGGGAAGGTGAGGAGCTGATATTTGTGTTTTATAGGGAAGTGTATAGGGTCTGTCTGAGCCCACAGCAGTCCCCACAATGCTGTGCCTTGGAAGGGTGTTGATAACACACAAGTGCTTTGACTACAGCTGGGCACAATGCCCCTTCCCCCTAACTGAGGATGAGATTCTGGGAGGGCACACGAGCAGGCCAGGTGACCCAGACTGACCAAAGGGATATTCCATACCATATGACGTCAGTTCAGACATAAAAGCGGAGGAAGGGAGCAAGGACGGGGGACATTCATTGTTCTTCCCAAGATGTGTAGGGGCCCTACTTCCCTGGATATGGATACTTCTGCGGATAGGGAAGTAGAGATTAGTTCTTTTGCTTTGCTTCTGCATGGGCTTTTGTTTTGCTTCATTTGTGCTGTGTTAAACTGCCTTATTCCAAACCACCCTTTGTATATCATCTCATTGTCGGGACTGAGCGACCACTCGGGCCCCTGGCATCCAGCCGGGGTAAAACCCGTTACAGGAAGTCATAAGGATCACTGGAAAAGTAAATTTTAGATTTTAAAAACTGAGAAAGCGGGAAGATAACAGTCCCTAAAATCTTATTTGAGGTTCACGGAATGGCAATCTGTGCACTATTTTACAATGAAACTCTACTGTACCCTGAGAAAGAAGTACTTTTATTTTGAAATCCAAAGGGCTCAAGGGAACTCAAAGGTGTTTTAACGAAATTTACCAGAAAGGGACCGTATCATTCGAAATGATATTTCTCTTATACAATGTTGTTCAAAATTTAAATCTGACAGAATTCATACCAAATGTTCAACTAACACCTTAACTATTAGAATACGTCCTCCGAAGTTGGGATAAATATTCCAGATATCTTAAATAATCTCTATTATTGAAAATATCCTAGATGTCTGTATTGTTTGCTAAAAGATGCTTCAATTAATCTTAGAATATAAGACCACCTAAGACTAATCATATATGGCCTTTGATACATAAAAGAGCATCAGAGAAACCTATTCTTTATTTTGTTTCACTGTAATTTTTCTATTCTCTATTATTTCATCAGTTGCTTACATAGGAGGCATTCCACACCTGTAATACACTTGGCACAATAATTTAGTATTCTTTGTGAGATACAAATGTTCATCTCATACATCCTTGGAATTTTGACAGCAACCATTTTTGTCCCATGTGACCAAAACCATCAATAAATAAAAATGACCTTTTCTGCTCTTCTAAGAAATAATGAAAGCAAAGCATTTAGTCTACAAATACTTAGGGAAAAATGTTATGATCCACAATATGCCTTGTGCTTTTAATTTTCATGACAGAATCATTTTGTTATGAGATTTTCTATATCTGCAAAAAGGAACTTTATTTCTTGCAAGACATCAATTCCTCCATCTCATTTGTTAAAATATGCTAAGCTTCCAATAAATTAGATAGACAACTGATTTCATGGGTTAGTGAGGGTGAAAATGGTAAATTTAACACTACATTGTAAATTAATGATCATAGGCATGAAACTCACACTGACATGAACAGGTTTCCATCCTTTATGAGTCCTGGATGCACCGTCCAGAGGGTAGAGTTGTACCTGATTGATGAAAATCTTTTAACACAAAAAACTCTATATATACTAAAAGCTCCTCAATGTCTCCTGAAAGCAAATCTATAAAGAATATTGAGAGTAGTAAGGAAATTCTGCCTAAGAATAATATTTACATTTCTGTTTTAAAATGTAATGACAATTCAAGATAACCTTAAAGTAATCTTTTTATAAACTAGAAATACATGCATGAAGGACTGCCTTTGCAGTGGATGTAAGAGTGCTACCATATTAAATCAGATTCTATTGCTTCAGGAAGGAGCATGTTAGTATCATCTATGACTTTTTAAACTGACAACCTGATTTACATGGTATATAGCTCTGTAGTAATTCCACATTAGTTAGGACCTCATCTCGTTTCCATTAAGGGCAACTTAATCTCTTATGGGAAGCTTAAAGGAATCTGGATGAAATGGCAAGTACTAGAATAAACCTACAAGTTAGAAAAAAAATTCTTCATTCAGAGTAAATCTGAAAAACATGTTTACCTCTCTGATGAAGTCTTATTACGTAACTTCACTCTGACTTTTTTCAACATATCATGCCTCCCAAATATTCAAAGCTGGCCATAGAGGAAACACTAAAGAGGTAGTCAACTCTCCATTTTAGCAGCGGTATCACTTACTATAATTTCTCCTTGTTTTTACTGTGATGAAAAGCATCATGCTCCACTATTTTAGTTCTTCAAAACGGTTGAACTAAAAATGTGTAACTTCAAGTAGCAATCAGGAATGGCTTATCAAATAGGAAAAGACAATAATATAAGAGTATATTAATTAGTCCAGGGGGAAAAAGTAAGTTCATTGCAATCATTCAGAGAAAAAGAAAACAAATTAGCATGATTAACATACATATATATATATATATGAATCTTTCTAAACAAAGCGCTAGAAAATTGATTAATTTTATTGTGTTAGCACTTTTGAGATTGTTTTACTTCTTTTTGTTACATTGTGAACTAACTCTCTCTGTCAAGATTGTCAGGGGGAATAGTGAAATGATACACTCAGAAGACTCCTAAGAGGGATGATTCATATAATTGTCTATTCAAAGACAAGAATTATCTTTTATATTGCCACAACCTTGTAATCAAGATATTTATGTTAACTTCTGCAATGAAGAACAGTGGAAAACTATTAAAGATGTAATGCATATATTTTAAATATTCTTTCATTAAACCATGAAATTAAAGACCAACAAGCATTCTTTCCTGTAATAATGCAATAAGGAATTATACAGTAATTTACAATGAGGTATTCACAGTAATGTAAAATCTGTTAAAAGTTTACATCATAATTTCATTCTTAAAGATATATATATATATATATATACTCCTTTCAAACAGTTCCCTGAAGCAGTCCTTACAATGCAATATATAAGTAAGTATTTTGCACTTTCCTAAATGCATAATGGTAAATATGAAAAAAAATATATGAAACCATCATCATGTGATTAGTATTACAAGTGTTGAATACAAAAATCACACAACAGTTATTATTTCCTGGCTTACAGATAAACAGTGAGACATAAAATAAGAACTCTGATGTGCAATGGCCTTGCCTAAGCCTTGAGAAGATTGGAAAGTGCTGGCAGTGAGTAGTTTCAGCTTCTAGGACTCTGCACACTTACTGATATCATATCTTCTTGCCCTTAATTTAAGGGTCTTCCCCACATCAACTGTACAATAAATAAGCAACAGTAGTTCACAGGTGCAGAGGTTCACAGCTTATTCGGAGTTGGAAGGGGCTCACAAGGATCATCTAGTCCAACTCCCAAGCAAGCTCCCACCCAGGAATCAAATTCACAACCCTGGAGCCATGGGCACCACCCTCCATCCAACTGAGCCTCTCATTAATTCGACCATGTCACTGAGTTCCTCATCTAGTCTTTTCTTAAACACCACCAGGGATGGTGACTCCACCATCTCCCTGGACATACCATTCCACTGAGGGATCACTCTCTCTGTGAAAAAGTTCTTCCTAACATTCAGTCTAAACCTCCTTTGGCGTAGCCTGAGGACATGTCCTCTTATTCTAGTGCTGGTAGCCTGAGAGAAGAGATTTGCACTCACCCAACTGCAACCTCCCTTCAGGTACTGTAAACAGCAATGAGGTCACCTCTGAGCCTCCTCTTCTCCAGCAGTCGCTCCCCGTAGGCCTTGTTCTTCTGTCCTTTCACCATCCTTGTCACCCTTCTCTGGACCCTCTCAAGCAGTTCAATATTCTTAAACTGTGGAGACCAGAACTGGACACAGTACTCAAGATGTGGTCTGATGAGCGCTGAATACAGGGGAAGGAAAACTTCCCTAGTCACAGTGTCACAGTATCACAGTATTAGCAAGGCTGGAAGAGACCCTGGAAAACATCAAGTCCAACCTGTAAACAAACACCAAACCGTTGTCCAAACCATGCCACTATTCACAGGACCATCCAGTGTGACTCCCCACCTACTAGACCATGTCACTGAGCTCCTCATCGAGTCTTCTCTTACACACATCCAGGGACAGCAACACCACCACCTCCCTGGGCACACCATTTCAATGAGAGATCACTCTCCCTGTGAAAAACCTCTTCCTCAAATTCAGTCTAAACCTCCCCTGCTGTAGCTTAAAGCCGTGTCCTCTCATTGTGGTGTCGGCAGCCTGAGAGAAGAGATCCACACCAGTGTGGTGGCTACCTCCCCGCAGGTAGTTGTACACAGCAAATAGGCAGCCTCTGAGCCTGCTCTTATCCAGGAAGAACAAGCCCAGCTAACGCAGTCTCTCCCCATAGGGTTTGCCCTCCAGGTCTTTCATCATCCTTGTCACCCTTCTCTGGACCCTTTCAAGCAGCTCAACATCGTTCTTAAAATGAGGAGCCCAGAACTGCACACAGTACACAAGATGTGGCCTGACCAGTGCCAAGTACAGGGGAAGGATAACTTCCCTAGTCCGACTGACCACACTGTTCCTAACACAGGCCAGGATGCCATTGGCCTTCTTAAACACCTGGGCACACTGCTAGCTCACATTAAGTTTCCTGTCAGTCATTACTCCTAAATCCCTCTCCATTTCAACACTCTCCAGACACTCATCCCGCAGCTGATAGTGATGCATGGGATTGTTATGCCCAAAGTGAAGAACCTGATAGGGGGAGGAAGGCGAGACAGCACCTGCCAAGACCTCACCCCCTACCCTGACCGCTTGCCCTGTCCGAGTGAACTGCGCAAACTGCCTTTTAGTTGCTTATTTACACATGCCCCGCGGTTGCCCAAGCCCCCCGCAGTTGCCCAAGCCCCCCGCTGGAATGACCCTGTTTGCTTTGCTCCTGTTCGTCGTGCTCCTGTTCGCCGTGCTCCTGTTCGCCGTGCTCACAGGAGAGGCAATGGTTTAAGTACCCACAGGTGGCAAGTCACGTGGTCCCCATGGGACTCGCAATGTGAGTTGTGGAAGACCAAAGTAATCGCTCATTGCTAGATCGCCGCTGCGCCGGCCCCTGCCCTCCGGGTCATGTAAGGGGGCTCTCCCAGCGTGGCATGTGCTCTGGGTGCTGTGCTGAGATGGCGCAACTGCCGGGGAGCTTGTGTTGGGTGCCCTATCAGTCCGAAGCAGTCGTTCGTCGCTAGATGTTACATATTTGAGAAATAGATAAACACCTTGATGATGATGATGACGATGATGATGATGGTAACGATGATGATGATGATTAAGATCACTTTAATTGCAAGGGAATAGCATTCTGGAATCTGTTTATGAAATATATTAATGGCCTTTGATTAATTGTAATATTTTAATTTAACTTTTTTGTCCTTGCTGACGTATGATTAACCTATACAAACACATGGTGACATTGTTAGATATACTAAGAAGATGATTAGTTCTACTTTCCCAGTTCTGAAGATTTTTGCCCATTCATTTCCTAAATTGAAGGACTTGAAGAAGCACATCTGTGAGCAAGCCTGACTTAGAAATTCTTGAATCAAAAAATAAAGGTTATTAGTGCCTTGCATGGAAGTGCTAGGCTTTATTTAGTTTAAAAAAGATAGCATATAATTGATATTTATCGAAATTATTTTGCAGGTAGATAAATTTTCCATTCATTATAGGCTCGTGTAACACAAAGTCTTGTTATGAATTTAAAAATACAATGATTTTTCTACAACATCCTTAAATGTGTAAATATTAGATAGAGATTTAAATTCTACTTCTTGTAGGCAGTTTGTTCAAGACCTTTTGTAATATTTTTAGACGATTATAAAATCTTACCTAAACACAGCACAGGGATGCTGCCCAACCAAATGCTTGAATTAAAAACTTCATTCTGCTCTTAATGTGACTCTGTTAGAACATTAATGTAACTTTACCTTTTGATTTGTATAAACTAATCAGAAGAGCAGTTATTGTAAAGCTTTTCTTTGCTCAGCTCAGGCAAATTAACATGATATTCAGTTTATTAAGGTGTTATTAGTGAATATGCCTCTGGTGTTTGTGAAATCCCATCCGTCCTTTCCCGCTGTTCCCCTAATTCCACCTATGAATCACTATTATCAGATCAGGCTTCAATTGCACAGAAATCCTTTACAGATCCCTCTCATTTATGTGTGTTTCACCTTTATTTTTTTACATACAGATAAGATATTGCACTGGGCTCCAAACTAAACTGGTATAATAATTCTACCCAAGAATTTCCAAGGTAAATTATGTAATAATACCATAAGAGAAATTGCCTGAACTTTCCCATTCTACCACTAGAGCATATAATACAATGTATCATGTCTAATTTTTGATTTTGATTTTAAAGTAAGGATAAAGTTTTGCTTTTTATTTGTCAATTAAGTGAAAAGATGAACCTGTATAAACAGATTGTCACTACAAAACATTAGAGTTTTGCAGACAATTCTTTTTCTCTCTCATTTCATAGGTCTTAAGTTTCAAATGATTTGCATGCTTTCACAGAAAAATTGTTAGCTGAGAGAGATTTTAAACCCGACAGTATAATAGATCAGTTTGACTGAGCGTTTTTATTTATGAAATACAGCACATATTTGAATTATATTCCTTAAAGAGTCTGCACATAAATAATTTAAAGTGAGAAAAGGAAGCCCTCAACGGAAGTTGAATAGCCCATGTGGAGGGGAACTATTGCTTGAAATTATTTAGTCTATCAATCTGAAAAATATCTACACTCCAGAAGACTACATTTTGTCTATCAAACAAAATTCTATAAAAGTCTAGAAGCATAAGGTACTGTAAACTGTGTATTAGTAATAAGAAAAGTAATAACTTCAATTACTGGAAATAAAATCTCTACATACTAATAAAAATTGAAACTATTATTCTTTCTCATTTTATTTGTATTACACCTGATGAGCAATATCTATCAGAAAATTGTAGCTAGATTTTTCTGTATAAAGATGTTTACTGTTGACTAAATTTAAGCATTTGTGAAATGCTCTGCTGCTCATAGGATTATGTAACTGCTTTATTAATTTGTTAAGTTATATCTTGAGAGCAGATTTTAAATACAAATGAAACAACGAAAGGTTAATTTTGTGTCAGAATTATACACAAGATCTGCAATAAACTAAAAACCCCCTTTATCAAAATTATATGGAGTATCAGTATAGAAAATATTAATAATATTTTGTTTTATATTCTCAGGTACAGTGGTAGACCTGACAGAAATGCAGGAAAGAGTAAGAAAAAGATTTTAAATATACTAAGATACATTAGAAGTACCTCCAATGAACCAAAACTTAAAATTCAAGGAAAACTAGAAAAATAAAGTTTTCCTTATCCCCTTTTCGAGCTAGTAGATAAGTTTAGTTATTTTGTGAAGGGGGTGAGGATGCACAAACAAACACGTAAACCCCCCCAACACAAACAACACCACAAAACAAAGCTAACAACAAACATAACCAAAACAAAAACTTGGCTTTTCAATCAAACATCTATTGTATTTCCAAGCATGAGTGATTCATCACCAATGGAAATAGTGGATCAGTGATTGGAAATAAAACAGATGATCTGCCTCTGGAGTACAATATTTTCAAAAGTTGTGACTGTGGCTCTATACTTTTACTGTAAAATGAAATCCTTAACCAGAGTCTTACTTATAAAGTCTAAAGAGGCCCTATTAACTGCCTTTAGTGGGCCTTGCAAAACTGAAGATATCCATCTTCAGTTGCCCCCAATATTTTCCCAATCCAGTGGTTGGGGGTTTTTTAACATCAGATGGAGTAAAGGAAAGAAAAAGCATATTTTCTGCAAACAAAGTACATTTCGTTTGCAAAAAAAGTTATTATAGATTCATGACAATTTGTTCTGAGAATACATTTTTGGCAGAATCTACCAAATGCCACTATTAAGTGGCTGAAAAAAGTATTGCTTTATGTGAATTTAGGTATCTGCATTAATGTGAACATGGATATATATGAATGTAGGAAAATAAACTGACTACTCTTTTGGGAGAACTAAATGTTTGCACAGGTTGTTACTTGTAGTTACACTGATAGCATCACTGGTTCACCCAGATGGTTATTCCATGCTGTGGGAAATCAGCACTGTTTCCCTAGGAACTGGAAAATATATTTTGATTTTATTTCCGTGTGTTTCATTGCCTAGTATGTTCACAGAAACTCTTCACAAAAGGAACAAACTTAAAGAAGTTCCTTTTCTACCTCTGTTTTCAAACCACAGCCCCCTTGCCCATTTTATATAACCTAGACATCTTCACCATTCATATGTTTTTTTTGGCAACACTGCTGATATGCTCCATTACACCACTTTTACCAGTTCTTAATAGAATTAATTTTTTGATGCTCTTTTCCACCTTACTCTGCTGCTTCACAGTATCACAGGGTTGATAAGGTTGGAAAAGACCTTGACGATCATCTAGTCCAATCTATAATCCAACTAAAACCTAACAGCTGTAACATTTATATCATGACCCTCAACAACTCATCCAGTCTACTCTTAAACACCTCTAGGAATGGCGATTCAACTACCTCTGCGGGCAATGTATTCCAATGCCAGATCACTCTTTCAGTGAAAAACTTTTTCCTAGTGTCAGGTCTAAACTGCCCTTGCTGGAGCTTAAGACCATGACCCCTTGTTCTATCTCCAATGGCCAGAGAGAAAAGACCGATCCCTGCCTGCCTACAACCCCCTTTTAAGTAGTTACAGACAGTGATAAAATCACCCCTGAGCCTCATCTTTTCCAAGCTAAATAGACCCAGAAATAAGCATTCCCATATGAGGTCTCCTCATGCTGCAGCAGAAACAAATTTTGTGTCTTTTTTCCTTCTTTTTTAGTAGAGAGATGACAGTATCAGCAGTTATCTCAAGTAATAAGAAAATTGTGTCATTTTAAAAGTCTGTGTAGATACAGCTGCATCTCAGATACACTCTGAGTAATCCCTACATATATTAAGCACCAAACGACAAGAAATCTTTCTTCAGAGTTCTCTTTGCGTAGCACAAAAAACCAAGATGCACACTATAGTTTGATCCTGTGTACAGTTCTACTACTGTGGATGCAGATACATCTTCTCTATAACAGGTTTATTCTGTTTGTTTAAGAAGCTGATTCCCTTTACTTTTAAATCAATCAGAAAAGCAATTGTCTTTCTGGTCTGTATCACAATCTGACTTGCATATGGTCTTATATTTAAAGGCATTGACTTGATATGACTGTTAACAACTATTTCAAATCCTGGACCATCCCTTTGTAGAATTTTATCACGTCTTTTCAAAAATGGCCATTACTTTTTCAATAAAACAATTTTGACATAAGTTCATATTAAAATTTGCAAAACTTTGTTTGTCTTTTTTCTGTGAAAACAGAATTTGATATGAATTTTTTTAAAACTGAAGTAATGTCGACAAGTTATGGTTATTTTTATTTGAAAAAAAGTTGTTTTAAAACCAAAGATTGACTTTTTTTAATAAAAATATCTTCTAATTTATCTTGGTTTTGAAGTAAAATTTTTAAAGCTATATATAAACATAGAGTTTTCCAATTGGTTTTCTCTACATGAGTGTTTAAATTTGAGGTACAGTGAGCCCCTGCTACTTTGTGCTTCATTATTCATAACTTGAATACATCGGGGGGGGGTTCCCCCACTTT
This sequence comes from Pitta sordida, assembly GCA_013390025.1. Classification (NCBI taxonomy): domain Eukaryota; kingdom Metazoa; phylum Chordata; class Aves; order Passeriformes; family Pittidae; genus Pitta; species Pitta sordida. The sequence goes on along the minus strand of WEKX01024222.1, from coordinate 24,531 downwards.
ACCAGTTTGTTCTAGATTAGAACAATACATTCCAGGTAAGCTGGGAACCTTCCTGGAGTGGAAAGGTGAAAAAATATCCTTATCTACTTTGACTTTTTAATCAAAGGGGTTTCAGCCAAAAAATGTAGAAAAAGGAAGTCACAATTATTTACACATATATGAAGAAATAAAAAAAAAACCCAACCCCTAAATAGTAACATAACGGTAACAAGGCTCTCCAGCCAAAAGACAAAAGGAGTCCTCTACCTTTACCCAACAACTCTTGTTAAGGAATTCTGCCTTTGGTTTAATTAGTTTAACTCCTCCCTTCCTCAGAGTCTGAGAACGGTATGGCAGTTATTAGATCTAGTCCATGTTTACCCTATTTACTGCTGCTACGTGGATTTCATTTATTGCAGCATGTTTCCAGACTGGACCCCTGTGATATTCAAGGGTTTACTGTATTATAAACTTTCTGAGAAAGTATGAGNCCAAAAGACAAAAGGAGTCCTCTACCTTTACCCAACAACTCTTGTTAAGGAATTCTGCCTTTGGTTTAATTAGTTTAACTCCTCCCTTCCTCAGAGTCTGAGAACGGTATGGCAGTTATTAGATCTAGTCCATGTTTACCCTATTTACTGCTGCTACGTGGATTTCATTTATTGCAGCATGTTTCCAGACTGGACCCCTGTGATATTCAAGGGTTTACTGTATTATAAACTTTCTGAGAAAGTATGAGAAATGTGGTGTGAGCTGCTCTGTTTCATACAAATGAAAACTATAACATCTCCCACCCTACTGAGGCTGTACCTATAGTAGTGTCCAGTTCTTGTCCCCACAATTCAAAAAGACAGACAGACTGAAGAAAGTCCAAATGAGGACCACAAAGGTGATCAAAGGGCTGAAGATCCTGTGCTACGAAAAAGGACTGAAGGAGTTACGGAGAAAAAATGGCTCATGGAGACCTCATTGCAGTATTCCATTATTTAAAGGGTGACAAAAAAGGGGACAAAGATCATTTTGTTCTCTTTCTTCACATGAAAAAAAGTAGGCAGTGATTTGTACAATGTAGGGGAAAATTTGAAGGAGTTAGAGCATTAGAATCCAGTAAACAGAAAGATAATCTTCATGCAAATGTATTAGACATTTCCACAGATTATTGCTGAAAGACAATGTCTTTCCAATGTCCTGAAAGAAACTTTATGTGATCAGGTCTTTTGCAACTATAACTGTCCTAATGCACTCCTCTGACTTCTTATCTGTCATTACCCCTCAGGCTTACAAAGCTTTCCAGCCATGCAATACTTTGTATTACTTTAATCTTCTTTTTTATCTTGCATTTCACAACCATTTGTTAGATCTTGATTTTTTTTCCTCCTATATCCCCATAAGCTGTTTGTTTGTCCACTCCTGAATCAAAAGCTATATCCAAGCACTCTTTAGATTTTTAGTCGTGATTGGTTTAGTCATCTCCTAGATGAACTTCCTGCTTTCAGTTTGTTAAAAACACCACTGGCAAAGTTAGCATTTGATTGCAGTTTTGATCAGATTTGGCCTTTTCTCAGACTCTCACCAGGACTTCCACACTGACTATGTCATGCATAGGCTCTTAATGTTTTTCAAGCTTTAAGTAATTTAGTTTTGGCCTTCTTCAGCATTGTCTGGTTTTACTTCTTCTGTAAATACATGGAACTCTTGCATTCCTTTACCTTTTAAGTCCTTACTGCCTTCTTTGCTGCTGATTCTGCCTTTAGCTGGTCTGCTAAGATTTCAGTCTTTTCTTTGAAGTATAAAGTGTTCTTTCAAAGGAAATGTACATATGTAAAATCTCCTTTCAGAGAAATTCTTGTTGTTAGTATTACTGATTAAACACAATAAAGGCTGACCGACCTGATAAAAAGGATGACTGATGTGATATCTATCTACAGTGAGGCAACTACTGGATGAAGGGAGAAAAGTAGATGTTGTTTATCTTGACTTTAGTAAGGCTATGGACACTGTCTTCAATTACTTGCTGATAGACAAATAATGAAATCAGATCTAGATAAAAGGAAAGGGAGGCATATTGAAAATACTCCCAACTGCTGGACTCAGAGGGCTATGATCAGTGACAAAATGTCTCTCTGAAGGTTAATCTCTAGTGAGATACTCCAGATGCTAAGATTGAAGCCAATGCTATTTAATATCTTATTAAGAACCTGGGATAGAGCAAAACTTCATCAAGAATACAGATGATACAAAACAAGGATGAGTGGATGATACAACAGATGGATATACTGTCATTCAGAGGGAGGGTGACAAGCTGGAGAAAGACTGAAAAGAACTTCATTCTGTTCAGTAAAGAGGAATGTCAAGCCCTACCACTGAGAAATAACCCAAGGTATTGGTATAAGCCAGAAGATAACCAGTTGGAAAGAAGCTTGCCAAAGAGAGACCTGAGGGTCCTGATGCCGTTGCAAAGAAGAGCAGTGACTGTATTAGGCAGATATGGTAGGTTGATATTGGCCGACTGCCAGGACCCTACTGTGCTGTTTTATCACTCTCTTTTCTCAATTAGATCAGGAAAGGAAACACAGAAATGAAAAGGCTAATGGATTGAGATAAGGATGGGAATATCACTCATCAGTTTTTGTCACAAGCAACACACACAAAAATTGGGGAAATTAATGGAATAAAACAAAACTAAAACACACACACACACACACACACACACACACTTCCTCCCTTCTTCCTCTCTTCTTCCCCCCTTCTTCCCGGGCTCAACTTCACTCCAACTCTTTTACCTTCTTCTGCTTAGTGGCAGAAATAGATGGGGAACAGAGCCTGTGTTAGTTCATAAAGTCCTGTCTCTGCTACCTCTTCCTCTTCATACTTTTCTCTTGCTCTAGTGTAGGTCCCTTCTGCAGGATACAGTCCTTAGGAAACATATCCAGTGTCAGTCCTTTCCATGGGCTATAGTTCTTCCAAGAACTGCTCCAGCATGAGTACTTTTCATCAGCTGCAGTCCTTCAGAAAGGGATGACTCCAGTATGAGTCCCTCACAGAGCACAATACCTTCCAGGAAACCTGATCCTCTGTGGGCTCCTCTCCATGGACTCCAACTTCCTTCACGGCAGATATATACTTGCTCCAGCATGGAGTTCTTTGTGGGCTGCAGTATAGATATCTTCTCTGCTATGGTCTTCCATGGACTGCAAGGGAAACAACCTCTATCACCATGCTCTTCACCACAGACTGCAGGAGAATATCCTCTGGTGTCTTCTACACCTCTTCCCTTTGCTTCTTCATTGTGCTTGGTATCCTCATGATTGTTTCTGTCACATATTCTCGCTTCTCTCTTAGCTTCTCCACAGCATTTTTTACTCTCTCTTAAATACATTACCATAATGACACTACTGTCATGGGGAGAGGCCTTCTGTTCTATTGTAAAACTTTTCTCCTTTTTACTGGAACAGACAATAGGTATCTCTTCTTATCTCCCTTTCCCTCCCCTGAAAGGAATGTGGCCAGGGGAGGAGCTTTCTCCTTTTTCACCTAACAAGCAATGAAGAATCCTGTGTTTTATCTTCCCTCCCTGGCAAGGCATGTGACTAGGGGAGGGGCCTGAGGGCCAGGGCAGGCTCAGTGACCACCAATGGCATGTGAAGACATGCCCACTGGCATGTGGCATAAGAAGGGCCTGAGGCCCTATGACTACAGATCCTGGGCCTCAGGAGGAGAGGTTCATGGACCTTCTGGAGGGAGAATGCCTTGTTTTCACCTCTGATCTCTACTGTTACCATTTTGCCCAGAACCACGTGTACCTTTGACTCCTCATCTCAGCACAGCTTTTCCCCTTCCCGCTGTTGGATCTCCCTGAAGCCCCTTGGACATTTCAAGAAAGGATCACTGGCTGTTAGTCCACTGGTTTGCCTGCCCTGATCGCTATTCTCCTGCCCCTGGAATCCTGGAGTGCCCTGGTTTTCCCCTTGAACTAGGCACCCCCCTCGTGCTTGTATATTTTCCCACTTCTCTGTACTTGTTGTCATTGTTCCATTGTGGGTTTTTGTACTGTTATTGTTGTTGTTCATTGTTGTTGTTGTTACATTAACTTTTTTCCTTTCTCCCCGTAAAGTTCTTATTTCTCTCCATACATATACATTATTCAAGTATTTCTAAATTTAATTCATACTTCATCTTAATTGACCCCGGAGAACTACCAACATCTGAAATAGGATTATCTTTGGCCAACAATGACTCCTTTTTGGAGTGAGCTGAAACTGATAGTGTCTGACGTAGACATAACTTCTAGTGTCTTCTCACAGAAGCCACCCCTGCAGCCACTATGTCCACAAAAAAAAACCCTACTGTCATGCAAATCCAGTATTGCTGACCACTGACAGTAGGGAAAGTCAAGAGAGCTGGCCCTTCTCCTCTGCCCAGACCTAGTGAGACACATCTAAAGTACAGATTTAGGACTTGCTGCAGTGAGTTGAGTGAAGGACCGCAAACTTGATTAATTTACTGGATAATCATATGAGGAAAGTACGGGTGTTAGGTGGTGAGTTGAACTAGATGATCCTTGTGGGTCCCTTCCAACTCATAATATTCTGTGATTCTGTGATTCTGTGAAAGACTGAGTGCGGGGACTATTCAACCTTCATAAGAGAAGGCTCAGGGGGAATCTTATAATTGTGTTTGTATACCTGATGGGAAAGAGTAAAGAAGGAGAAACCAAAACCTTCTCAGTTATGTTCCATGACAGGAAGAGTGGGAAGGGAACCAAAATGAGAGATAGGGTATTGTTTTTCAGTGTAAGCAAAAGAAAATTATTTTGGAGGTGGTCAAACACTGGAACAGATTGGCCAGAGAGGCTGTGAAGTCTCTATCCTTGTGAATATTTAGTATTCAATAGACCATGGCCCTGTGTAATCTGCTCTTGTTGACCTCCATTGACATTTTCTCATTTCTACCATTCTGTGTGGGTTTTGTGAAATTTATTCCCTGGTTTGCTCTCACAACTCCTTCATGATGCTTTTTACTTAGTGTGCTCTTCTTTCTCTTTCCACTGTCTAACTATTTAGAATTTGTTATTTTTAAAGTAGAATTAATAGGAACAAGATACCTAGGTAGCTGATTTTGAAATAATTGCTTCATATCTTTAAAATTGAAACTCTCAATGTCTTGTGATTATGTGATTAATATATCAGTTAATAATAAAACCAAAAATTCTTCCTGGAAAGAGAAAAAAACCCCATAATATGGGCTTCTGTTTCTTCTCTAGGCTTTTTTGGCATGACTGTTTTTAACATTCAAGCAATCAGTCATTAATGAAACAGTCGGGCACTTGCTAAACTTTAGACCCTTCGACATTACATTTCAAAATTTGCAAATATTTGGTGGTTTTGCGAATAAGACCTGATAGCTTTCAGTAGTTTTAGAAGAACAGTTGACAGGTCTGATTCTGCTTTCAAATTAAATATCAAATCTTTCTGAATAGCATAAGGCTTGCTGAGCTGCCGGGTTCTATGACCGCCAGGACAGAAAATTCATTCTTGTAGATAGGTTAGCTTCAACAGCAGAACTCCCTCCACAAATATTAAAAATAGAAAAAAATAATTATACTATTCACATAGGCTGGAAAAATAGTTGGGCTTTATGGAATTCTTTTAGATTCCTTCATCAAGTCTTCAAGTAGTAAGAAAATAACAAGATGGAAGAATGGTTCTCTCCTAATTCTCGAACCTCTAAGCCAACTGTAATTTGTAGCTCTGAAGCAGAATAACTCCTGAGACCTTCACTCCAGCATACACCCAACAGCTACTAGTGACTCTATTTATTTATAATAATAAATTAAGTATTGAAATGGAATGAAATTCAATAAAGTATTTATTCATTGAAAATTAATAAATACTAAAATACAATCAGCCCTCTTGCACTTCGCACCACCCATATTGTGGCTTCAGATCTTAGCCGGCATGATTATTTAGCAATGTAGGAGATCCGTTTTGCAACTGTTTTGTGGACACGGGGGTGGCATGGGCAGTGGTGGTGGTGCATGGGGCAGCAAGGGAGGTATGGGCAGTGGTGTGGGTGGCAGCAGTGAGGGCAGTGGCAGCGACCACAGTGGTAGTGGGGGTGGCACAGGTGACAGTGGCAGCGCGGCCGCTACCAACACAGAAGTAAGGCTACGAAGATCCCGATTAAGACTGCGGGTCTACGTTATAGGAAATCTGAATGTGTTTCAAATTTTAGCTCAATTCTATTGTACCTTAAAACTAAGAAGGTCTTTACACAGATAGTAGCATAACAGAGCAATAGATAACAATTTTTTCATATATAGGTGTCGTGGTTTGACCCTGGCTGGATGCCAGAGATTCACCCATGACCTCTCCTGAAGGAGAAGAACTGGAAAATAAAACTGGACACAGGCAAAACCAAGGCAAACTGCAAGTGAAGAATATAAAGGATTTATTTATTAATTAACAAGATCAGAGCTTAATGTGACAAGCATCATTTAAAGGTAACCTTTTTTTCCCACCCCTCTTTCTCTTACAACAGATCTCATATTCCTTTTTTCAACTGGGAGACAAAGGAGGAACAAGATAGGGGTAAATCCAGGCAAGCTGGTATTTCTGACCAGATTTGGGATAGGAACCATCTCTCTGCCCTTCCATAAAGTTCTCTCTCTCTCTCTCTCTCTCACGAGAGGAAAAGTCTTTCATGACCCTTTCCCAAGTGAGATCTCGACCCACAGACGACAGTTCTTCCATTCTCTGTTGTCCGAGAGTCACAGCGCAGGATGCAGTGTTTTAAGTGCTAGCTCCACTGCGTCATTATGAGCCCATCCCAAAGTACATAGATCAGATCCTACCACAATGCAGTTCTGTCACAAAATGTCTGTCCAAAGGATCTATCTCTGCCGAGTTCTCAGCTCCAGCTCCGTGTTTCTGGGCTCCCAAGCATCTGCAGCTGTTGCAGCATGATACTCCATCTTCAGTTGTGGTCTCAGGTGGATCCTGCATCACTGGTTCCTCTCACTCTCTATTCCATAGGCTTACACCATGGTCCATCCATTCCACGAGCAGCAGTGAGACGCCTGGAAGAACATTCCTACTCCTTCTCTAGTAGGCCTGGAGGGCCTTCAGAGCTTTCAGCCTCTCCACACAGGCCCTCCTCCGGCACTTGGAATGCTCAGCTGGCCCCTGTTGGAGAAGCTCAGCTCATGTGATGCCATCCAGGAACCCCTCATTAGCCACCCCTGGGTCGGGAAGTGTGGACACATATATGAGAACATTGACCTTCATATTTTCAAGTAACAAAATGGCTGAACTTCTAATCTATTTTGTTCTTGGAGCTTTAATGACCATACAAATGACACTGGGATACATGAGCACAGATTTAGGCATCATTCATGGAGAACGGATTATTTGTTAGTCTTAGGATCCAAGACAAAGAAAGCTAAAATAGAATTATGTGTAGATTTAGTGATGATGTTTAAAGTTTATATTTATTCCTTATTTAAATTGAAACAATGTTGCAATAGCAGGACAAAGACTTGTATATTTTCAGAAATAGAGGGTGTATTTTTCAAAAACCGGGCGGTGAAAGTATATAAAAGTTATAACACTTTACATATCCATAAATTTTGGGGGGATATTTTTAGGCATTGATACTTTGAAAAGAACACTGCTTTATTGAAATGGTATTTCAGTACAGAATTACTGTTACTGTGAAGTAAAACAAGTGCACAGGTAAAGAAGTTTCTGCAAAAATGGTGAGGTGAGGAGGCGACAAATGAGCGATAAATGAGGGGTTTAAAACTCGTACAGAACACATCATTTAATTTTGCAGTCTAAAGTAAAGACAATTCAGCACACTGTACTGCAAAATGTTTCTCAGGATACCACTCTAAAAACACTTCTCAAGAGCATAGTTCCATGCTTATATGTGCTTAAAATAAATGAGACTATCATATTTTTTGACGATTTTTTCCTGTTTTTCACTTTTTTCCTAGTAAAATTCTATATTACGTCATCATTCTGAATATTTTGGTATTCATTATTGGTTTTTTTAAAAATAATTTGTTTGCAATAGTTTGTCTGACTGGTGCCTCTTACAGAATATGTTGATGTTAATCTGTTTTGATCAGACATTTATTACCTATGTTATGTTTATATGCCCCAGAGAGATTACAATCATATTCATCATTCAGTTGCAGTATTGTGATGTTTACAATTATGAGTCAGGTCTAAATTTTACCCTATATGAGGAATTTTGCTCACAGCAGTCAGGAAACTAATCTTTGAAAGAATATATGTAGAAAATCCTATGCAGAAATTCACCAATGGAAACTTTTAAATCAGATTTGCTAACATGTTAATGTAAAAAATGACTTGTGGAAAGATCAAATATTCTGATGGTTAGATATTTCTAACTTTTCTATTTAACTGATGATAAGTTAGAAATATTTTAACAAGACTTTTTATGCCAAATAGTTATTTCAAAAGAGCAGAGGCCACCTATCAAAACTTTAATAAAAATTTGTTTTCATTTGGGTTCACATTAGCCTCTTCTTAAAAGTTTATGCAAGTGAAACTGGGTGAGATAAAAATACAGTGATCCTCCACATAGTTGCGATCCATAACCTAACAACTACAGACCAGTCAGCCTGACCTCAGTCCCACGCAAAGTCGTCGAACAGATGGTCTTGTGTGCTATTACACAGCAACTGCAGAACAACCATGACGTAGGATCTAGTCAGCATGGATTTCGGAAAGGCAGGTCCTGCCTGACTAACTTGATCTCCTTCTATGATCCAGTGACTCGACTGGTTGATGACAAAAAGGATGTGAATGTTGTGTACTTGGACTTTAGCAAAGCCTTTGACACGGTTTCCCACAATAAGCTCCAGAAGAAACTTGTAAAGCACGGACTGGAAGGGAACATTTTATGCTGGGTTACAAACTGGTTGGAAGGGCAAGCTCAGAGGGTGGTGGTGAATGATGCAACATC
>WEKX01024222.1:0-15172 GCA_013390025.1 Pitta sordida | reverse complement strand
AGGAGCTTAGTGACATGGTCTAGCTGGGGGGTGTAGGGCTGGATGACCCTGGGCCCCTTCCGGCTCGGAGTGGCCTGCTAGACTGTGAGCGATCTAGGTTGGTGTTACCACTCTGGGATGTGCTCTCGGTCTCTTTGCGGGTGTTAGATGGTGAGTTGGACTAGATGATCCTTGTGGGTCCCTTCCAACTCATAATATTCTGTGATTCTGTGATAACATGCAGGATCTGAATATTTGCTGTTGATTTTCTAGCAACCTGTGGGACCTGGCGCATGTGCAGAACATGCAGAAGCTGCCGCAAACCCGATCTGCTCATGAATACGTAAATTGATCCCAGCCAGGAGCCACTGCAGCATCGCCGGGATGTCTTTAGTGTAAATGTGTGATTTTGCGCGGCTGGAATTGTCCTCCACTGGGCTAGAAGACAGGGTGACGTGGCTGCCATTGTGTGTGTCTGTACATGAGAGCGGGAGGCACCTTCCCCCATCCCACAGGTGCTGGCGGGCTGGCGCCCAGCTGCGCTGAGCCAAGGTGGGGTGGGACAGGCACCCGCGCCATGGTGGGATGGAGCTGGAGAAGCTGCTGGTATGGTTATAGGCAGAGGGAACTGGGGCAATTGGGGTGTCTCCGTGATTGGCATTGTTCTATGCCAGGCTGTATGAGAACTGTGGGTGTCTGTGCAGGAGCGGTAGAGACCGTCCCCCCCCACCCCTGCAGTGCCCTTTGTATGCCCACAGTCAGGCAGGTCCCGTGGCCGGGGCCCAGTGAAACCCAGGGGCCGCGNTCTCAGGACCATCCTTCAGACCTCATTAGGGGAGTGGGTGTGGCTACAGATACGGTGTACTTGAATACTTCGTGGGTTCACTATCTTTGCGAATTCCAAGACTTGTGTGAAGAGGGCCAGACACAACAGCCCATGAGTAATGGGTGATCACTGTACTTGGCTACTAATGAAGCCTTAAGATTTCTTATATGCTTTCTTTTGCTGGATTTTAAGGCAGTTGAATGGTTTCTTGCATTTAGGATGGTAGAAAAGCTCTCTCTTATGGTTTGTAAAATTTTGTTTAACATTCTTTTCGGGAAAAACAGATTCTAGGACATCCTGTTTGAGACATGAAACTGGAGGGAAATAACAAGATATGGGGTAGAAAACGCCAGATAGAAGGCTCAAAACTCCCTGGAGAATCACCAAGGGGCAGACCTGGAGGGCATGATGAGGGATGAATGACTTTAGGACTAGACGTATCCAATCAATATAATAATTGATTATTATTGGGAAAGGAATACTAGTTCCCTGGTGGGTGTACACGTCGATGTACAGTGTGGACCTGGAAACTTCCAATAAAGACCAACTCTTTATTTTATTCTTGTCAGAAAAGTTTTTCTCTATTTTTTTAGGCATCATTAAAAACTCTACTGTTGAAGCTACTTGTGTTGTTTATTCTCAGAGAACGAATAAAAACAACTTCTATCAAAATCAGTTCAAACTAAACTAATGCCTGTGGGAAAAGTAAGGCTAGTTTCACTATCCCACACAGGCACAGTGTCACTTTGCATTGCTGAGTATTAAGGGAATAAAAAATGCTCAGACAACATTAATTTTGTAAAGCATCAAGATATTTCATCTTGCCTCAGGCAGTAAAAACGTATTCCCTAACTTTTTTTAAATCTCTGTCTTAGGTGGATAAACTCAACTTTATAATGCATTTATATTTACTTCCTCTAGTGAAGAGGTGACTATTTCATTTTTATAACTGTTTCAAAGTGCCCTAGGAGAATATAAGAAAAAAAAATACTCTTATATTTTCTTAGGAAGAATATTCAAAAGAATATGTTCATAGAGAAAATCAGAGAGTATCTGCATATAATATATTTAATTTTGTAAAATATAATTCATTAAGATGAAAATTAAAAACAATAATACCTCACCCTTCGCGAGGGAGGGGTCTTGTCAGGGTCTCATTGAATGTCTAATTAATTTAAAGGAAGAGTCAGGCTGAAATAAATCACGTCACCTTCATGGAAGTATAGTGAAAGCTCATTTATTATAAAAAAAAATCATCCTTTTTATCCCCTCAGTGCTCATTACACACATCAAACAAGTGCACTTCACAAAATCACAGAATTGTAGAATACTATGAGTTGGAAGGGACCCACAAGGATCATCTAGTCCAACTCACCAGATAACACCCGTACAGAGATCGAACACACACCCCAGAGTGGTGAACATAAACCTAGTTCCCTCACAGGCACACAGGCCACACCGAGCCAGGAGGAACGCACAGGACNTGCCGGATCCCCTTCCCCCTTCGAATTTAGTTTAAAGCTTTGCCAATGAGCCTCGCGTAGACTTCAAAACTGGTTGTGATTTGTGGGGGGATGAAGTCACGGACTCTCCTGAAGTAGTGGGAGAATCATTTGATTGTGATAAAGCATTGTTTTTATACTTTTAATAGTTTTATTGCTATTTTTATTTCTGCCTGATGCCTACAACTCTTACGATAGGTTCTAAAAGTTTGAATCCTTAGCTAATAATCTGAGGATCCAACTGTCCACACACCTTCTCATCCAACAATGTCTTTGGTCATGTAGTGCTTATGCAGAGCCCACATATTATGTTCTGCTTCCTTGTTTCTTGGTGAAGGTCCACAGTCCACATATGGGTCTTCCTGTTCTGGTTCCTTCATCACAANGGCGACTCCACCACCTCCCTTGGCACACTATTCCAACGAGAAATCACTCTCTGTGTGAAAAACCTCTTCCTAAAATTCAGTCTAAACCTACCCCGGCATAGTTTAAGGCCACGACCTCTTGTTCTGGTTTGCTAGGAGATACCACATGGCAGCCGTGGGGAAGTACAGAATGTACCATTTGGGACAAGCCACCCAAAGGTGAAGGTATGAACACACTACAACACTGACTGTATAAAAAGAATGAATATTTTTAAGTTTCGTAAGCGTCTAAATACTTTGAGATCTTGTTGGAATGGTTACACTGATTTCGAGATGTAGAAAAGTGATTATATTTAGCCATCTGATACAGCTTGCACTGTCTTTTATCTTCCTGCAGGTCCCTGTAGTAGACTTCAAAACTGGTTGTGATTTGTGGGGGGATGAAGTCACGGACTCTCCTGAAGTAGTGGGAGAATCATTTGATTGTGATAAAGCATTGTTTTTATACTTTTAATAGTTTTATTGCTATTTTTATTTCTGCCTGATGCCTACAACTCTTACGATAGGTTCTAAAAGTTTGAATCCTTAGCTAATAATCTGAGGATCCAACTGTCCACACACCTTCTCATCCAACAATGTCTTTGGTCATGTAGTGCTTATGCAGAGCCCACATATTATGTTCTGCTTCCTTGTTTCTTGGTGAAGGTCCACAGTCCACATATGGGTCCTCCTGTTCTGGTTCCTTCATCACAAAGCAGGCTGCCAATCAGCTTAAGCATTCCATTAGTTCACCTTATCTCAAGTGACAACAGTGATTTACCAACATTTGCTCCAAAGAGTGTTCTGGAAGGTTAATCACTAGGTGAGAATGAATGTGAAATCATATTCATGCATGAAGTCCACTAGTCTGCACAATTTGACTAAATTGCCAAGTGTCTTACTCAGAAGTAGAGAGATCACATGAAGTATGAGTTTTAGTTGAAACTTAATTGTCGAGGTAGCATTTCCCCACTTTTTCTGCACAAGCACGCCAAATACGTAAAATGCTCCCAGTCCTACAAATGCAACAAAGTAAATTTTGATACAGTAATACCTCACTGTTTTGCAATTTAAATTTAGTTTCTTTACTCCTTTGCAGGTTTTCTCCTAGGATGTGTCGCCAGTCCTGGAGTGGCGACGCAGGGCGATGAATATGCCCCTACCCTGGAATGGGCAGGCATCAGGCTGGTGCTGAGGGGGCAGGGCGGTTGTGGGGGCAACCTAATTCATACATAAATTCTATTTCAGGGTTTTCACATCTTGCAGGGGGATCTTGAAACCTAGCCCTCGCGATATTCAAGGTATTACTGTAATTGCCAGTAGTAGTAGGAATAGCTATTACAATGTCTATTTTGTCTGGCCATTTTCTGATGCCTCCTTCCCGCAACAGAGTTACTATCATCTGTTGAAGTGCTAGTGATCAGTTTGAATAATACAAACAGGAAACACTACTCAGTGTGCCTTTCATTTATCTACATACACTTCCCTTTGCAGCAAATTAAATAGTTATCTCTGCCACCCTTCCTCCCTGGAATTGATAGTGAGTAAATGCAGATTGCTGCCTCTGCAATGATTAATTGATTCATACACTTTCTACTGCTTCACAGTGATAGTATGAATTAAATGGGAGAAATCCACTTTAGTATTCTCCCTAGTTCCCCCACCTGGCGTGTGGGAGACCCGGGTTNGCTTCACAGTGATAGTATGAATTAAATATAAATACAGGTCAGAGACCTTCTCCCTAGTTCTGCAGTTGGGCTGCAACAGTATGTACAGTCAGCATGCCTTTTGTGCCTGGGTTTAAGACTGGTGGTATGTTCAGAGTACTGCTACTGCTACTAAATATTGTTTAGAGTAACAGTGCTTGAGATTAATGCAGTATAATGGACTGCTGTTGAATGGGAGCCAGAGATTTTTAGTCTCTTGCCAATGTACAGAACATAAAAAAAAATAAAATTAAAAAATCACCAAAGAAGGAAGTGTAATCAGTAGATTTTCCACTCCCTTCTAATATTTTGAACTGTGTTTTCAGTGGGAGTTATCAAATAACTATTGTGTTTGAGTATGTTGTCAAGTCCAGGAATGAATTAAAAAGTGATCCTTTATACACGCTTTTTCACAGCTGGAAAATTATATGTTTCTCTGCTGTAGGCCCGAAGTTTCTTCATCTGGTCTTGTCTGAAAACTTTTGAGGATAAAAATAAACACTTAACAGAAAGACTGGTTTTACTTTATTCCACTCAGGATGACAGTCTTCACAATTTTTAAAGTTCAAGATTTTGAGATTTCGTTAGGAAATATTTACTGAGCAATATAATCGAGAGATAGAAAACACGCCAACCTATGGGCTTCCACAGTATATAGAATCATAGAAAAGAGTGGACAGTTTTGAAAGGAAATGTAACACCTTAGTCTGCTATTCTTAATACACCTCTTACGGACGAATATCTTGGATGGCAGGTGCTCCCATCACACTCTCAGTAGAATATCTTCTCCTAACTGCAATATTAAAGGCAAGAAAATATGAAATATGAAAGGCAAGGAAAGTACAATTAACAGAGTTCTGCTGAAACTCTGTTTCAGCCATTTTTCTCTTAGGTTCTGTCAGACAAATGGGAATAGGTGCTTACCAGAAGTCAAAAGGCAAGAACCCCAAGGAGTCACACAGTTGATTCAAATGTGCCAGGAAGAGTCACTTCTAGAGTACCAGGCAACAGAAGGAAAAAAAATGTCCATGGTTTTAGAGATTCTGCTGTATAGGCTCTATTGATAAAGAGATTTTTCTTTCTGCACAAGTTTGAGAAAGTGTAAATACCAAAGGAAGACATTCCAGGTGTGTGCATCCTGACTGATCTGTAGCTGTCTGATAGGGATTACCTTTAGAGAGTTGAAGCAAATAGCACCTGATAGGTTGCCTGTTTTTGTCTGAGGGCCAGTGTCACCCCTTCTCAGAGTCAGAGGAATGGCTGATTTCTCCTCCTGAGGTTACTCTAGGTTTTTTCACATTTCAAAATGTCAATATTTCAATAACCTGTGTTGAAAAGTTGGACTAGTAGTGGCACTGAATTTCAGCTGCTGGTAGTAAATTCCACATATTCTGCACAGAGACACATATCTCTGTACCAGTGTGACTCTTAAATCCAAACCTACCATAAAAGCTTAATAACTTGCAGACCACAATACTTTTCATTATGATTTCAGGCTGAAATGCCTGGGAAGTACTTGGGATTTTTTGCCAATTGTTTCATGTAACAAATGAAAAAATTATCTCTTTCAACTGTGGAATCTGAGTCTCCCTAGGACAGAGATCTCCAGTTCCATTTCGAATGGATAGATAGAAACTAAAAGCATGATTTGAAATATCTTCACATGATTGAAGTATTGCCCTATATACACAAAAAAGCATGTAAGGTTCCTCTATGCCAGGTGCATCCTTTAGTACAGTGTACATATAAACTTCAGTTTAGTCCAGAGATGCTCAGACTCAGTGACAAGCTTGTAATGACTCAGTTGTTCCAGTTGAAACAGTCTCAAGCATATCATTGGCAGCAGTGGTCAGTCATTGTGATCAGTGGAAAAGCAAAAAAACAAAACCCCAACAACACTTACTACACAAATATTTTGAGGTCTTGGGTTTTTTTTGTTTTTGTTTTATTTTATAAATATGATTTGAATAAAAAGAGCTGTAATTAAAAAACACAGAATAATTATTTAGATTTTATTGACTTAAAGGCAAATTAATAAATCAAAGGTCATACACCTGTTTCTGAATTTAATATTAGAAAACTGACATATATGGAAAATGTTAAAATTATTTAAGTAGTGATCAGTGAAGAAAAAAAAAAACCAGAACTCATTTGTACTCCATGAAATTATTGTTTATTCTATGAAATGCCAAGGTAGATGACCCTTGCCCCTATTCTGCCCAGAACCATGCTTTCTGTAAGTGGACTCTCTAAGAAGAGGACTGAAGTGAGGTTTTAGGTACAGTGAAAGCAACAACTTCTTGAAGATTAGATTTATGAACAACATTTAAGAGAGTTGAAATCCTTGGGAATCCTAATGTATGCACTATAAGTAATGCATATATGGCAGTACAAGAAATTGAACCCCTTAGTGGACTCAACTCACATAGAAGGTCTTTAGATATTGATAAATTTATGAATTGGTTCATTTGCAGCTTGTGCAGAAAAAGCCAGAATTCTCCTTCCCCTCCTGTTCTTTGTCAGTGCTTACAGTGAGGACATACAGGCTGAGAAAAGCTTCTAACACTATTATCTGTACTCCAGGAATCTACCCTTTGTAAAATATTTTATTTGTATTTATTTTATCACTCTGCTTATGCTTGTTTTCAACATTTGACCTGACAAACTAAAGAGCTGGAGAAAGCCTCTTGGTTAATGCAGAAATGTCAGAGTGGAGCTGGTCATATTATAAAATGCATTACAGTCAGTATTTAATTTTACATGACTATAAAAGATCTTGTCCAAAATAAAAGAAATTTACCATAATCACGGTAATTATAACTGGGAAAAAACCCTGTAATAGCTCCATTAACAAAGATAATGGAAATGAAACTAATACTGTTGAGAAACCACCTGCAAAGTCCGCAGCAATGTAATTTCTTTAACAGACTGAACATGAAAATAAATTTCCAGCTACCCAATACTTCTTTGACTCCTTAAATCTTAAAAATAAATACTTGTAAAAATCAGGATTAACCTGCAGCAGTCAGCTATAAGAAATCTCAAGGCAGAAATTCAGCATATTATTCTAGACATGTCCTGACATAACATGACTATTTTGAGACCATGAGCATATCAAGGGACTGGAAAAATAAAGTTCTGATATAAAATAGACACAGTAAAACCAGAGACCACCATGTCAAACAATGAAAAATAACCCTGTAAATGGAAGAGAAAATGAAAATACTCCACAATGGGAAATACCGTTTCCTTCTCCAAGTTATTGCAATTAGAAAGGATGAGAAAGGATGAGAAAGCCCAACTTTCTCAGCACTGTAAAATGCTTTTGTACAGTGAGCTAGAATAGCTTTAATATCATCCTCATGAGCTAGAAAAGATCAGGTTTGACTCTGAAAAATTTGCTTTAGCAAGCTGTTAACTTTCTGTACTATCTATAAAGAAAAAAGATACACATTCCAGCTTGATAACAATATGTTGTTTCAGAATCCTCTGCATTAAAATATTAGCTTGATGAATCTTTTATTTCTATGATGTATTCTATTTTTAGTTATACAGAATCGGTGCATAGATACTTGTAAATCACGACCGTGGAGAATTGCTCTGAAATAAGAGCTTGTAGGCTCTGTAGGCCTATATCCTACTGTTTTATTTTGCAAACTTCATGGCATGATGGGTCAAGATGCTTCTTCCGTCTGAGACCGCATTATTTGCCTGCTGCGTAATATGTTATTTCTGTTTTGGAGATATTTACAGCATGAAAACATTTACTTTGCCTTTTATCTCCCAGAATATACAAGTTGAAAAACTGCTTTTGGTGGCAGGGGTATATCTTAAAATTGCCCTCAACTCTAACTTTTTTTGACATACCTTCAAAACCTGTAATTACACCGGTCCTGTTCAGCTCTCACAGAGATCTTTAAAACAAAAGATCTATAAAAGGAAATAGTTTTAAGAATGAAAAATTATCTTTTGCATAAATTAATTTACTGGACTAACATTTTCTTGCAGCAATACTTTTACATGTTCTTCTATCAGAGGCTGTGCCAAAATGCTGACTCTCCTGTTTGATCACTGTATGCCTCAGAATGGTTAAAAATGGCTAGAAATACCTGAGCAGTACCCCAAATCTGGACAAAGACTAATCATGCTGCTGTAGAGGCAGCTTTACCAAGAACACAATATTGCCTTTGTGTGCAATTTGATCCAAGAACTGATACAGTTATACCACATCCTTCGTGAAGAACGGGTCAGGCCACAGGCCTCGCGGAACGCTAAACTCACAAAGAAGTGCAGGTCGTTAATATGCATGCAGGCCACGCCCATTGCTCCACCCCCCAGCACTCCGGAGCGCTGCAGACGATTTTCTGCTCCTTCCTGTGGTCTGTCTTGGCACAGGCCAGCAAAGGGAACCATTTCTGAGAGGCTGCTGCCACTGTGTGTTCTTGCAGCCCAAACCCTGCGCTGCTGCCCCCCCCCAGACCCCAATGTGGCCCCGGTGCTCGCGCTGGCCCCAGGGGCCCCGTGCTGCCCAGCGCATGCTCACCCTGCCTCTGCGGTGGGGAATGGGTGTCCCTGACCTCTGGTCGGCATTTTTGGAGCCTGGTAAAATCTTAACTTTGCAATACTGCAACAACCCCTGCCACTTATGGTGGGGGGGAAGCATCGGTATGGGAGTTTCTTTCCCTTTAACATCCACCAGTCCCAGCAGAGGCAGTGCTGCCTGGGCTTTGACTGGGCTTTTAGTAACAAGGAATGGCATGTCTTGTGGCAGTGCTGTGCTGAGTCTCAGCGGAGCACACAGGACTGGGTCAGGGACTGGGTGCCGCAGGGCTCTAAACGCCACTGAGAGCTGCAGAAACCCCACACTCTAGCCCTGCTGTGCTGCACGCCCGCCCCCACCATGCCACGTGCCCGCACTGCCATGGGGCTGCCGGCGCGGGCAGAATCGCGGGCGTTGGGGTCAGGGGAAGCAGTGCGGGGATTGGGCTGTGGAAGCGACCGCAGCAGCCCAGAGAAGCCCACAGGGTGACGGGGGTGGGGGGGGTCGGGTCGGTATGGGAGTTTCTTTCCCTTTGACATTCACCAGTCCCATGAGAGAGGGGCAGCGCTGCCAGTATGGTTCCAGAGGGTGGGGGGACAGAAGCCTCCTCCTGGTGCAGCTGTTGCTGAAGCCTCCCAGCAAACAGCTTGCCTCACTTTCTTGGGGCAGTTTCCCAGGTCAGGGACGGGGCACGATGTCACCATTGTGAGCCCCCTCCCTGCAGGGCGGGGTGAGTCCTGCCCCACAGGCACCACGGCACTGCCCCTCAGCAGAGCAGAGCGACTGCACATGTGTCGGCCAGCTAAACTCGCAGACCGCTTAATCATAATTGCGAAAAATTTGCTTCGCAAATGGGCGGGATCGTAATGGAGAGGTTGCAATGCAGCGGGGATTCACTGTAACGAATATTGATAAAAAATATTTCTTAGAGATTACCCTATTGTATTAATTCAGAAATATCAGTAATATAAACTAGCTTTTTATATTTTCCTCTGGCCACACTTTCACTAGAATTTAGGAGATTATTTGACTTACCTGTGCATTTTCATTCCCAATAAACGTTTTACATGTGTTCTAATGCTCAAAAGTCTGAAGGTTTTCGGATTTTGATTGATAAAGCTAATCTTGACAAGCCATCTGAATAATCAACTAATGAAGAATTTCTGAGCTTGATAACAAGTGTGGGAAGATAACAGAAGAGTCCACCTCTGCATTTCCTTGATAGCTAGAAATGGAAATCCAAGTGCGGTGCAAAGATATGATATGAGAGGAAGATCTGTGAGACTTGTGAAATTTTCATCCATGAGTCCTGATGAAACTTGCACACTCTGAAGATAATGGTTATGCTGTCATTCAATTGTGCATAGTGGCTTTCTGCTGTGCTTAGTGTCCTTGAAGAAAAGGTAATTGGTTTTTTACTCTCCTGTGAGCATAATGTGGTATATGACTGCTCTCACCCTATCAAGAGAATGCATCACACATTAATTTTATTGGCAAGTAAGAATCAAATTGTGCTTCTACATCCAAGGCTACTAATAGGCTTCATCTATTTAAAAAGCTCTGGCATTCTTATCTGTTGAAATGCAGAATTTTCATTGACTTAGAATATCAAGTCAATAATTAAAATATAATGGTCAGATGATTAAGTTTATATAACATTTGAGTAAACTCATGAAAAAGAAGGATGTACATTTTCAGGACCTGTTTTGACCTCTTTGATGGGGACAATTTCTCTTTCACTATTGTATCAGGCATGTTCTGTTTCAGTGTTATCTAAGTAATTCCATTGTTCTGAAAATAATGTCATGTAAGTTATTGTATAACTTGATTTTTCATTAGTAATGTTACAGCTAGTAGATCTTTTCTTGCTTATTTATTCATTGGTACTCTTAGTTAGTTAGGTAGTTATCCAACTTCAATGGTGTCTGTCACATACTGCAATGGCGTGAGGGAAAACAGAAAAGAGTTATATGCTCCCCTCAACATTCTAAATGTCAAAGTAGTAGTTCTGTATTTATTACCTGACTTGAATATATAAAAGAATCTTATTAATTTTTGAAGCATTGTTCTGGGTTCATTTTAGATGAGATAAAGCTGTCTACTTTCTGAAATACATGCTGTAAAAACACAGCACTAATAAGGAACTAGATGAGTACAGCATTGGAGTTGAGAATACAACCATTCAGTTTAGTTAAAAGGTAGTGCATAAGTCTATTCAGTGATAAAAGAGGCTCTGCAAATTACTCAAATGCACATGAAAAAATCCACTACAATATTTCTAATTTAACATTTTAACTTTCTTCTTATTGCTAGTCTTTGGGTTCTGGACACAGTTATACTTTATGTTTAGAATATTCACAGAATATTCACAGAATATTCTGAGTTGGAAGGGTCCCACAGGGATCGTTGAGTCCAACTCCTAAGTGAATGCTGATATAGGGATTGAACCCACAACCCTGGTGCCATGAACATCGTTTTATCTATCTGAGCTAATCTCAGGGTCATGTAACATTTTTTTTTTTTGTTTTTCTTTAAATAACCCAGCTCCCTATCCCATTATCTAGATCATGTCAATGAGTTCCTCATCCAATCTTTTCTTAAACACCTTCAGGGATGGTGACTCTACCACCTCCCCGGGCAGACCATTTCAATGAGGAATCATCCTCTCTGTGAAGAAGGTCTTCCTAACATCCAGTCTTAACCTCCTCTGACACAGCTTAAGACTGTGTCCTCTTGTTCTTGTGCTGGCAGCCTGAGAGAAGAGATTTACACCCACCCAATTGCAACCTCCCTTCAGGTATTGTAAACAGCAACAAGCCTCCTCTTCTCTAACCTATCAAGTACTTAATTCTGAAAAATACTCAGAGAGGTCCAGCAACATGTTTTTCAGATCCTTATCCATCTACCCTGGGTGAGAAACTCCATTGCTCACTAACACTTATAATTCAAGCTCTAACAATGGCACAAACTTCTTCCATTAAGCCAAAACCTAAGTGAAATGCGTATATCCTTCAAAATGCGTTTTTATTTGGATTTTGGTACTAGTCATCTAGGTACATCTGCCCTCAAGTATAATATGAAGAGTTTTTCCCATCAGAAGAAAGGCTTTTTCGATGTAATTTCATCTAAATTATATATATTCCAGTAAAATAGAAAGAAACTGAATTTGTTACTACTATGATATTCTGTGTCAAATAATCAGCTACACTACAATGAATTCAACATGCTGTCATTTTGATTTAGTAACACTTCATGTATATTTTATCAATTCATCTAACTGCACACACAGGAAATAGGCAGAATTTTAATTTTGGCCTATGTTACTACCAGGTAACAAATGTATTGTAGAATAATTCTTACATGTCGTATGCTCCAAAGTTAAATAACATGAATTCTCTCTAATTTTGTGATCCTATATTGTGTTCATTGAAGCTGTATGGGAAGCATAAATCATTAAAAAGAGCAAACAGGTTATTTCTGTGATAAAGACTATTCTTGTCACCTTTAGTAGAGGTTCCAAAAAAACAGTGAGAAAATGAATAGCAAGACAGATCACTAAAATCATCTACTGGAACAGGAACAGATATTCTTTGATTATATTTTCTGAAGGACATGGAGAATATTTAAACAAAACAAGATACTTTCCAAATTTTAAAAAATAATATTAATTTGCCCATTAAAAGTCTCTAAAGATTTCCAGCATTTCTGGTCATGTTGCTTAGTGCTTAAATATCTGTGACTTATTTCAGAGCAAATGTACAACTGAAAAAGAAATACTTGAAAGATAACTTCATTTAATGAAAGATAGATGCCTATACCTACTGTACTACCTGATTTAATTTTAGATGATGTGTGACAAAGATAAGAGTAATGTGTGACAAAAATAAGAGTAGTAAGAGAATGTCAACTAGAAATCAAAGTTGTTTTGAGCTCCCGAGAGCAGTAAAGGAACAAAACTAGTCCACCACACTTTGAGGGAAAAAAAAAAGAGAAAACAAAATGAAGAAGCTCCCAATTAGTCCTCAAAGTTTACTCCTACAAGAAGGTATGTACCCTTGACAAAACTTTCTGTCACCTTGTAAGTGACCTCAAGTGTCAAAACATGGTGTGGAGAGAGATTTGTCAGGAATGGCCTGTATGAAAGAGGAAGTTGGGGGATTTTTCAATGGTCAGATACCTGAAGTATCTCTAAATCAAAGAGCAGGATGGTCTTTCAAATATGACATAGGCTGGCTTCTTAAAACTAATCTGCTCTCTCAGTAAAGGTCTACAATGTGTTATACTGCCACCTTATTTGAAAAACAAAGGTGACTAAGCCCTTGCACAAAGATTCTATTTCTAGACCATTTCAAAATACTCGTATTACAAAAAGCAAGAAAATTAACTCTTTAAGCCTTAGTTTCTTGAGAAAAGCACAGATAGACTGAACAAGTTTGTTTGAGAGAAATACCAGAGTGACCTGAAAGACAACTAAATTCCTTGCAGTCACCACTAAAAAATCCCCAAACCCAAAACCCAACCAACCAACCAACAAACCAAACCCAAATACAACTCAGTGAAACCAAAACAAAAACCAAAACCACAAACAAATGAACAAAACCCCAGAAAACACTCACTCACTGCAGTGTTGAATGTAAATGTTAGGCAGACTACTTCATGATGTTGACTAATCTGCTAATATCCCACAGACGCCTTACTTTCACTTTCTGCATAGCAAGAATATTCAGTCTAATCAAAGTCCTCAACTTCTGAGAAATAAAAGACTTTAAGAAGTCAAACCAAAATATCCAGCAGCTTTATTGCCCTTATTTCCATTTGGGAACACCTTTACAGGACCCTACACAGCTATGCTTTAATGTTTCTCCAACATCAAGTGGTTTTTGCAGCTTATTTGACACAGTGCATTTCCCATATAAACACGAGGAAAGAGAGACACTGCTTCCCACCTTGGCTGCAAGGCACTAATGAAGTGACTGCAGGTGTTAGTGCCTGTTAGGCCTTCACACACTGCTTCTGTTCTGATTGAAATCTGCTGATCCTTACAATCTCTGATTCTTTCGTAGGGGAGAGGTTGTACCTCTCTCCTTGGTTGTAGGTGTGTCAGTCAAGTTTCATGACAAAATATCTGGTTTTGTGGGGATTTTCTTTCTCAATTTGTGTTCCACTTCTCTCTTTGTATCCAAACAGTCCCACTGTAATTAAAAGGTAACTCTGATGTACATAAGTGTTTAAGTTTTAAAAGATCAGAATGTTACTCTCAGTATCAAAGTATGTTTCATACAAAATGATTTTAACAATCTGCATGAGCCTTTCCTTTCTTTTTGCTGCACATAACTAGGAACAAATCTGTCCTGCTGCGTTAGTGTCAAAAGCAAGGCCTAAAGGAGTTATATGGCAGCATATTTGTTCTCTTCACACTCATGCCTGAAAGCTCATGAGTACCAGTTTAGCACAGCATTATCAGCCTAGAAACATAAACATTAAAAGAATTAGGATTTTTATCATAGCCTAAGAATCTTACATGAAAGAAGCTATAGAGCATCACATTTATAGAACAAATCCCAGGTGCAGTTACCATGTTTCCAAAATTTTTTTTTTCTTGTTCAACAGAGTTAAGATTAAAGTATTGACAGAAACAATTTCTTCTAGGAAAATGGGAAAGTTAATAAGAGATGATATTGAATTTGATTTTCTGCTTTTTTCATTTTTCCTGGGTAATCCACATTTTATGTATTCCACAAAATGTTGCTGCAACAAAATAAGTAAAACAAACTCTTATAAAATGCTGAATTTATTTATTTGTTTGTTTGCTTGCTTGCTTGCTTTTTAGCTTTGTGTGCCGAGAATAAATGTAGAAATAGAGGTTGAGTTTCTGAGCAACTTTTTTTTTTGTCATTAATTTTAAGTGTGTTGCAGAGCCTGAGTGGAACACTAGATTAGCAATATGTATTGAGATGGAAAAATGAGTGGGTCTGTAAGGTTGAGAAAGAAGTACTTTAAGAATGTGAAGTGTTATGTTCTTAATTAGCTGGCTAATGTTGAGCTTCTTATAAAATAATATCTTGATCTAAATGTTAGTTAGCACCTAGATATAATGATATCCTACCAAAAATTGGTGTTTTAATCACAAAAAATTGTCTGAGAAGTTACTTGGTCTAGGAAAATCTATCTCTATGTGTATTAGATTACCAGTGTCAGTGGACGTGGCTGTCCAG
>WEKX01024221.1:0-41475 GCA_013390025.1 Pitta sordida | reverse complement strand
GGTCCTGTGGGTCTCTCCTGGCTCGGAGAGGACTGTGAGCCTGTGAGTGATCTAGGTTTATGTTTACTACTCTGGGTGTGCGTTCGGTCTCTGTACAGGAGTTAGATGGTGAGTTGGACTAGATGATCCTTGTGGGTCCCTTCCAACTCATACTATTCTGTGATTCTGTGATTCTGTGATTTTAGCACAAAAATAAATATTAGGGTTAAAGAGTGAAATGACAATTTATATATTGCATCTATTTTAGATCAAATCATAATTGTTCTTCTGAGAATTATCCCCCAACTTAAGGGGGTTATATTGAATATTCCTAGATCTTTTGTTATAAAAGATGAGATAAAATCTCTAATTCAGTGTATTTGGGATGTTCTTTTGGCACATCTCTAGATCCTGGCTATTCAGTCTGCTCTATTAAACTTAGACATCAATATTTGCGGAGTCTCTATGCTCAGTTTATTACTAGTCAGCCAAGGTAAAAATTGTCTGTACTATCCATACTCAGAAATGGACTTCTGATGTACATGCAGATGTAGGGAGAGATGTAGAAGTCTAAGAATAAGAGAAGTAAATAAAATATCATTTCATGAATGACAATTTGTGATCTTCTGTACATGACACCAGGTACAGATGCAGATAATTACTTATTTTGAAAATGGAAATGTCATTTCTGATTTAGCAAGGAAATTAGTCAATTTAATTGCTGGTGTTTATAATGGATGATCCAAATAGGACATTCAATTTACAGGAAGATAACAAACAGAAAGAAAAAGGTAAACTGCACGGATTACAAGCAATTGTTCTTAGATTTTTCATTAGATACAGCAAGCTTTAAACAAGGCAGAATATATAGGAAAAAGAAAAATGGACTCTATGAGTTGTAATATTTGGAGTAGGTGTCCTTAGTCAGCTGAAACTGTTCTCAAATCAACATATCTGTCAAATAAGGAGGAGACTGTAACCATGTGTCTCGGATTTAATAAAGATTTTGTATCAGTATTGAAAACCTTTGGAACTAACTTTTGTATTGTTTTGGAAAGGAAAAATTCTTACTGATGACATAATTTAAAAATTATAGTTTTTTTAAAAGTGTGATTTTTTCCTGTGATTAGTATTGACTTGGTAAGAAATAAGAATAAAAGAAACAGATTCTGCCTCAAATCCAAAATGCATTTTTTGTGCTGAGGATTAATATTTCCAATAAGAGATTTTTCTACTGGTAAATGAACTCTGCAACTGTAGTACTAATAAAATGAATAGATACATTTGAAAGATTCGTATACACAAAACAATACCTGAATACCTTTTACCGGAAGAAAAGCTTTAGTAAAATCCATACTGCTTTGAATATATCTTTCTTTAATAAAAATTTAAATATGTCACTGAACTAAACAAGTGCCTCAACACTAATACATGAAGTATGTATCTCAGCATCTATTGAAAAGCAATCTAGTTTTATGAATATGGGTAAACATATCTAAAACTATTAATGAACTACACATCAGACAGAACCCAGCAAGGTCAGAGAAAATCAAGAAAAAAGCCACACGCTGCTGTCACTGGGGCACAGGACTGCTGCTGTGCTCCAGGAAATGGGAGTCCTGTGCCCGCTTCTACTGCTGCCAGGAGCAGGGAGCCTGCAAGTGGATATTCGTGGAGCTGCCACCTGCTGCAGAGCAGGATTTGGAATACCCAGATTACTCTTGGCCAGTGCTCTAAGTGTGCCCTTGTAAGAGACAGACTGCTTCTGTGTCTGTATGCGCTTGTTAGGATCTGTGATTTTGCCTTGGGTTTCCAAAGGTGTTTCCCAAAGCTCTTTATCTTCAAGGTTCTTCTCTTCAGTTTTCAGTTGAGGGTGTTTATTAACAGTGTCAAGCCTAGCATCAAAAGGACACATTGTCTTAGAATGATCATTTATATCTGCAAAATGTGCCTGTTTTTGCAAACCAATTTCTTTATAATACAGAAAACTGATTGTATTTAGCACTTTAAAAAATGTAAAGGACATGATAGGAATGAAAGGTCCAGGAAAGAGTGATAAGTGTTATATACATGCTATAATATTTTATGACCTTTGTATCTGACAGATACTTGGGGTGACATATAGTTATAGCACTGCCAAGCCAGAGAGAAAAGTCAAGCCCTTTTCACTGCTTAAGTGTTCAGTTTATATTCCTCCTTCACCTCTTTGAGTAACACCAAAAAAAGAAAAATTGGTTCAACAGTGTTATTACAATACCTTTTGCATAAAATAGAATTAAAATATTATGCGTTAGAAGAGTATTTGGCATTAGCAAATGAGGACTAATGGGTGCAGACTGGTTGGTTCTTTTCATCAGTACAGGCTCTGTTTTCAATCAAGAAAGTCAAACATTATTACTCAAAATGATTCCTTAAGAAAATGAACCCAGAAATGTGCATTTTCTAAAGCATGATACAATAAAGCAGTAAGACACAGAAAAAGGTGTTAGTTTGAGATAATATATAACTCAAAGGCATTTTTACCTGGGAAGCATGCTATCTTGCAATACAGAAACCTTTATTGGTGGTTAAAAAAGTGGCAACCCTCAAAGAGGAAAGAATGAAGAACTAGCTGCACAAGGCAGGAACAAGCTGTCCATGGCTGAAATGGCATTTAAGACAGAACCTGTTAGCAACAAATTATACATTTATAAGAATAAAATGCTTTATGGGATACCAGAACTTGAAATGAGTGCTATGTAATATGAATATATATTCATTTGCAACACATGTTAACTCTAGAAGTGTAGTGTTGTAGTTTAGGAATGATATTCTCCAATTTAGTGCTCCCACTTAAACCACACTGCTGCTCACTCCCCCTTACCTCCTCCGCTCTGTGGGTGGCTGGAGAGGAGAATTGGAGTCACAAAAGGCAAAGATCATAGGATAAGAAAAGAGCAATTTACTGTAAACATCAAAGAGACAAAAAAATGAATACTAGCAGCAACAATATTAATAACAAATGTCTACAAGAGAGAGGGTGATTCACATGCAAAAATGCCTGCTCTCGAGACCCATCCACAGCTGCACCACCCTGACCACCAGAGAACACTCCCTTCCTTGCAAAAGCTTGCAAGCTGCTATATTAAAAAAACCCACAACATAACAAGAATTTTTAAATGTCTTTCAATTAAGGAATACATAGGATAAAATATAATGGGCTAAAACCAAATAGAATGGTAACATTAATAAAAAAATGCACCAAACCCCATTTATCTTATGCTTCACTGTCAATGTAAATGATACAAAGAGTTTTCATATGAAATAAAATCAAGAACAAGCCTGATATACTTAAACACTGACTTTTATCTCTATGTTTCCTGTATCTTGCATGGCTTTTATGAATGAATAGACCAAGGCTCATTCAACTTGTGATAGCTAGTTCAGTACTCTAAAATACAGTAAGTTATTAAGGCTGAATCTTCACATGTGAAATGACATGAACATTTGCCTGTCATTCTTTAATTATGTTTACTTAATATTTTTAATGTAGTATTCCTCTTGTAAATGCAACAAAAACCCCTCAAAAATAGTGGTGTCTAAGGCATACTAACATAACTTATGGCTTATAAACGGGGCTTGGAATTAAATCTCTTGAATTTTTGTCATTGGTATAGCCATTATCTCTTTGTGGCAGAAATCTATCCATTTGGCCTCTCCATCTACTACAATAGCTATGAAGTGAAATAATTATTCACTTTGTCATGGTAGTATGAGGAAATTTAAAGTTACTAGACGTCTTTCACATACTGTAGTGCAAATTATAAATCAATTGAATTGTTTTGATGGTCACTTTGTAAGTTTTAGACCTTTAGGAGATAACACTCATTTTAAATAATGTGTCTCTGTGACAAAAAGCATTGTTGTTTCCCTTGCTGAAAAGCTTTTTTTGATCACTGTTCGTACTTCTGTCAAATCGTTTCGCTTGCCCAGATATAGGTAACCACACACGGTGCAGGTAACCACAAAACCAAGACAACAGCATGTCCTTGAAATAGTAGCTTCCCTCAATAGCTTTGCTCTACTTGTTGGTACATATCCACCACATATCTGATGCCCAAGAGAGCTGTCCTCACTCAGCTGCCCTGCACACAGAGAGGAAGGAAGACAGCTGCTAGACATTTCTCCTGATTTTTATGTACATGACTTTAGTTGCAAGCATTTGTCTAGGTTTCCTTGTAAAGGCATCAGTCAAAGGAAGTGTTTTTGATGGAGGGGGAATATTATCACATTGTTAATGTGTCTAGTAGAACAAATGTGTTTCATATTGAAATACAGTCAGCCAGTGTCGACCAGTGCATCATATCTTTGTGGTTCTGATGTACCAGGCCAACGAACCCACACATCCCAAAACCCACGATTTTCCCCTACCTCTCCCTGGCTAGTTGCTGTGGTACTAAGGCCTGAAGCATGGTCATCTATTCTTAGATCTATATTGTCAAATATATTAGNTGGCTGGATCTTGAGTCAGGGACCCCAAATGTCTTACTTCAGTACTTCAGTACCATTCAACCTAACATCATTCCCAGCAGTAGTCCCGTGGCTCCTGGCTCCAGGCTGGCCCCACAGCGCCTGGCTCCTGGCTGGCCCTGTGGCTCCCAGCTCCGGGCTGGCCCCGCGGCTCCCAGCTCACCCCTCGCCCGCCTCAGCCAGACAACTGAGAGAAGCCCCGCTCTCAGGACCTTCCTCCATACCTTATATGGGGAGGGGGCGTGGCTACTGGCGTGGCATACTCGACTAGGTAGTGGGTTCACTATCTTTGCGGATTTCACAGCTCGCATGAGGCAGACCAGACCCAACAGCCCGCGAGTAATGGGGGTTCACTGTATCCTTAGTGTTTCTTCTTTATACATGGAGTTATGAGTTGTCCATTTTAGACCACAGCTGCTTAAAGTTACATAGCGTGGGAGGCTGCTTGAGAGATGATTGTGACATCTTCCTAAACAACATGAAGAGTGTTTGCATATCCCTTTTACCTGTCAGGGGTAGTAAAGGTGCAATTGAATATAAAAATCTATTATTATTATTAATAATCTACTGGTATTGTATAGAGATGTTTTTTAAGTTGGAAGTGAATATCACTACAATTTTGTGTGCATACTGTCCTTAGAAACAGTAAAGAAGTAGGCTTTAAGTTTCATTCGCAACTTCAAATTGAGATTTGTTTGCTGTAAGACTCAGCATATGCCATACCTGAGAAGAATTAAAGCCATATTTCAGTATTTTGTCAATTTCCATAAACTCTGTTGATGTGAAACTTTTGAAACATTTTAGCGACAGTAATGGAGTTACTTTGGATTTTCCCATTTTAACTAAGACAGAGAATGGTTTTATAATATTCCTTTTGATTTCACAGTCAAAAAAATAGAAATTACTTTTAAGCATAGCACCAGATTTAAAAATATACTTGAAATTAAAGCTTTAAAGGACATGATTCAAAACTGCCAAAATACTAAATTCACTATTACTATTATTTTCAAAGAAAACACCTTTTAGGAACTAATTTCCAGATAGTTCTTGAATGTTTTCATCCCCACTGTATGTAACTGTCTGGGAACTGATACAGTAGTTACAGGAGTTGTGATTTTACAATTCCATTTTCCAAATGTATTTGCTGTATAAAATTGCAAAAAATGATAGCTTTTCAAGGCTCACCTGTTTTCTTTACTACATGGTAGGAGGAGAGATAACTCATCATCAATAGACAGGCATGATATGAGATAAGCAAAGCTATCACTGCTAGAGTTATAGTGTTTATATGGCACAATATCTGTGAATTTAGTTTAGGTTAAAATGGAAATGGCATGTTATTAAAGATATATAGTGGAAAAAAATTTTGACTCATTATGATAATCATTGACAAAGTAGCACTTTAAGAGAAAAAAGCAGATGAGATTGCCCTTTTTGCTCTTCTTATTTTATCTTTTGTGTCTAAAACTATCAGTTGACTTTCTATGAGTGCTCAGTGTAGCAAATCCTATGACACTGTCCTCTGGTCTTGTCAACGAGATCACAGAATCATGGCATAATGAGGCACATCCATCTTAGTTCTGTACAAGCCTTCTACATCTGCTTAATTTAGAAGAATTATCCATTAAGAGCCTCTCTGATGCTATATATGGCAAATCAGTTTTCTGCTGGAAAATATTTTCACAGCCACAGTCTTTTAGGAGAATTTTTTTGACATTGCCATTAACAGGAAGTGCTGAAATACTGCATTTTGTTTTATTGCTTTATCATTAGACTTCTATTAGAAGTCAGAAAGATGAAGATGAAAAATTCTGTTTGTTTTATGCTAAAAAAAGGTTTCACTCCTATTGAATTACACATTTTGATAGTGTTAAAGAAAAATATTTTCTAATTTTTCAGTTTGTGCTAAGCTTTGATGTTTGGTGTTCACGTTCCACTTCATTTCAAAATGAAGTTTAAAAGCCTCAGAATTTTCTACAAGGTAAGGAACTGTGGT
This sequence comes from Pitta sordida, assembly GCA_013390025.1. NCBI lineage: Eukaryota > Metazoa > Chordata > Aves > Passeriformes > Pittidae > Pitta > Pitta sordida. Next base: position 34,991 of record WEKX01024221.1, on the reverse strand, counting down.
GTCTCATGAGTACCATTATGATCAGTGAAGCATCCTTTTGTGGATGCACTCTTGGCTGGGGAAATTCAGGGATTAACAGAAGTCAAGGGATTTATTGAGAAAACACAGAAAATCTTCATTATTCTGTTAGATTATCACATCAGAAATACTGATTGTAGGGTCCTTAGCAGAGGGACTTGCTGTTCCAGTGTGAATAGCAATTAGTATAAGATGCTTCCATACTAAAATTGCTGAAAGAACTCTGCAGCATGAAATAGCAGAATAACTTCCAGCTCTTCCACGCCTGCTTTCACTGATTTGCTTGGTTTGGTGGCCATCATCTCTACTAAAATTAGAGTAGAGCAAATTTAGGCAGCCCTAAAGAATTATATGTTTGTATTGGCTTTCTATGTAGAAAAGAGTTACTTGTAGGCGCTTCATCTCAAGAACCTCTGCTAAGAGATATAATTTTCCTTTATTTTCTCAGTGTATGTGTTCTTGTTTGATAAAGAACTTGTCTGCCTTTGCTATCTTAGTTGCTAAAAAAACCCCACACTGACTAGCAAGAACATATTTCATAACACAAGCTAAATAGTAATTTTAAATATGTGAGAATGAAAGATTGCTGAAATTTAAAACATATTAACAAGAGTGAAACATTCTTTCTTTCTTTCTTTGAGTGAGAGTCATTTCAAGCAGCATGACATGGGAGGGGAACCTCATTATATTGGTAAGAAATATGGAAATCAGTTTTAAAATTGAATCTATATACCTTTTTAATATACTCAGTTAAACTAGTAAGCAATCACTTTCTTTTAAAAAAATCTAGGAGCATATATATTCCAATTACTTAAAACCATGGAATGTTTGTGTTCCAGAAATGGAGATGGTCAAAGACATATTCTTTGCAAAGTCAGTAGAAGAGTGTAGTGAACAGTCTTCTGATATTTCCTGACTGGTTTGAATTGCTGCTGTTGTTTGTGTGCTGCATGACAAATAGACTGCTCATCTCTCTCTTGAGACTAGTGTGTTTTACTTACTGTTAATGTGGCTAGCATAAAAGATGCTGCTCCCCTGAGATACTGCTCTCTTCTGAGTCTATGGAAGAAACACTGGACCTTCAACTGTCATATTTCCCGATGCCACAAAACAAAGATAAGTACTCTGCAGAGTCAGGCACACTAAGGGTAGACCCACAGCTAGAGGCTGACACGCTCTCAAGGGGCACAAAGCAGACCAGTGGAAGTATTTGCTAGCCAAAAAACTTTATGGAGGAGGACTCATACTATTGCAAGTTGCTGTTGTGAAGGCCATACAGTGAGATCTTCTGAGCCTGTGGAAGAATTCCACACTGACAGTTTGACAGCAGTAAATGCAGCAACATCGTCTTCTCAAGCCCCACTAATTCCATTTTCTGCGAAGATAGATGGTTCATGAATATGCAAATAAGCCATGCCTGTCCCCCCACCCCCTCAGCCCCAGAGCTCTGAGGGACATTCCTGCCACTGCCCTGCACTCTGTGACAACCCTGGGAGCTTCCCAGCTGAGAAGCAGACGCTGCTCCCCCATGGCCCTGGTGCCAGCTTGACACAGTGTGTATAAAGCTTCCCTAGAATTTTATGAATCTTTACAACACTCTCATATGTCCAGTTACGAGTGAGTAGCACTGTCTCTAACTGTTTCACTGCCACCTCGACAAACGATCTGACCAAAGAGACCTTTGCCACTGGAGACGAGGGAGAGGAGAACAAAGCCTCCACTATTATGGATGGAGATATGACTTCCGCCCCGTTGCTGGAAGCAGGCTATGAGCAACCTACATTCCACCTGGAGGGATGCACAGACCCATGGTGGGTCCACAGCCTGTCGCCGTCATGTGGGTATTCAGCACAGCCCTGCAGTGGGTTGGAAGCCTGCTGCTGCTGTGGCATGGTGGCAGGAGTGTGGCAGCCACCATTTATGGGGACAGGGAACAAACTCTGGGCGGTCCCCAAGCAAGCAAGATCTGAAGCCATAGTAAGAGAAGAGCGATGTCGCAAGGGATCACTGTATATACTCATTATAAACCTCTTTATTCACAGTGAAGCAGAAATTGGCAGGAGATAAACTATTCAGGTCTTTCCTCCTAGGTGACCTATATCCATCCTGTTTTGCATTAAGAAAACTGTCTCCAGTCACATTACCCCTACTCCTTTTCCCCTGTATTTTAGAGAGGAGAGTGGTGTTGTTTCAAGGCTGTCAAGCCTACTGCCATAATCAGGTTATTTGCTACTCCAGTACCCTTTGCTACTCTCCACCATTTTCTTATCTGACAATAAGGTAGCAGAAAAATCATATTCATGGCTCATGCCAGGTTGAACAGGATATAATTATTTCTCTGACAAATCTCTATTCTCTCCTGGGCCTCACAGAACAGAACCACAGAATCAACTAGGTTGGAAAACACCTTTGAGATCATTGAGTCCAACCTTTGACCTAACATCACCTTGTCAGCTAGACCAGGACACTGAGTACTGCATCCAGTCTCTTCTTAAATACAGTGATCTTCCGATTAATTGCAGTCCGTATCTTTGTGGGATCTGATTAGTTGTGGTTGATTTTTCTGCGACTTATGCGACCTCGTGCATGCGCCAAACGTACCAAGAACTCCGTCAGTTCACGAATATATAATGAGCTTAGGAATATATAATTGGTCCTGCCCGCTATCACCATGCACCAGACTTGCTGTACATGCTTCATTTTGACTGTTTAGGGGGAAGGGGAATCGCTACTATCTCTGTGATACCAGGAGCGCTGCCGCGCGGCTGGCATGGAGCCACTGTGGCTGTACCAGCACTTCTGGGCGTGGCAGCACAGCACCGCTGGGAACCAGAGGATAGGTGGGGGTGGTTGCGGCCTCCAATGATGACCCCAGGGTGGCAGCAGATGGGAGGTTTAATCCCCAGGCAGGTGGGAGCGGAGCCACTGACTCAGCACTGTGCCTCATCTCTGTTTGCATGGCCATGACATTGGTGACAGAGCCCAGTGTGTGCCAGTGCCAGCGTTGCAGGCTCCTGATGTCAGGGTACAATCCCTAGTGCTGACAGTGGAACCTCCCCTTGCTGCCCAAAATAAAAAGTTCCTTCTGGGCAGCAGGAGAGTATATATGTGTACTGTGGGGTTTTTGTAGATGTTTATTGCCATGCCAGAAACACAGAAACAGTCGATACTGGACAGGCCCGGGGGGTCCCTTCTAGGATGTATGGGGTGGAAGAGGTGTGGAGGGAGGGTAGGAGAGGGAAGGGGAGAAAGCTGCAAGCGCTCCCGGTGCAGGGTGCTTTTGTTTTCCAGTGCTGCGCCAGCTCCTCCTGCCTGTCCACCCCCACCCTGCTCATCTCTGAGGAGTGGCAGCAGGAGCAGAACACAGAGAGCCATCAACTCTTTTGCCATGTGTGGCTGCTGCAGGCCCATGCTTCTGCAGACAGCCCCATCAGGAGGCAGGGAGGCGGACCCCAGCCACTGCCCGCCAGGGATGGGGCAGGCGACAGCAAGCCAGGGTGAAGTGACGATGGTCAGCTTCCCTTGGCCCACAGTGTTGGTCTGGCTGCATGCAGCTCTCAGCCTACCCCAGGGTCCTGCTCTGTAGCGTGCGGTGCCTCCACTCTGTTTGAACACAAGAGACATACACCAGCAACAAGAAACGCCGATAAAACGCAGCACAGGCACTGCAGTGAAAGGACAGTGGCAGGAGGCTCCAAGCCCACTTGGATCCATGGCGGGAGAGGGCACCAGCTTCAAGGCTTCTGGCTGTGACAGCTACTGCAGGGTTTCTGTACTTGGAAACACAGCTGCCTTCTGGGAGCCGGGGATTCCACAGCCGTTAAACAGTAAAAGGCATTTCCTCTGCTTTAATGAGGTGCTACAGAGTGAGCTGTGCTCCCAGGGCCGCCCTCCAGACCTTATTAGTGGAGGGGGCATGGCTGTGGGTGTGGTCTCATTGAATATTCATGGATCCACTATCTTCATGGATTCTGGACTCTTGGGACCTGCACAGACCTGACCCCCTGCAAGTTCTGGATCTTGACTGNGGCAGCAGGAGCAGAACACAGAGAGCCATCAACTCTTTTGCCATGTGTGGCTGCTGCAGGCCCATGCTTCTGCAGACAGCCCCATCAGGAGGCAGGGAGGCGGACCCCAGCCACTGCCTGCCAGGGATGGGGCAGGCGACAGCAAGCCAGGGTGAAGTGACGATGGTCAGCTTCCCTTGGCCCACAGTGTTGGTCTGGCTGCATGCAGCTCTCAGCCTACCCCAGGGTCCTGCTCTGTAGCGTGCGGTGCCTCCACTCTGTTTGAACACAAGAGACATACACCAGCAACAAGAAACGCCGATAAAACGCAGCACAGGCACTGCAGGGAAAGGACAGCAGCAGGAGGCTCCAAGCCCACTTGGATCCATGGCGGGAGAGGGCACCAGCTTCAAGGCTTCTGGCTGTGACAGCTACTGCAGGGTTTCTGTACTTGGAAACACAGCTGCCTTCTGGGAGCCGGGGATTCCACAGCCGTTAAACAGTAAAAGGCATTTCCTCTGCTTTAATGAGGTGCTACAGAGTGAGCTGTGCTCCCAGGGCCGCCCTCCAGACCTTATTAGTGGAGGGGGCATGGCTGTGGGTGTGGTCTCATTGAATATTCATGGATCCACTATCTTCATGGATTCTGGACTCTTGGGACCTGCACAGACCTGACCCCCTGCAAGTTCTGGATCTTGACTGTACCTCCAGGGATGGTGAGTCCACCACCTCCCTGGGCAGCTGTCCTTTCCAGTGCCCAATCACTCTCTCTGTAAAGAACTTCTTCCTAAAGTAAAGAACTTCTGTCCTAAACTCAACACAGGAGTTGTATCTGCATTTACCTTCCACTAAATAACAGTCCTGACACTGGTTATCTGTTTGCTTTATATTTCTTTACTGATCTAGCCTTTTTTTTTTCTCAAGAAAAGTTACATTTTCTGTTCCTGACTCTGCAACTGATGGTTAAGCAAGAAATGGTGACCATGAACAATTTTACATAAAATATATATAGGTCCTCAAATATTATATGGAGAGACCAAAATTCAAATAAATGGTTGTGTAAAGAGGGACAGAACTGGTTTGAATAGGTATATAAAGTTGTTTACACATGTTTGTGATTTTACATCTTGATACTATTTATTCTCACTCTGACAATGTAAACAGCAAAATGCAACAGGTGCTAAATGTAGTATTCACATCACTGCATACTTCTGGGCAACACTGTGAACCTAATTTTTCTTTGTATTTTGTGGAAAAGAAAAAAAATAATGAACTACAGCCTTATTGTCACAAAAAACTTGTGTACTTGTGAGCCTGAGTTATAAAGGATCCATCCTGTGTTCACAGTAAGACATCTTCAGTTCTCAGTTGTTTCATGCTATAGAAATAAAACATTGAAATGTACAGTAAAATAACATGAAGAATAGAATCCAGACTTCAGGGCATGCACTATTATTGATTACGCTAATACAGATTGATCTTTTCAAAATGCTTCTCTATTCACTAGCCCCCAAAATCCACAGCACAGTATGTGGAGCTGTTACATTTACTGTTGAAATAAATACCAAAGATCACATTGTGAGCTAGTACTTCAGCATTGTTCCAAGTAATGCGTTTTTTATCATTCTTGTACTTAATAATGGATGATTGAAAATTACTCTCTCCAGCTTTTTCGTGTAAACTTGCAAATGCTTCCCATGAGCCAGTGGATTAGTGTATCTCTGAATAAAATGAATGTGAGGGTAGGGGTAGGAGAAAACACGAGTTTTTTTGCAGAGATGGTTACTTTGTCCAGTCTCCAAGAGGCGTTCCTAAAATGGAGACATTACTGATGGTTCTATAGTCATTGACTGATACTGATGGAAAGGAAAGAACTTTGCTTCTAAGACATATTTAATTAATGTGGTACCAAGTTAATTGTGAAAGCAGAAAGATTGCTTTTGAATTCCAAGAATAATGTCATAGGCAAAAAGCCAATTCTAGCTGAAGGGCTGCAATTAATATCTTACAAGTGTTGGTGTGAATATCCCTAGCGAAACACAGCAGCAAGGGAATGAATTTAGGCAACAGAAGCATATGCAGATTTATTGTCTTGGTTTGCTAAGTTTATTGTGATTGATGGGAGCATAATTTATAAAGTGACTGCCATATATACTCATATACATGAGGATACTTCAGTTTTCAGAATCTTAGAAATACAATACTTATAGATGATAAGATTAAGTTTATTTTTAACCCAGGAGTTGTTGTTGCATATTAAAATGGTACTTCATGTCTATTTCAATTTTTGATAAACCTCCATCGATGGACAAAAAATTTCAGTTGCCAACAGTACTTCTATGTCAACGATTATTTGGGAATTACCCTCAAGACGTGGAAAATTTTGCCTTTATTGTGACAAGGTGCTTCAGGTGCATATGTAAAGAACTACCTTTTGTCTCTGAGAACAAACCCAGTCAGATAGTTGTGCAGCACAGTTATTGACATTTAGAATAAATTATTTCATGATTTCTGAATAGCCATGAAAAACTCCAACTGAAAAATGTGCTGAGTTTGATGGAAGTACTGAGTTGGAGCGAAGGCCAATTTTATTTCTAACACAGTTCATTCCGTCCTGTAAGATGTAAGTGATTTTTATATGCCAAGCAACTGTGCATAATAAAGTCTTGAAACAATCCCATATTTTGGTTAAAGCTGAATGGGATTAGATTTTTCGTCAGACTAATGCTCCAAAGTATAGGTACTTACAATTTGAATAACTTAATTTCTTTTTCCTTTTGAAAATGTAGCCCTGCAGCAGATCTTTGAAGTGTAAACTCTAAGACATAGCAGTATTAAAATAATCATGGATCTGGAGGAAATAGCACTAAAACATCCAGCACAGCTTAATCAAAAATAGAAATTCATTTGAACTTTCTGTGGTCTATTGAATATTAAATAATTTCATATTTCAAATAAGAAAAAAGAAACCTTGAGCAAAATTCTGATCATAGTTACTGACATTTCTGGTGTAACATTTGAATATTAGGGTTAAAGTTGAAAGTTTCTACTCAGCTTTGGCAAACTTTCTTGTATCTTTTATTTTGTATTTATTACTATTACCTGAAAAATAGCTAGCGTGTTCTAGAGGCCATGGGATCATGGGAACAAAACACCAAAACCCCCAGGTGACTACTTTGGTCAAACAAAATATTTTAATTCCAAAATTTCTTGGCATTTTGCCATGAAATTCATGTTTTGGGACTTTCTGTTATAGCCTGTGTCCCCATGCTAGGTTGTATCTTTGAAGATAAGCATTTTGTACAACCACTATGTTGTAGATTTTTTTTTTTTTTTTGAGACAGTGTTTCCGATTGAAGATGTTTCTGTATGTTGGAGAATGGCTGTCTAATGAGAAAATTCTTGGGAAACTTCTGGTTCAGGAGCTTCTGCTGTTATGCTGTTGTACTTAACATCCCTAAATCTTTTGAAGGGTGTATTTTAGTCAAAACAACTAAATTAAACAGCTTGGATAATTCAGGAAATCTGCACTTGTAGAAGGAGGTTTTTTTGGACATAAGTTTTTAGAGTCTTAAGTGAAGAGAACAGCAAGAGTATGAATCATTGAAAGAGTGTTTTGAAATAGCAACAGTGGAAAAACCAATTTTCAACCCAACTGTATAAATTAACTATTATTGTGTAGAAACACTTTGTGAGGAAGAAAGGGCATTGACATTGTTGCTGGGCAAATGTCAAAACTACAAATCATTGTCTCTCCACTGGCTTTCTTTGTGGAGTAAAAATCACAAGTCGTGTTTTTATGTATATGTTTGTTCCTGTTACCTCTGAATTAGGGCTTCAGGATTTTCCCCTTTGAAAATCCTCCATGAATGCCTTCCATTGCCATCTGTGTGTGGGTGTCTTTGGAGGGCAATATGGCAAAAATTAGAACCATTTCTGAAGGAAAATATCACATTTCTTAGTGATATTAAAGTGGAAATATGAAAAAATACACAATTGCTTGAAGTTGGTGAGGAGTTTCACAAAGCTTTTTTGTTGCACTTGAAGGGTATTTGGTTTATACACTATTTTCAAACTGCTGATGTAAAAAAAATAAGAAAGCCAAAGTATTTATTGTGGCTGAGATAATCGCAGACAGCTTTAACTGTGTTGTAAAGATTGTCAAAGTGCAACATGATAACATTTACTAGTATGTGTATGAGAAAGAGCATATCCATTGACCTGTTTTCTATACAAAGTTGTCAGGAAAATACAGCAAAACATTTAGTAGTTCTAAAAGGAAATTTAGACTAACTATTTATGGCAAGTAGCAAATTTTCCCCTCAAGAATATGTTGTCAGTTTTCCTAAAATAATCTTGGATGAAAATTTCAGAGAGAGAGTTCAAGACAGGTAAAAAACAGTGATGTTGCTGTTGCCCTTTTACACATTATTTCAGGAACTGGAGGTCAAACTTGTGATGTGAGTCTCATCCATTTCCTTCTTGGCTTTTCTTGAGGGAGGCAGCTCTCATGGTCATACACTACTATGTGGTACACCAGAATGCACTTATCAATGTTCTACTTTGCACTAACCAGCCTTCAAAACAGTAGGGAGAGGACTCCAGGTGCTGAGCTTCTCACATGGGTGTCCTACAGGGTAGTAAATAATTTATTCTCTCCTGTTATCTCTCAAACTATTTAACACAAATGAGTTATATCTCCAGCAAAAGTAATTAAAAGGGGACCCAACCAGAATGCCTAAAGACTGAGGTGGAGACATTCAAAACCAAATGTCTGAAACTGCTTGTGTCGCACCAGAAATTTGCAGTAAATTGCCTCATGATATAGAGAATATAGTCAGCAGAAAATAAAGAGTGTTCTTTTCCATGTGGAACATCTCATTCTTTCTATAAAGAAGTTACACCATCACTGACAGAGAAAAAAATGCTCTTTAGACTGGTGACTAGGCACTCACCTATGAGGTGGGGCCTTGATATTGCAAAACAGCTTTGTTGCTTATTGATTTACACAGTACATAGGGGTGCTGGGAAGAGCATGGATACAGTTGTAGTAGGGATTTTTAGAGGACAGAAGGCACAAAGAAATATTCACTCTGCTGCAACATTTTGGGACTTTCTGAGGTAACCCTGGTGATTCGACCTTGAATCTAGCTAAAGAAAGAAACTACCAGAGATAAGCGGGATGAAGAATGTGGAAAGTGCAGCCGGGTGCTCCTATAGTATTTTCCAATCAAAGAGTTAGTTAAGGCGAGTGCATTTAGTGTAGCAGCCAATGTTAAAGTAGGATTAGGTGCGTGATAGCCTCATGTGATGCATGTACAGAAGTAGAGAGGGGATAAAGGGGATAGTTTGTTTATAATATACTGAGCTTCACAACACACAGTTATGCTTGGTGAATGCTTGGAGTGTTCCTGCTCTCCACTTGATATTGGATCCAAAAGCAATTTGTAGGATGAGATTTATCTTGAGTTCCCAAAGGTAGTGATGGATTGAGAACATGACAAGCTGCTGAATCATTAACTGTTTCTCTCTTAGTAGTACCCAAATGTGTCTGCATGTATTTGAAGAGTAAGAAGAGGAACTGATTGAGAGGAGAAGGATGGGACATAATGATAAAGAAAATTTGAAGTCACTAATCTTCTTATCTTCTTTTACTGTTATTTAAGATTTCTGATGAACGGAAAATCAAGTAGTTCTGACTGATAAGCACACATATAGTGTTTGAAAATTGTAAATTTTTTTTTCTGTTTTATTTGTGGGGTTTTGGTTTGATTTGGTTTGGTTTTCAGGTTAAGATTTCTCATAAATGAAATTTCTTCAGGGCGATGTTATGGTGTTAGGAATTCTACTTATATTTTCTGGGCTTTTTCTCCCACGAATACTTTTTATGTAGTGGAGGTTGTTAAGAATTTGCATGTTGTGTACACACTGGTATTTTATCAATCAGATAAAGATTGATTCAACAAGATCACCAGATTTTACATAATTTTGAAGAAAAGTGTAAAAATTCTTTTGCAGTAGAAAGGCTGTACTGGAATTTCGTACTACATAGTTTTTCTAAACAGCATGCCTCTTGTCATGGAGCAAAGTTCTTCAGGAAGGTGCTAAACCCTTGTTCATAGTATAACAGCCTTGGGAGTGCAGAGGCTAAGAGATCTAAGTAGGGAATGTCTTTGGGGAAGCTTTAAAGCTAAATCTTGGTGGAATGGAGCAGCCGTTCTTTTTGCTGGAGAAGACTCCCAGCTTTGTGGACTGGCACTTTTAGAATGAAGAGTGGGCAGAAAGTCTTAACAATATGAAGCAAGACATTGTTCTTCACAAGGATAGGTTCTGCCCTTCTAGGATTGAGTATTTCTGAGGACTGCTTACAGCATAGAATGAAAAAATCCAACTCAAAAAACGTAGGATGATTTGTATCAGGATATTATTTTTGCAAATTCCTGTATCCACTTTCACCTAGGGAAAAAAGTAGTACATATATTGCAACTTATACGGTTTTAAAACTAGGAAACTGTGATTACTTTTGTGCTTGAGTAGTATCATTAAAATATGTCATATACTCTGTACAGTAAGAATTATTCATATGAGACTTTTAGACCTCCAGCTGGGTACAAGATTTCTTGAGGTGAAAGGGAACTCAAACAAAAACTCAAACGTGGTCCAACCTCACTTATAATAAGTCAAAAGAGTAAATTTATGAATGTGTTTTCATCAGTAATTTTAAAAATCAAGTGGCAGAAATGTGTTGAAAAAATATGTAAATTTCCTTAATCAGACTGCACTCTGATCAATGATGTTTTTCTTTTAAAAGTCAACCCATCTAAATAGTAAAGGTCAAAAGGTTAAATATGTAAATGCAATCAGCAGTGTACTCAGATTATCACAGTTTTAGCTCTGTTGCCATTTATGATAAACAATTATACCAAATTAAATCTATAAATCTGTTTTACATTAACCCAGAAGAGTAGAGAAATTAAAGAAAAAAACCCTCTCAAATAAAAATACAAGGTGAAAAGAATTTAAATTCATATCAAACAAATGTAAATTTAGTTACACAGCTTTTTGCATTATTTCCCTTTTGTCCCATTTTCACAACCAAACATTTGTTACCAGCTTACTTCTGAACCTAAGAACTATGATGGGAGGCTTGGATGGGTGGAGTGTGGTGCCTGTGACTCCAGGGTTGTGGGTTTGATCCCTGGGTGGGCGTTCGCTTGGGAGTTGGACTAGATCCTTGTGGGTCCCTTCCAGCTCAGAATAACCTGTGAACCTGTGAACTAAAACTGAGGGCAATCAAAGCACCTCTGCATATTTTATATCATAGACCAAAATCCAATGCATTTTAGTGCTGACTAGACTCGTAATTTATAGGGAAATATTTTATTGTTCCTTCAAACAATTCTGCAACCCCAGCCTCAGAGAAGAGTCCCCACACCCTTCTTTCACTTTTCTGTGTACACCACTGTCAAGTGATGCAAATCTTCTCTTTACTTAACTCTACTAGACATAGGGAAAAATTAAGCTGAATAAACCCATATGGATACAAATACATTTTTCCATACTTTCAGCCAAGTATAATATAGCTGTTGTTTTTCTTCCCTCTGTTGTTCTGCCTGGAACTACATGGTGGTTGATTTCTTTCATATATTTATATATATGCATGCAAAATTATTACACGAACTCTCCTTCTCAGAGAAAGAAAAGAAATTGTAAAATATCCATGTTGATATGAGAGTGCCAACATATACTATGGTAGGCTGGTGTTATGCCCTGCGATGTGCTCTCGGTCTCCCTACGGGTGTTTGATGGTGAGTTGGACTAGATGATCCTTGTGGGTCCCTTCCAGCTCATAATATTCTGTGATTCTGTGATTCTGTATGTGATCATGAAAACTCCAGGGAGAATGCAGATCACCTTGTCCCACTCACCAGTCAAAGACCTTTCTCACAGAATCCTACTCTCCATTAGAGAGCAATTTTTGTGCAAAACAAACTCGTTCTGGGAACCTGGTAGGCCACTGGGCCTTACAGTGACCCTGCTCATCTGATCTAGTTCCTGCATTTCTGATATCTGAATCAGTGGTGAGAAATGAAATTGCACATTTTATTTTTTTTCAGTCATGATCAAGGATTTTAAAGTGTGTGTCAGTGACTAAACTTAATTTCCTGATGTATCATCATGAAGTAAATGTTACAAAGTGATGGTGTTGAAGATGGAGGTTAAAATGACACAATTCCCCCCCCCCATATATATTTAAAAAAAAAAAAAAAGAGAAACAATGGAAATGCAGTACTATTTCCTTACTAATTTACTAATAGGCTTGTTGTCTTAAATTTAGACACTAATATTTTCTAGAGTAATGTTTATCAAGTTTGGTGTACTCTAAGCTGCCCTGCAAAAGTTTCTCCAGGTTCTCAAGGCCAGGTGGCGAAGTGCTGAAGGTGACCCAGCTGACCAAGAGGCTCCCTTGAGGGATCTGTTTCTGCCTTCCAGGAAACAAGCATGGACCCAACAGGCCCAGCTGCCCAGCTTTCACAGTGCTGGGTAAACATCATAATGGTTATGTTGCTCTTAAGCATTCAGACAGCAAAAGTCTTAATAGTTAACAGCAAAAGCCTCTCTCATGGTATCAGGGGAGTGAATTATGACTTCGAAATTAGCATTGCCAAGTTCAGAGAACATGCTTTAGTCAAAAATATTTTCTTAAGATGCTGTGATGGCTTCAGCAACTGCTATTATTACATGTAAAATCTGCCATTTGTGGAGTTTTCAGCAAGTAAATTTTACAAAGAACATGCTCAAGTCTTTTATGTTTGCATATGAATGTAGACACTTTTACCTGTTTCTTTAAAGAAGTTGAAAGTCTGTCTTATTTCTGGACTTGACTAAGATCTTGTGAGTTTATTGCTTTTTCCTGGCTACATGTGGCAATTAAGGGATCTCACTGTTGACTTTCAGGCTCTGTGTCTAAAAAAAAAACCCCTTTTGTAAAGTGTTTCTCATAGTGCTAGATTTAATTTATTATTTTAAGTTATCACTTTGCCTTGTCCAGTGGTATTTAATTTCAAAATCTGCATAATAATTGAAGATTCTTCTGGGATTTCAAAATTTATTTGGCAATTTGACTTCTGTTGTCTGAAGACTGAAGATCTGCACCTTACAGATCTAATAGTCAGCTTGCTTTTTAGGTGTTTTCTGGAAGTGAGGCAGAAAAGATCTGGAGAACTTACCTTGAGAATCTGCTTTGAAAAGGTTATTATTGGGATTTTGTTATCACACATGAAACAATATACAAAACCTGAGTCTCTAACACAGCAAATATTTTCTCTTTTGAATTGCTGAAGTTTTCCTTTCTGGAAGAGACCAATACCAAGTAGTAGCTTCCATGAAATTCATATCATCTGACTAGCTTGTCTTTTTGGTGGATTCCTGGCAACAAGACCAGCTCGGGTTTGAAAATCAGATTATTCATTCTAAAAGTATTAATTGTTGTTTACAAATAATGAAGTTTCTAGTTTTGGATCATAGCTCCTATAGATGTGAACTGTGGTACAGTCAGCCCTCTTGCACTTCATGACCCCTATATTGCGGCTTCAGATCTTAGCGGCCCGATTTTTTAGTGATGAAGGAAGCCCCTTTTTGCAAGTTCGCATGTGCAACCTGCCACCAGTGGCAGCGATGCGGCTGCCTGTGCTGATCTGCCGCCAGGAGTGGCTCCGCTTCACCACCCACCCGCCGGGCTTTGCTGCTTTCCCCCCTCCCCGGGCACAGCCGGGGCTCCACCGCTTCGCCACCCCCCTGGCACAGCCACCATGGCAACCAATATACAGCAGCACAGTGGCAAAACAACGCCAGGGATCGTCTGAGGGTGCGGGGAAATTTGCATATTAATGAGCTGCCATTCAACGCGGAAGTAGGGCTTCACAGAACCCAGTTAAGATCGCGGGTCCACAATATAGGAGACACGAATGTGTATGAAAAATGACATGAATTTACTGGTGATTAGGATTTTTCAAAGCTAGGATGCAGAGGAAGTATTATTTTCCTGTTTTCACCTGTTGTGATGCCTTGGTTTTTGCTTTGTTTCGTTTTTTTCCCTGAGATAAAAAAATAAAGTAATAGTTTTGCTTTTAGAAATGCATTTGCATTAGTAATAAATCTTAGAAAAGGGCACAGGAATGATTAAATGGAATGATCTTGTTGATTAGACATTAAAAGTATGTAGTAGCTAGCAAAACATCCAGCAAGTTCTAGAAGATTCCTATCTAGAAGATTCCTCTATTCCTTAAGGACTCTAGAGTTGGCCCCAAGATCTCCCAAGGAAATGTGAACTGATTATTTTCTCCCTTGTGATATGGCAAATTACTTACAGCTTTGTTTTACTGGAAGAGCCTTCACACTAGAAGGAGAGTGTCCATGTTGATACTTATTCATCTAGGCTTTTGTCATTAAAATCATGCATCTGAAATCATCAGTGTTTGGAAGCAATGGCTGGCTTAAACTGCTGTTCAGGATTTCACGTGCCAAGGGAATGGCTCCAGTGTAAAATGTGAATAGAGCAGCAATGAACTTTCAGAATCAGATAGTGCAACTGTTAAGAAACCCCATTTGCCACTGTTATTTTTAATAAGCCCAAACACAGTAACATATGGAGACGAATTTTGTGATGTAGACCATGCGTGCAGATGTGATGCGAGGAGCATAGGACTGAAGAATATGGCATGTCATTGTAGGGAAGTTTTCAAAACAGACAAAAAGGGACGTAGTGTTTTGAAGGTGAGATAAAAATAAAAAAATATTTCTTCCCATATGGTACCTGAGAGATTTGAAGGAAGATAAAGTTAAGAATCAATATTCAGAAGTGTCATGATGTTTTTCTAATTTTTGTCTCTGATCTTTGAAGATTTAGGAAGATATTTAGGGCTGACTAGCTTCTCTAGTCAGCTGACTTAAAAAGATAGCTATTTTGGAATTGCACCTTTACGTCTGTGAAGTTTTTTCTTATACTAAGCTAAATTTCTTCCATCAGCCTCGTAAAGTTCATGTGTACAAAAAAACCCCTGAAATTGTATTTCTAAAAATGGATAAAAATAAAATATTTTGAGGTAGAAATATCTGTATGAAATATTTCATACACCTCCAAAGGTAAATGACCTCATTTAAGGAATAAAACCATGTAAATGCTGTGAGAAACAGTGCCACTAGAATTTAGTATATATCAAAATTAAAACATGTAACATAGTAATGAAAATGTCGGCTCTGGATATGGTTGTAAAATATCCACAGATTTTCATTGCTATGTAATCAATTTAGTAATGCATACACACATGAAACGTTATTATATCATTGAGGATTTGCAAAATATATGATAAAGCTATCCACTAAATGTAGTAAAAAAAAGTACAGAATAATTTTCTTTAAAATTAAGAAAGCAAGGAGAAGTAAATTTCCTTTCTTCTCTGAAATGCCTTTTTAAATTATATTTTTCATTGCCTAAAGAAAACCAAAGGAAGTTGTGCACTATTTGAAATACAGAAAGAAATATGAATCTAGGAAGTGGCAGGGGAAATATGCTCCACATTCTAATGTTATGTATTACTGTACATTCAAGAGATTTTATTGTTTTGATTTGCTTTATATTTGTGTAAGTTGTGTAGATTGTTATTATTGTTTTAAATTTAAGGTTTATAAAAGAACTTTTTTATTATACTTGCTGGGAAATGGATGAGCATCTTAAATATTGGTTCTACTGTAATGAAATATGTGACATGACTCTCTATTACATTCCTTGTCTGAACCGAAGTCATCATGAAACATGAAGAGCATGCACATATCACCCCTTCAGTTTTCCCTCTAAGCCTATTTGGTTATTTCAAGTTCTCAAATCATGAATATATTGGTTTGGGGGTTTTTTTGTCTGCAGCACTACTTCATAATTTATTCTGTAAGTCATGTTCACAGTGAGTGAAGTTCCACTGTGGCTTTCAATATGAAAAGCAAGTCTTGGGACATAAAGTGTAAAGTGTAATAGAAGTGCATGCCCAATTGGAGCAAAAGGGCTAGGAATTAAAAGGTGAAGTTGGAAGGATCCTCAGTGCAAAGGGCAGCAAGAAATCTGCTACGAAATGTGTTAAGAAGAGAGCAATAGCAGGGGACCTTAAAACAAGACAGGAAATCAAATAGAAACAAATGGATAGGCAGTAAATGAAGGGATAGAGAAGAAGAGAGTGGAGTAGTGAGAAAAGAGCTCAAGCATGAAGGGAAAAATGAATTCTGCCAAGAGTTTAGCAATGAGGTGCAGATTGACACCTGTGTAGTATGTGTGTAAGTAACTGTGCTGGGTTTGCTGTGACTGTCTGCCAGTTGGATGTGGCACCATTCACTAACCCTCTCTGAGCTCGTCTATCCAACCAGTTCCTAACCCGTCATAAAATGCTTCTATCCAGTCCATGCTCTGTGAGTTTCTCCTGAAGCTTATTATTCCTTCGAGAAGTTGTTGAAACCCTCACTCGCAGCTGACAGAGGTAATGCCAACCAGCTCCTGGCTGGGCCCGCTGCCGGCCATGGCCAGGCCAATCAGGAGAGATAGAGGTGCCTCTGTGATAACATATTTAAGAAATGGAAAAAAAAAAAGTAACAAGAAGAAGATGGCTGCTGGAGAGGAGCAGTGAGAAGTTGTAACAGCAATGCAGGCACCAAGGCCAGGGCCAAAAGACGGGGAGGACATGTTCCAGGTGTCTCCCTGCAGCCCATGGTGATGACCATGGTGAAGCAGGCTGTCCTCCTGCAGCTCATGGAATGGAGAGAGCACAGGGATGCAGAGATCCACCTGTAACCTGTGGAAAGAGGAGCCCACGCTGGAGCAGGAGGATGCTGAAGGGAGGCTACAGCCGTTGGAGCCCACATTGGAGCAGGAGAAACGTGCGACCCATGGAGAGAAGTCCACGCTGTGTGGCAGAACTGTACCTCATAGGATCTGTGTGCTTTAGGATGGGACCCACACTGAAGCAGCGCAACCAGTTCTCGAAGACTGCACCCTGTGGAGTGACCCCTGGGCAGCAGAGTATGGAAGAGCTGTTGCCCTTGGGATTGGACTCACGCTGGGGAGGCTCCTGAAAGACTTTCTCCCATCAGCGGGGACCCTATAAAAGGCAGAAAAATGGCTTCCACCCCTGAGCAGTGTCAGAAAAACACCAACTGCCTGGCTTTCCCCTACTCCTGTTCCCCCTTTTTCTCCTGGAGGAAAAAAGGGAATGTGGTATCTGTTATAAGAGAAGGAAGGGTGGGGGAAGAAGGTTGCCTTTAAGATGATACTTCTCACGTTAAGCTCTGATCTTGTTAGAAATAAATCCTTCATATCTCACGTTAAAATGTTGTTCTGTCTGTGTCAGTAAAAGATTTCTAATAGTCCTCATTCCTGTTGTAGCAAAAACCCTTCAGTTTTTTTGCCTTTCCCTCTCTCTTCCCCTGTTTGTATTGGCAGGGGGAAGGGGTGGAATGAAATGAGAAAGTGGTTGTGGGTGAATCTCTGGCATCCAGCCAGGGTGAAACCATGACAGTAACTGAATATGCTTTTACTGGTAATTAATTTTTAAGGGGTGGAAAACTTCCTATTAGCTTAATAAAGTGTTTGTTTTGCCCTGTAAATTTTGCAGTAGTGCAGATTTTAAAATGTATACTATTATCATACACTTAATGTTTTATTCCTTTTTATAAGTCTTAGTCTAGAGATATAATGAATGCTAAGTTTTTCTTCTAAAGTAAAGATAAAAATATCCAACCTACAATAACATAGAATGGTCAGGATACTTTTCTAGACAAACTGAGCAAAAAATGTGGATATTTTCTAGAGAAAAATAATATGAATTGCCTCAGGGATCTGAAGAATAGGAAGAGAACAATTACTAATATGAAAATGCCTGTTGTTTTCTTCCTAGGTTCAGACATTGTTCAATGGTTAACGAAGAACTTATCTATAGAAGACCCAGGTAATTTATTTTTGTTTCCTGTCTGCAGATTCTAATTTTTTTTAATTCTTGGACCTTATTTTGTTTTCTGTTGTGGAGGAGGTGGCCAGGCAACATTTGATGAATATAATTTCAATAGCAAAACGTCCATCACCAAACCTTAGAAAACTTTGCTAAGAATTTGAGGATTTTGTGTATCCATTTTAGCAGATACGAGGAAGCAATGTGATAGACAGGGATGGTAATGATACTTGTTTTACTTAGTAGAAAATACGTTTAAGTTTGAGTCTATGACTCAGTTTACTCAGTGTCATGCTACATAGTTTGTTAAATACATGCTGTTCCCTTACAGAATTTTTCAATATCTGAAAAAAAAATAGATTAACAAAATAAATTCTTGTACTGTTACCAAATGCTAATCTTAGGTTCAGACACTTTTACAGCACCTTAAATGGAAATAGAAAGTGGCATGCAAATAAAATCGGTGAGGTGAGGAAGAACAGTTCATTGCTTGATCAAGTGGGCTGGGACATGGTAGTAAAGCTTTGGTTTCCAGGTTTTTGATTCCAAACTGCCACAAGCTTCTTGTATGGCCAGCAGGAAACAGAGTTTGGTGTGTATCTTATATTTATTTCCCTCATCTACAGGAATCTTGTTACTTTATCAGAAACTTTCCATAAAGGAATTATTTCTAATAGAGAAGGCTGAATGGTAGAATTAAAATATTTTGTGGAAGTTCCTGTTATCTTTAGGTTAAAAGAAAGATAATCTTCTTTAAAAATGATAAGGAACACTTCCTTTTTTTTCTTGCTCTGTTTCAGACTTTTGGGAATGGAATTCATGTTTTAGTTTGAGTTTTGGTTTCTGTGTTGTTGGGTTTTTTTAGTTTTAAAACTGTGTTTTTCTGTCATGTTAGAATTCAAAATATGATCATTGTAGAATTCCAACAAAAAGTAAGATTATTGTGTTTAAAATAGTTCCTCATTCCAAAAGTCACAGTCAATACATAATTTGATATTTGTAACTAGCCAGTTCACAATATATTGAAAGTAGACAGTTCACAATCTAATGTGAAAGAGGTCATGAAACACCCCTAATTTTATGCAACTTTAAACAGTGTCATATGTTTGCTTCCTGATGATAATGTGGAGGTTGCAAGGGACCTAAGTGTGATAATATATTTCTCAGTTATCGGCTAAAAAAATACTCATCTGTCTGTATTACAGTCTGAAATATTGCTGTTCTATGTGATATGGAAGCTTAACCCTTATTTGTAAAATCACAATTGCAGTACTGGCACAGACTGTCATTCAGATTTCTTGGTTGTTGCGAGACTGGGAAAAGAAAAAAACTTACACTAAATGGAAAACCTGGTTCCCTGATTCCTTATGTTCATATCCATTTTAAAATTAAGCAAACGCACATATTACTAACATATGTAACCAGAATGACACAGTAATTTTACTTAAGGCGGATTTTATCCTCTCAGATTTCATGGATGAGAAAAAAACTATGCACAATGACGAAATGTCTTATGTGGTTTGGTCTAGTCCAAAGTCAGTGATTTTGTTCTCACTGCAAAAAATTTATTTCTCATACTGAGATGAGACCTATCTCCATCCAACTTGTACCCATTGCCCCTTATCCTCTCAGTGTGGCTCCTTGTGAAGAGAATCTCAGTCCTTGAAGTAGTGGAAAACTGTAATGAGCCTTCTATTCTCCAGGATGAAAACACCAATTCTTTAGTCAGCTTGTTCTGTAATAAAATACAGAACTAGTAAGAAAGAAGTAACACTAGCGTATGTGATAAAAGAATATAAATTTTATGGTGCAATTTTCAATTTTGTATTGCATAGGTAATACATCTCCAATTCCATCTATGAGGGAAGGAAATGGTCTGCTTTATGGATAGTGGAAAAACATAAAGCAGAAGAGGGTCTGACAGCAACATTTGCTGTCACTGTGTTAATAAGTGTAAAGCATTTATCTGGAAATAATTTCCTGGGAAAAAAATAGTTACAAGTTGGAACTTGTAAACCCTGCAAGTTTTTCATAAATGGAAAATAATTTTCAGTGGAAGATTTGAAAGATTTTTGAGTTGCTGCAATAGATCTCCTTCAAGAAAATAAAGTGAAGATGATAGGTGGACTCTGGCAAATTATACCGGATTTTGTTATTTCAGTGGAGAAAAGTAGAGCTTGTGCCCAGAATAGCTGGACACAACTCAATGTACAGTAGCTGTTATATCATCTGCTTTTCAATATGTACTTAAAAATATTTGTTTCAACCTAAAGTCACCTTTAAAATTTTAAGGAACAGAAATCCTCTAAGTTATCTTTAATATGTAAGTTTAATTCCGTCATAAATATAAGCATGATCACAACCTGAAAAGAAGCAATTAACTGAGTTTACAGAATTGTAAGGGCTTGTGGTTTGGCACTTAGGCATGTTTGTTGAATTGACAGAGTAAGTGCTGACTCTTCACTAATGGTGCCAATTACTCTTAATGTGGAAAATCTATTCTGGTTTTCTACTTTGTGTTTTTCTTTTTTTGTGTCATAATTAATGACACGAAATGTACCAGACTGACCACATCAGAAACTGTACTCCTTTTAATCCTCAGTGGGAGAAATAAAAAAAAAACAAACGATAGATGAGCTGGTTTAAAGGTATCGGTTGCCAAGAGACTGATCCTGTCCTTACTTCTTGCACCGATTTCTTTGATGTCCTTGCTCATATTAAGTCATAAATAGTAGTAATCATAAATACTAAATCATAAAATAGTAAATCATGCTGTTGTCTCCTAGAGGAGGAGGAACAGTATCAGTTTTTCGGTCTTTTCATAATGGAATGTATGTTCTTCACAAACATGCATTTTATCCTAAAGTCAGACCATGAACAATTTCTGTGTAGATGTGAAAGCACCTTTAAGAGTAGATAATAGGTTTAGCCATCATCCTTGTGTTCCTTTACAGTACCTCTACTACTGAGTGTTGCTTATTTAATTTGCTTCTAGCTGCAAAGCTAGTTGAATTTGGCTGGAGGTACTTCATTTTTGGATAGTTGCTCTAGCAGAGCCACAGTACTGCAGCCAGCTCCAGAATGCATTCTGATTGCATTGCATTCCTTTGCATTCTGATTGCCTTGCTTCAGCTCATTTAGGCAGTTTCTTGAAGTAGTTTGCTACTGCTCTTGGACATCAAGAATTGCACTGAAGTAAAAAATATCTATGATGAAACCTAACTTTTAAAGTTATAAGACAAGACTCTACCTTGATATAGACATTCTCTTGTGGTTTTTTTAACTTCAGTTCTTTCTATTAATAGTGTTTTCACTTAACTGGAGTAGCTAATTTGTATCTAGATGCCCACCGCCAGCATGTACACTGTGATCAGCGAACCAGTGCAATAAGAAGGGAAGACTCAACACAATATTTGTTTATGTTTCTTCCAATTTTCCCCTTTTGTTTTGTAGTAAAATCTCTCTCCAGCAGGTGCCACATTAAAAATGACATCAATAATACACAGTATTTTCTTGAAAGAATTAGAAGAAAACTATTAGGGTTTTTATGAAACCATACTTGAAAAATTGTTCAGTTCCAAGTTATTTCTGCCATTTATGCATACATATACAGTAAGGTAGCAGCAAAGAGCGGGGCCAGACAAGATGTTCTAAGCAATTGCCATTTGGGAGACAGCACCAGACAGCTGCAGGCAAAGCAGAGGTACTTCCAGAGTTTGCCAACAGAAGAGAGTCTCTTATGAAAAGGAAGAAAGAAGAGAATGGAAAGGTCATGCTTATCTTTGCAGTCTTTCCATTAATTAAAACTTGTTGAAATGCAGCAAGAGTAGACTATATCAACTCAACTAATATTTTAAAAAAACACCTGTAAAAGTAATTTATAGTGCCTGCAGACATACCATGATCCTCATACTGGGAACCCAGGGACAAGATGCTCTCATTTTTCACGTACTTAACAGAAACTCAGGCACATTTTGTTTGATAGGCAAAACTCATGAACCTTTGTCAATTCTAGTGTAAATAACTTCCTAATGTTCTTCTACTGGATGAATTTGATCTGAACTTGTTGGGTCCTGTAACATTTATATAAAATAATGACATTAATTCCAGATGACTAAAAGAAAGGAAAACAAAATTCTGCTTTTTAGTAGAAAATTTCAAAATTTATAGACACTGCTTTAGTATCCATAGTATTGACGTTGTGATACTCATGCAATAAACATGTGAGTCAGGTTTCCTTTAATTATGTGTAGTATAGGTAGTACTTACCTGTTTGTGGTAATCAGGGGAGCTTGTAGCCACTGATGAGATTTCAAGGGTGCAATGGTAAATATTCATGTGGAGAGATATCTAGAGAGATTTTGGAAGTGATGAGGGTTTTGAGGGACTTATTGAGTGAAGAGTAAGAAAAATGTCCTGAGTAAAATACGAAGTACTGATTAGAAAAATAAGTCTGAAGAAGCCTACTCGGGTAAAAAGTTAATGCTAAACCTGATCAAGATAATAGAAGCTGAAAATTCAGTAAGCATTCATTTTGACTAATTTCATTGGAAAGAACTTCAGATGCTCTGTCATACCAGTTGAAGGAATTCAAAGGAAGTATTTCATCCTTTCTGTCACAAAAAAATTAGGCTTCAAGAAACCTAAATTACACAGTTGAAATCTTTACCCATGAAGTTACCTCAAAGTACACATCTTCATCATAAATTTATATATAAGATGTGCTATCCAAAACTGATACTGGCTTATTCTAAATGACTATTATAAAGACTTTATAAGACTTTATAAAAGTTTTTATAATCGAGTCCCAGATTGGAAAATTTGTCTTCCTTAGTTTTCTTTGAAAATTCTCTACATTATTCTTCTAAGGAACCCAGTGTTCCTAAAGAGATTATCTCCTCCAGGTACTGTATCAAAATCTTTTTCCTTGATGCCATCACTCAGAATATGGAAGCAATAGCTCTGCATAAGGCAAATGTAGGTAAAGCCAGTATTAACTTCCTACGATGCATCAGATTTTCAAAATAACGGATTTGGGATCCCAAATGCTGCTGATTTGAAAATATTATCTGTTCACCATCCTATCTGCTTGCATCGTAACTCTCCACACTAGTAGCATCATGGTCAGAGGTTATTATGTTACTGTCTTTATTAAAACAATAAAACATATATTTATTGACCTTGCTAAGGACAAAAGTACAAATGAAGACTCCTAGAACAGGTATGCTCTTTAAGGGAGAATTCTGTTAACTTTTAGAAATAAAGATCAATAGTTAATTGCATAAATTAAATTATAATGACCTTCTTAATAAAATATTTTATCTCATTTCTACTAAAGTTACTAAGAATTTTAGTGCTTTTCTTACTGTTTGAACGCCTCCTTCTGAACCTTCGGGCTCATACCAAGTTTTGGTGGTTTAAGGGGAAGAACATTTACTAATTCTCAATTCACACTGGCATAATTAATTAAAAATATCTAAATAACTGTCTAGAGACTTCATTAGGGTTCTGCTTCCTTGTTTGCCAAAGAACTGTGTTATGTAGTAATGGAAAGCACAAGTAGGTGGAAGTGAAATTTTGCATCTGTACGACTTAATGAATAAAGGCAGTTGAAATGCTATTTCATCTTGCCAACAGCGGCTGCAGTCATTTATAATCAATTGAACATAAATGTTTTGATATTTACCTGACATATGTAGTATTTGATGACCAGAAGGTTATTGTAAGACCTTCTTTGATGTTGTTAATAATTGACCTTAGGAGGATTTTAAGTTTTAATGTAGTGCATGTCGACAAATACTGTGGTCTACACAGGAGCACAATAATGGCCCAAGATCTACTGCATTTGCTACACAAAGGATATTGCGTGACGTTTCATCTTGGGCAGATTAATATTTCCTGGGCACTCTCTCATTTTTTTTAATAGTCTCCTCTTTTGTTCCTTTTTTTTTCATCACCTCTCCTCTTTCTTCTTCTTTTTTTTTTTTAATCTCAATGATTAATGCTCCAGTATAGAATAGTCTATGATTCTTGTTTGTGTATGGTTGCTGGTTAGATCTAATTCACTGTTCTTCTCCACTAAGATGTTCTCCCTCTAATGTTTCTCTCTTTTTCTAATTTCACTTGTTGCATTCAGTCATCTACTCAAATTTCACAAATTTTCAGGATGTTCATTGTTTGAGCAGCACAGTGAGTGGCAAGGAGCCATGTCTACTGTAGTTGTTTAGCTGCAAGACTTGATTTGGCTTCAGAGCACTTGGGTCCATAAGGTATAAAATATGGAATTTAATTTTTAAATATGGAATTTAATTTAAAAATATTGAATTTAATTTTTTTAAGTGATACAAATTGCTGTTCTCACTAGAGCTGAAGCTGAAATTAATTAAATAAAAATCCAAGTCATAAAAAGACTATTCACCTCAGTTAGGCATCTAGAAATTATTACTAATAATTTACACTTGTTTTTGAAATGTACTTCTTAATTACTGTCTACTTTATGGAAATACTTCAGATATACTGGAAAATTTAACCTTTTTATGGCTTTTAAGCTTACTAGATATGTGAAATATTTGCCTCCTGAAATTGCAGGCTTATTTATGTCATCAAATATAACCACTAACATGGAATAAAAGAAAGGCAAATATAGAGTAAGCAGCTACTCTATCATAAGAGCTACAAGATAGAATCATAGAATCAATAAAGTTGGAAAAGATCTCTAAGATCATGAGGTCCCCCCATTAACCCAGCACTGCCACATCCACCACTAAACTATGTCTCTAAATGCCATATCTACACATCTTTTAAATACCTCCAGGGATAGTAACTCAACACTTAGATTGGCAGTCTGTTCCAATGCTTGACAACCCTTTAGGTGAAGAAATCTTTCCTAATATCCAATTTAAATCTCCTGTGGTAGACCTTGGGGCCATTTGCTCATCCTGCTGATTGTTGTCTGGGAGAAGAGACAGACTCCCACCTTACTACAACCTCCTTTTAGGCAGTTGTAGAGAGCAATAAGGTCGCCTCTGAGCCTCCTTTTCTCCAGGCTAAACAACCCAGGCTCTCTCAGCTGCTCCTCACAAGACTTGTGTTCCAGTCCCTCCAGCTCTGTTGCCCTTCTTCGGGCATACTCCAGCACTTCAAAGTCCTTCTTGCAATGAGGGCTTGGAAATTATTACATGGGTGTGGAATGCTTATACTATCAATGTCTTCTCAATTGTTTTCTGTTTCTTTCTTAATAATTCATTATTTTCTGTCTGAGATTTGAATGGACATTTTCACAGAATCTCATATAGCACCTCTAGTTTTTCTTGAGCAGACATTTGCTGGGCTTGGGGAGAGAGCATACTGTGGACATGGGGGGGGAGGAGGCTCATATTTGAAAGGTGTGGCATTTATCACAGTTCAGCTCTATTTGCTGTTGTATTTAGTGAATGAGTACCATGAAATCCTGCATCTCCTCACAACTGTTTTTCTTTGCCTCATTAGTGTTATACTTTCATCAGATTTTTTATCTGATGTAACATTATCATTCCCATCATTCTGTAGATAATTTAGGATGATACTGAACAGTTCAGGAGCTACTAAACACAGCTACCATGGTTACCCTCCCTTAAGTGTGATAACTGATCTGCTGTGTCTGACCTTTATTCTCACCTTTCTACCTATTGCTTTTCCCATGATTTGCCTCAATACCTTTAGAAAACATTTGGTGGAATCATGCCAAGAGCTTCCTGGGAATCCAAGATACTATGTTCACCAGATTTTTATAAACTTATATGTTCACTGATTCCACATAGGAACATTCATAGAATTGTGAGACATTGCATCCACCAACAAAAGTTGTTGAGTCTTCCTTTCCTGTTGCACTTATATCTGTTTTCTACCTTTTATTATTGTTCCCATCATGTTGTCTGTATGGGTGTCTGTTGTATTCATATTTTTTCCCTCAGATTTCCCCTGGATGTCTTTTTAAACCTGAGGACATAACTTTTTTCCTTTAGTACTGAGGGTGATTCAATAATAAATTACACACTACAGGTAAGAGTTCAACAGTTTAATATTTAACTTGCCTTAAAACACAGATTGACTATTATGCTGAGGCAGCTAGATGCTTTTGTTCATTGTATCAATTTATTTTAAAACCTTTGGTAGTTTTTCCTGCTGCTGTTATGATCAGTGCTATCTCTTCCTTCTACTTTTAGATTCTACTACTAGAAAAGAAGTAGGTCATTCATCTAGACTTCTTGTTTTGTAGGAAAAAAAGAAGCACTTATGAAAGGGTTTTCATCAAGCTATTTTTGCTACTTAATATCTATCAGTATTTCTGTATTTTTAATGGCAGATTTTGCCTGGCTGAACCGAGAATTTGTTATGTTTATCTGTGTAATTCCTATGCAATGGAGAAAAGTGAGCCCTGGGAGGGGGGAGTTATGACAATAGGAACATGGGATAGTGTAAAATGGAATTTTGCAACATTGAAAAGTTTGCTCTCATCCTTCATTTTGATGAGGGCAGTGAAGTACATTTTATTTGCCAGTCAAAGAATGAACTATAAATAATGGTTGAAGAGAACTCTCTAAAAGTGACGCTTTCTGGAATAACTGCCTTGGGGATTTTTGTGTATGTGCATCCCAGATAACTGTGTCTGATCACATGGGGAATGACATTCTTATATTCTTTTTTGGAAAAGCTACCTCCATTGTCTTTGTTGTTACCCTGCCTGAGCTTTTGCTGGTATTTTTCTTTGATGTGTGTCTCAATGACGCCAATTTACTTCTAAAGCTCTTAACTCCTGGTGGACTTTAAAATCACAGCATTCTTCTCATAGGAAAAATACATTATTTTCAGCATTTTATGCTCTCAAGTTTCTGAAGGTATGAAAATTGTTATAAAGAGGATTGTATTCTTCTTTACTATATTGAAGAAGTGAAAGAGGCAGTTATTTTTGTTGCTGGGGCTTCCGTGTGTTCTTGGTATTTTCTGAACTGCTTGGTCAAAAGTGGATATTCTGTGATTATGATACCAATGCATCACAATGATACAAAGTTAATGGTTAGTGTAGTAGCAATTTATATCAAAACAGGTTTAGAGATGAAAATTGCCATGATTCATCTTAACTAGCAAGAGTTGGTGCTACCTATTGCTTACCCT
The DNA here is from genome assembly GCA_013390025.1 of Pitta sordida. Classification (NCBI taxonomy): domain Eukaryota; kingdom Metazoa; phylum Chordata; class Aves; order Passeriformes; family Pittidae; genus Pitta; species Pitta sordida. The sequence goes on along the minus strand of WEKX01024221.1, from coordinate 7,825 downwards.
CGACCAACTCCAGAAACTCCACACTAGCTGATGTCCCTTTGATTAAACAATATAATCTTCTGTAGTTTTTTAACAAACAGATATTTTGGGCACTGAAAGACTTGCACCCACATTTGCTGTTTGCTAGCCACAAATCCAAGTGGTGCAAGTTATACCCTGGATCTACGAAGCCTTAAACATGGGTCTCCTCCTTTGAAATCCCATCCCAGGTGTATATCTGGCTGTGGCAGTGCCTACTGGTCATATGCTTAGAATGTGCTTTTGTAAAAGCTCCTGTGCCTGTAGTATGCAAACACACTTGACTGAGAGAGGGGTTGGCTTGCCTTGAGTGTGAAAAAGAATGGGAGAAACAATGACACTCTGGTGTGGCCAGGAAAGCACGCCATCCTAGGGGGCACCATGTCTGAGACAACCCTGATGTAACATGTATTTTCTGGCTGATACTCACATGCACGAATTCTTGGGTGTCATGTGGAGAATGAATCACATACTTCTCCAGTTTGTTTGCAACCAAACAATTTGATCACACTTCTGCAGATTCAGCTGCTAGAGGTAAAGAAAATAGGAAGATCTGGTGTGCTAGCAGCAACTGGCAAGCAGTATACAAGAAATCCTGAAATAATGGTGTAATAATTCTGATACTGAGTAAAAGTAGTGTATGCTGAATGTTTTGAGTGTTTAATGGGTGTTTGAAACTGGGGAACAAGATTTCATCTGGGAGAATTTTCAAAAGTAGTGTTTTTGCAGTGACTGGATTTTTTGTGATTTTTTTTGTCTTTAGCAGATTTGCTCAAAAAGGTAAACACATGACTTTAAATATTAGTACGGTTTCATACTGGAGGGGGGAAAGAGTGGCTTGTTCAGAAATATCTTATGGGCACAAGTTCAGAGAATCATTAGAGAAAACAAGACACACAGGTTTTATTTGATATTCTCTATTTTGCCTTGAAGAGGCGAGGGATACAAAGCTCAAAATACAGTTATACGCCCACATTTGTGAGAAATGGGTCATGTCAGAGGTCTCGCAAAATGCCAAACTTGCAAATACGTGCAGGTCATTAGTATCCATGCAGGCCACGCCCTTGGCTCCACCCTTAGCCAATCAGGAGCGCTGGGGTGCCTCTTCGACTCCTCCCCACAGGCTTTTGCAGCACAGGGGAGGAAAGGGAAGCATTTCTGTGCCCTCTATGCCTGGGGAGACCCCCCCGAAAATACCTTGATTTCNAATCCCTAGATTTCTCTTTGGCCGCGCTGCTGCTTCCGCAGCTGCTGACCCCGCGTGCGTGCAGCCCAAACCCCGCGCGGCTGCTCCCGCCCCCTCCCCAGCCCCGGTGCTCATGCCCACCACACACCGATCCTGCCCCGCGCACTGTCCGTCTCACGCCAGGCGCCGCCCGTCCCACACCGCCCGTCTCGCGCCAGGCACCGCCCATCCCACACCACCGGTCATGCGCCTCCGGCCCTGCGCTGCCAGCCCTGAGCCGCGCGGCGCGCTGGCCTGTCAGCACCATGCAGCAGGGGGCGATTTAACTGTGGCAGTGGAGTGAGCATGTCCCACTGGCTGCGGCGGCCAGCTCCACTCTCCTGGGGCACTTCCCTTCCCTGCCTGTAGCCATGGAAACAGTAACACATGCCCGGGGGGAGGTCAGTTCCCCAGCTGTGCTTAGAGTAACACGGGACAGCGTGACTCATGGCCCTCCCCATGGGGCCAGGCCAGCGTCGCCCCACAGGGAGCTCTGGCACCGCCCCTCAGCGGAGAATAGGCTCTGCGCATGTGTCGGCCGGGTAAACTCACAAATCCTTGAATCAAAACTGCGTGAAAATTGCCTCGCAAATGGGTGGGGTCATAATGCAGAGGTCGCAATGCACCAGGTATTCACTGTAAAAATCTGCAGTTTCAGAGGAAAAGCCAGTGGGAAAACAAAGAAACCCATACTTCAAACGAGTCTGGATTTCACCCTTCTATCATTTCAATTTAATGAGATAAGACAATTTCTTCCATTGTCTGCAGTGGCATGTTTCCAGTTTGCCAAAAGAAGAAACACCCCAAACGTATTTCAGAGGTGAAGTTATGGCGCTGCCTAATGTCAGCATCTCAGTCCTCATTGTTCTGCTTCATGAGACCTCAGGTTGCAACTCTGTATAGTTTTTTTTCGTTTGGTCAACATGAACGCTATGGTGCTCTGCTCAAGCCTTTACATGTTGAGGTCTCAGGAGTCTGCCTTTCAAGACACAATTTTATTAAGAGAATAAAAACAAATTTCAATTGGAGGTAGCAACAGTTAGTGTGTAATCAGCTGAAATCCAGTGGGAAAAAAATCACATTAAAAATTTAGTAGGCAGTACTTAAAAAGTTTTCAAGAGGAGAGTTTCTGTATTGCTATCAGTGAGATGCAATTTCTTTTTTGAGGACTTTTTCCCCCTGATTTGCTAAGTCTTTTCTTTCTTTATTTTTCCTATTTTTTTTCTCCTGTGAGTGAAAAAAGGTTTTTTTCTCTGTTCTTTTGTTTGTTTGTCTGTTTGGTTTTTTTGTTCTGGTTTGGTTTTTTTGTTCTTTCCAGAAACTTTAGGCCAGTTTCCCCTTTCCTTCAGTCTTTCATGTGACGTGACTTCTGTGGACCTTGTCTAGACAGTTTTTCAAAGTTATGTCAGATATTTAGTTCAGTTCTAATTCATCCACACTCTGAAAGCCTATAAAGCAAGACTGGTAGTGAGTCTCTGTAGCAGAGAAATTGAGAGATGGCTCTGCCAGGCATGAGAAATAGGACATGGTGATTATATGGATAACTATGATTCGATTTATTGCTAATACAGTATCTAAACATTGCCAGTGCAGTATCTAAATAACAACTGTATCATTCAGTACAATGGATTACATTATAATTAGGCTGCAGTCCCTCCTGTTGAGTCATAGGCCTCGGTAAGTCCCCCCTGCTTTCTAAACTTCCAAAAGAGTTCCCCACCTTCAGGCTGGATGTACTCTGCAGGCATTTTTGCCATGAGCGGGGTTGGGGGAAAAATTTCAGGGGCTAGGATTTCCACCCAGAAACTGTCTGCAACCTAGGAAGACCAGTTTGCCCAGCTAGACTAGTCTTCAGAGGATTTTTATACCATTTTGCAGGAATTTTATACCATTTTATACCATTTGCAGAGGAATTTTATAACATTAATACCATTTAATACCATTTGCATATGCCATCTCATCTCCCCTTCTCTGGAAGGCATTAATTCTGTGAGCATCCAGAATTTCCTTCTGAAACACTCTCCTGGTGTTCTTATCTTAGGACACTGCCCATTGGAGACTGGTAGAAACAGGGGTGGTTGTGGGGAGGATGCAAGAAGACATAACTATCAGTCTGTCACAATCTCTGTTTTGCTGGATGTTTTTATGAGGAAAATAGTTGCTTTAGGTATACATCATTGTTTCTGGACTTGGGATACATCCTGTGTTGTAGATCAGCTCAAACTGTAAGTGTGGATATTCCCATGCCTTGGGCAGATGAGGGCTCATGTCCCATCTTTGATAGGTTTTCCTGCTTACCCTGCTGAGTGATGCTCCTACCAATGTCTCTGCCCTGCTGATAACGTCAGCAGTTACTGTCTAGCTCAAGAAAAATCCTACCTATTTAGGTAAGCTGCGGTGTTGACTGATAACTTGGTTTGTGATGGGTATTTTGGAGTCAAGTATGAACCTCATTGTAACTGTGTTTGGGTAAATAGTGTCTCTTTCTTCACCAACTGTTTTGTTTGCACTGAAATGACTCTTAGTGAATGTTGCTGCCTTTACAAATTTCATCCTTCGGGTGGGACAAAAGAGGGAGGTTTATAGTGTTGTGGATGTTCAAGAGCTTTTCTAGCTGTTTTACTTTCTCCTCTAAACACCACAGTCAGGCCCAGAGAGTGAGTCTCTCCCACGCTTTATGTCACCATGAGAAGCAGGTTGTATTTTATTACTCTAACTTAAAGTTAATTCTCTGCAGCTTGTGTTCAGACTGGCAATGAAATGGCAGCAGGAGTGAGGTGAGAGTAAGTGATAAAGTCTTGGCATTTGACGCTTAAAATGAATGTGTGCTTGTGAAGTTTTGACTCATTAATTCTCTTTCCAGGCTGCTGGATGTAGCAATGCATTTCAATACTGCAATGGATTTTAGATTCAACAAATAGCCCAGAATAACAAGCATTTTATTTTTTGACAGAAAGGGAAGTTTTCATTTATGTGACATTTTTGTGACAAAAAGTATTTGAGAATCTGGCAAGTGTGGGATTTTCACTGTTTCTTACACGTATAACTACCTTAAGGACACAAAATGCCCCAAGTCACGTTCCTTTTAGGAAATCTTTCTCCAGGATTGAGCTGCATAACAGAACCTAAGACAGACTATGGAAAATTATGTTTTAAAGTGGAGCTTACAGGTTCTCAGGTTCACAGGTTACTCTGAGTTGGAATGGACCCACAGGATCATCTAGTCGTACTCCCAAGCGAACGCCCACCCAGGGATCAGGCCCACAAGCATGGAACCATGGGCACCATGCTCCATCTGTCCAAGCCTCCCACCAACTAGACCATGTCACTGAGCTCCTCATCAAGTCTTTTCTTAAATACCTCCAGGGATGGTGACTCCACCACCTCCCTGGGCAGACCATTCCACTGAGAGATCACTCTCTCTGTGAAAAACCTATTCCTAACATCCAGTCTAAACCTCCCCTGGCGTAGCTGAATTGGAAAATACTCTGGTTTTCTCTTCACAGTCCCTCAGAGATTATTGCAGAGCACTTCAGATGTTGCTAGACTGTAACTGTAATGGTATGGTACTGTAAAGTGTTCACGGACTTCAGAGTAAACGTAGACACTACATCACCTGTAGGCCTGAGATGCGTAAGCAAGAGTGGAATCCACACTAATCACTGAAACCATACCCTTAAAGGGGTTTCAAAGTACAGAAACATGTTGACTCCAAAGAAAAACAAGGAACATTCATCCTTTTTAATCCCCTCCTGTGGATGTTATCTTAAGAAGCAATTTATTCCACTAATACTATCATACCCTGTAATTTGAGTTGAACAAACTATTCGTCAATGCATGCAATAGTGTTACAGTAAGGAAAAAGCTGCACCAGGGTGTATTTTTCATTCTTTTGATTTCATCAGGTTTGCATTGTCCCAAAGCATTGAAAACATCTGACTCTCTTGTGTAACGAAGTATATTAAAAGTGACTGGCATTTAATCTGTCAAGATCACTGTCTTGTAATTGTACTCTGTCAAGATCACTGTCGTGTAATGGTACAACAGATGGCTGGGCAGTATTACTTCTCACAAAAATGATTGCTAATAAATCTGTGTACATGTGTTGTTCACTTCACCCATTCAGCCAAATAAAGTTCAACAGCAGAGTGAACCATGGAATTTTTTGCTTTTTCTGAGATTTTAGCCCAGCAATAGCATACACATTAGGAATCAAACCTTCTTCCGCAGCAATATTTTGATTTTGTATAAAATATTTTGTATCCTGTTGAAATGCAACATCTTCATAAAAATGCATTTCTGTCTTTCACCTGAGGCATTTCCTTTCTGTTAGCTATTATAACTCACAATGCTTTCCTTTTTTAGCTATAAAAATTAAAATAGTAGTTTGAGCAAATGATATACCATTCCACTTCTGCACAGTATAACTACTAGAAAGCATATCTGGAACCTTGTTTCTGATAACTGATGTATTCAAAACAAGATATCAAGAACAGAAAAGTCTTCTGCTCTACCAGTTATACCTCCATGAGCTTTATCTGCCTCAGATGGTTTTATGTGTTGTCTCTGGCTGCATTTTTTATTCATTGTATAGCAGTTGACCGCAGTTTGAATTATGCCTTCTCAGTGAGGCTATCTGGATGCAAATGAGAAGGTAGTTTACATTGCATACTCTTACTCACAGTGACTGAAAATTGGGAAATAATAGTTTTATAGCTATCACATTTCTGCATACATCTGTGTACACTGCCATTTCAAAAAACAGTATTTTTTTGCTTTTAGTCTGTTCCTTTGTTGGGTTTTTTTTAAGTTATTATGAATGCATATAAACTTTAGTCTTTTTACTTGGTAATCTTTATGTCTAAAAGCATTTCTTTCAGACTTTTTTTTTAAACTAATCCACTTCATAGAAGTTTTTGATGTTCCTAATCTATATTTCCCATTTTTCTAGATGAAATATGCTTCTTAAGTACAAATCTTCTAATGTCACTTGCAGGAATAGCTGGAGGATACAGAAGCTGTCTGAATTTAAATTCTAGGAATTTAGGCATGTTGGATTAGTCTGCTGCTGGCTCCATTCTTCTTTTCATCCTCGTGGTTTTGTTTCCTAAATCCTAGTGTTCTACTTCATTGGCTTTGTACAGTAATTTTTCAGTCTGATTTTAGCAAACTGAGATGTACACTAAAGTGTTGCCTTTATTGTGCCTGTAATACACTGCACAACTTCTTGCTCAGATATTAGACACTTCATGAGAGCTGAGTTTTCTTTCTCTGCTGTAGTACTACTGCTGCTGAAAAAAAGAGAAGTGACAAGTTTATGTGTCCATATTAATATGTAGTAGCTAAAGAGACAGAGATATACCTTAACATTGAGTTAGTGTGGATTCATTCTAGGTGAAAGAGATTGCCTGAGGCAAAAATATATGGCCTTACTCTCCACATGTAACTGGAGAGGAGATATAGGCTGCTACTGGAATAATTCAGGTGCAAAATAAGGTGAATTGTCTTCTGAAAAAGGCCAGGTCACTCTTTTCATTTTTTCATAGACAACTCATAGTGACTATATACAGTAATCCCCTGCATATTCGCGGCTCGCATATCCATGTATTCATGTATTCAATTAATGTGGTTGGATTTTCAGTGAGTTGTGAGACTGCACACGTGCACAGAATGTCCAGGACCCCGGATTTCACGGCCAGGAAACAATGGGATGCTACAGTGGGAGCCACACTCCCAGGACCGCCCCTCCAGACCTTATTAGTGGAGGGTGCGTGGCTACAGGCGGGGAGTAGTTGAATATTCATGGGTTTGGTATCTTCACGGATTTCATAACTTGCGGGATCTGCCCAGACCTGACTCCCAGCGAATTCCGGGGGATCACTGTACTTGTATATATGACTCAATGGTCAGTGAGAGAAATATAAGCTTATTCCTGTTGTAACCTTGACTGGAGGATACATTGTTCTAGCAGGAGCTGTCAAGTAATTTCTTCCCCATTTGTCTTCATCCCGTTTTTTGAGGGATGTTATGTTCCTATGTTCCACTTCTACTTGACCATCTAGAGTCACAACATTGTAATATCATTCAGTTTGAGAGGGACTTCAGGAGGACTCTAGTTCAACTTCTTTCTCAAATCAGTGTCAAGTAAAATCTCAAACATGTTGCCCAGGACTTTATCTGTTCAGGTATTGAAACCCTTCCAAGGATGAAGATTAAACGATGTCTCTTGGCAGCCTCTCCTGCTGCTTGGCTGAAAGTTGAAACTACAGTGATCCCCCGTTACCCGCGGGCTGTTGGGTCTGGGCCTCCTTGCGCGAGTCGTGGGAACCGCAAAGATAGCGAACCCACTACTTAGTCAAGTATGCCATGCCCGTAGCCATGCCCCCTCCCCTAATAAGGTCTGGAGGATGGTCCTGAGAGTGGGGCTTGTTTCAGATGTCTGGCTGTGCTCCACTGGGGTGGGGGGCAAGCGCCGGGGCAGGGAGCAAGCAGTGAGCGGGAAGTCCCAGCGCCGCAGCAGCAGGGTGTCTCAGTGTAGCGGCAGCGACGAGTCTTAGGTCCTGCGAGCAGTGAGGGAGGGAC
>WEKX01024217.1:440-17453 GCA_013390025.1 Pitta sordida | reverse complement strand
TTCTTGACAAATTTCCTTGCTCATCCACGCCAGTCATTTTACGACACACAGGGACAGCCTGTTTTTGTGCCTTCAAGAATTCATATTTGAAGTACACCCCGCTCTCTAGGACCCCCTTGTTATTAAATGTTGCCTCCCAAGGAACTCTCCTAATCAATTCCTTGAATAGACCAAAATATGCCCTAATGAAATCCAATTTGGATGTTTTGTTGGCCCCCCTCCTTATTCCACNTCCAATTTGGATGTTTTGTTGGCCCCCCTCCTTATTCCACTATATATTGAAAACTTAATCATTTCATGATCACTGCCTCCCAGACAGTCTCCAACTACCATATCTCCCACTGGGTCCTCCTTATTAGTAAACAGCAGATCAAGAAAAGTCTCACCCTGGTAGGCTCACCAACCAATTGTGACAAAAAGCACCAAGAAGTCTTCTCATAAAATCAAGTCACCTGAAGAAGTTATACCCCGTCATTCATGAGGAACAGGTCAGGCCATAGGCCTCGTGAAAAGCTAAACCCGCGAAGAAGTGCAGGTCGTTAATATGCATGCAGGCCATGCCTGTTGCTCCACCCCCCAGCACTCCGGAGCACTGTGGACAATTTTCCACTCCTTCCCATGGTCTGTCTCGGCACAGGCGAGCAAAGAGAACCATTTCTGAGCAGCTGCTCGCAGCCCAAACCTCGCGCCACTGCTCCCCTCCCCAGCCCCCTGGCCTGGCCGCTGTGCTTACACCGGCCTCAGAGGCCCCATGCCGGTCCAAGCATGCTCGCCCTGCCTCTACGGTGGGGAAGGGCTGCCCAAGGAGGTGGTGGAGTCACCGTCCCTAGAGGTCTTTAAGAAAAGGTTAGATGATGTACTTGGTGACATGACCTAGATATTAGGGTAGTGTGTTATAGGCAGGATGGTGTGTTGGTAGTAGGATGGCAACAGGATAGGTTAGGTTAGGTAACAGGGTTGACTAGATTAGATTATGTAATAGGGGATAGGTTGGACTTGATGATCTCTATGGTCTTTTCCAACCTTACTGATTCTGTGATTCTGTGATTCTGTGATTCTGAGCTCTGGTCAGCATTCTTGGAGCCTAGAAAAACCTTAATTTTGCAACATTATGACACCCCATGCACTAATGGCAGGGCAGGGGCGTCGGTACTGGAGCTTTGACTGGGCTTTGAGTAACAAGGAATGGCATGTCTTATGGCAGTGCTGTGCTGGATTTGAGTGGAGCACACAGGAGACACACAGTATCAGGTAAAGGACTGGGGCACGGTGCCACAGGGCTCTAAATGCCATTGCAAGCTGCAGAAACCGCGCATCCCTGTGCCATGCACCCACCCCATGCATGCGCCCACACCCTGTGCCACATGCCCATTCCCACAACCCCCCGTGCCATGCCTTGTGCCCACCCCCTGCACTGCGCATCCGCACCCTATGCCCTGCGCCCGCACCCCGCGCGCCCAGTGTGGCATCTGTGGGGCTGCTGGCGTGGGCACGATCAATGGGATCAGGGGCAGGAGGGGAACGACGCGGGGTTTGGGCTCTGGGAGTGCGGTCACTGCAGTCCAGAGAAGCCCACAGGGTGGGGGAGGTGGAGGGGTAGGGTCAGTATCGGAGTTTCTTTCCCTTTAACATCCACCGGTCGCAGGGAGCACTGCCCATACAGTCCCAGAGGGCGGGGGAACAGAAGCCCCCTTCCAACACACAGTACTTGCTCGACCTCGCTTGCCTCACTTTCGTGGGGCAGTTTCTCGGGTCAGGGATGGGGGCATGGTGCCACCATTGCGAGCCCCCTCCCCACAGGGCAGGGTGAGTCCTGCCCCACAGGCACCGCAGCACTGCTCCTCGGCAGAGCAGAGGCACTGCACATGGGTCGGCCGGCTAAACTCGCAGACGGCTGAATCATAATTGCAAAAAATTTGCCTCGTGAATGGGTGGGGTCGTAATGGAGAGGTCACAATGCAATGGGGGTTCACTGTTATTTCCATGAAAGATAGACAAGTATGCATTTTGTTTTTAATTAGCTGCACACTGTGGAATGTAAACAAAAATAATATAAAATAAATCTTGGTTTATTATGTGGTGTACAGAAGAGGTTAAATAGGTCATTTGGTCTCTTTCTCTGTATAGAACTGTCTGAGAAGAATTTTTAAAGCACAGCTGGTGTGTTTCATTTAGCTCTTCCAATATTAGTACTTGATCTACACTCAATTTGAGATGATGAGTGGTTTTACCTTCAAGTACTGTTATGCCATCTCTTATTTTTCTCATGTGAATATCAACTAATAGCATGGGGAAAAGAGAGCATTTAAACAACCCTATTCAGAGTATCAGACAAATGAGAATTATGCCCAGCAAGTCAAAATGGTATTCTGCTGATATGCAGATATGTGAATGCAGACAAGAGCAAGACCTGTGAAATAATCTTTGTGAAAATAAAAAAATTAAATAAATGGAAAATCTTCAGCTGCAGTTGAAGAGTGTTTCGTTTAAGAAAGGAATAGGATATTGGGAAATTCAATGTAAGGAGAATAACAAAAGCAGGTTTTTTAATTAAGAAAGATTGAAAGACAAAGAATAAGATCTTTCTTTTTGAGAAGAGTTTTATGCAGACAATATTTAACAGTTTGTCATGGGTTAGTGTTGAAGATGTTTGCAATATATACCTGTTCTGAATTTTTTCCATTTTTTCCTCCTGGGGGGAACTCAGGCAGCCATTTCTTTCATCGTAGGATGCCAAGGAGGGCCAGTGTGCCTGCAAGTTGGTTGGCTCCTGCTGTTCCTCCACCGCTGTGTTCTGCCAGCCAGCCCAGCCAGCGGGTGCGCGGCGGATAGCCAGAGGTGCGTTTCCTGGACTCCCGGCTTGGCGCGCATGACTGGAGAAGAGCCGACCTCCTGCAGCCTCACAGGAGCCTGTGCTGCCAGTGGTGGGCACCAGACCCATGGCGGGGCGCATTTTCTCCAAGCCAGTGTGTCCTGGGTCAATTAAGATGAAGTATGAATTAAATTTAGAAATACTTGAATAATATATATATGGAGAGAAATATAAACTTTACTGGGAGAAAGGAAAGAATTTAATAGAGCAAATAGATATATTTATATAAAAATATATGTTTGAACAACACTAATAACAGTATAAAAAACCCACACTAGAACAATGACAACTGTAAACAAGTGGCAAAATAAACAAGCACAAGAGAGTGCCTAGTTCAAGGGAAAACCAGGGCACCTCCAGGACTCCAGGGGCAGGGGAAAAAGGGGAAGGGGTAAAAGGTTCAGGGTAGGCAAACCAGTGGAGTAACAACCAGTGATTCTTTCCTGAAATGTCCAAGGGGCTGCAGGGAGATCCAACGGTCAGCAGGGGAAAAGCTGTGCTGAGATGAGGAGTCGAAGGTCCACGTAGTCCTGGGTGAAATGGCAGCAGTAGAGATCAGAGGTGAAAACAAGGTGTCCTCAGTCCTGAAGGTCCATGAACCTCCCTCCTGTGAGCCCAGGGGCTGTAGTTATAGGGCCTCGGGCCCCTCCCATGTCACATGCCTTGTGGGCATGTCTTCACATGCCATTGGCAGTCACTCAGCCTGCCCTGGCCCTCAGGCCCTTCCCCTAGTCACATGCCTTGCCGGGAGGGTAATATAAGAAAAGGAATCGCTCTCTCTTTCCTTCATAGTGCTCTAGAAAGGTTCTGTACCTGCCCCAGCTGCTCCATGGAACATTTCTTCCTTTGGATTGCTCCAGAGACCTGCTGTGCCGAGTCCAGCTGTTCCGCGGAACTTTTTACTTTCCCGGTATTTCGGCTGACCCTGGTTATGGTAAAAGACTTCATCTTATCTTGCTCTGGCAACAATTGGTGGACCCTGGACTCTGCCTTGCTCCTTGAATCCTTTTGTTACAGTTTTTATTCCTTTTGGGTGTTGGGGTCCTGGTGTTTGTTGTTGGGTTGGGGTCCTGTCACGTGTTGGGGTTGTTTGGGCTGTTGGGGGGCTTGGTTTAGGTTCCATTTTATTTTTATTTCCCTGTTATTGGTATTACATTTATACATACACTTTCATTTATATATTAAATAAATATTGTTGCGTCTCTAATGATCGCTTGTCCAAGGAGTGACAAATAACCTTCTCCACTGTGTCAAACCCAGACACAGCTACTTTTAAGTTTTTAGAGGTTATATGGCTGATTGGCTTACTTGCAAAAAATAAGAGTTAGGTTGGATTTAGAAAAATTTCAAAGGGATTGATAACTGAGTCCCAGGTCAGGCTCTGTAGCAATATTATGGACCGTTGTTTGTTTGAAGCTGCAAAAAACAGGTATAATAAACATCTGTTGGATATGTGCAAGGAATATTTGTCCTTTCCAAGAGATATGTGCATGCATGCACATATAAATAAAAAAGTGATTCTCCAAATTAAGCATGTCATAATATCTTATAAACCCCAGACATTAGGAGCTGAAACTGTCAGCTTCTTTTCTCCCTCATTAATCTCAAAATATAACTCAGCTTCCTGCACAAAATTACATGCCATAGATTAAAGTAATGATTTCTGTCTAGTTAAAAAGAACAATAACATATATTTCTTGCTTGTCAGGCATAGTTTCAAAACAAAGTAGATATATTTTAAAACTGAATTCAGACTTACTTTATGACCGATCAAATCTGATGTTTATCTTCAACAAGATAAACTTACTCAAGATCTGTTAAAAATTGTCTTCATTAGTTCCTTAGAATTTTATACTATCATTTAAAATTTATCCTGCAAGGATATCTTATTGTGCAATTATATAGTCACTGGACAAAACAAACCTTAAAGAGTAGTAATAAGGTTTGTACCACACCAGCCAGCTTTGGTGATGACCATGTCAATATGGTTAAGAATGAACAACTAATATTCTCTGTGCTGGAGAATACAAGAGGAGCCCTGTAGAGATTCATTTTAGGCACTGTGAAATGATTAACGGATCAGATTTTTGAAAAAGGTACTGACTAAGAAGGCCACAACGTTTGTAGGCAACAGAAAAATAATTAGCATAGTGATGAAATTAAGCCTCTGAGAAGTGTTGTAAAATATTCTCATATCACTGTATAAATAGAGGAGACAAAAAAGAAAAATGGCAAAAAACAGCAAAGAAAAATACATGGACTAAAAGAACTGCATGTGCATCATGATGTATTATAAAATTACAATTACAATTACTATGCAGGTAACAGAATCCAGAGTCTTTATAGGCAGATTTAAAAGTATTTAGTCAACTTGCCATGACAATCCACCAAGAAAATAAGAATATCAAAAGGAGTTGAGAATAACAGTTATACCTCCTCCATCACGAGGAACGGGACAGGCGACAGACCCCGCGAAACATTATTCTCGCAAAGAACGGCAGGTTGTTAATATGCATGCAGGCCACGTCCATTGCCCCACCCCCCAGAACTCCGCAGGGCTCCGGGGCGCACTTTTTTGCTTCTCCCTTCGGACTCTCTGAACACGGGGAAGAAAAGGGAACCGTTTCTGAGCCCCCTCTACCTCGGGAGACCCCCTCCCAACCCCGAGATCCCGCGTGTCCGCTGTGACCAAACGCCGTGGCGCTGCTCCCGCCCTCTNGGCACCGCCTCTCGGTGGAGCAGAGTCAGTACGCATGCGCGAACGGCATAAATTTGCAAATGGTGGAATCAAAACTGCGATAAATTCACGTCGCAAATGCGTGAGGTCGTGAAGGAGAAGTCGTGATACAGAGAGGATTCACTGAATTACTTCCTCTGTTAGGTCACAGACAGGAAGCTGTCCACTTACAACCTCAGGGCTTCTAGTTTTTCTTGTGTCGCTTGTAAAACAGCACAGAACTAAAAGATGTATTGATAAAGACTACAAGGCTGACCAGAGGTATACAGGAGTTTATCTGAAAAAAATAAATTAATACTCTTCAGCTTGCAAAAGAGCAAACATTAGAAAGATAGCACAGCAATGTTCTCTGCCTTCTTAGAGATTCTCATGATGAAAGGACTGAGGACACACAGTGAAATTATCATACTTGTAATTAAACACATAATTAAATTAGGTATATTGTTGCCACAAAGTGTTGAAAAGGTTAGATTATAAGTAGGCTCAGAAAGAAAATTTTAAAACAAATTACTGGAAGAGAGGTCCATTTTGGACTAAGTACACTATGGGGATGTGTACTTACGAGCTGCTCATGTATGAAGAAGAGGACAGTAGTTCTTATGAGCAAGAATCTGTGCAGAACATAAACAGAAATGGAAGGACTGGCACAGCAAGATATGGAACAGGTTAAACTGACCCCTGGACACTGTTGCTAAAGGACTGTAGTTAACTGTAATTACTGGCACATAAGTTACACAATATTCTAAAGTAGTGGGCTAAGCTAAAGTATAAAAAGCTATAAATGTTCAATAAATGTCTTCAATTATTTGTCAAAGTCCCTCTCTCCTTATACATATACATATAGTACACCAATGCAAATACAGTCTCTGGCTATAGAAGTCCCTGAACTGTAGATTACTGAAATCGGGAATGACTGGCCAAGGAAAGTGTCAATGTGTAATTGTCTTAGCCTTGTCCTTTTTCCTAAGCATCCACAAATGGTTGCTGGCAGAGACAGGACACTTACCTAAATGGATCTTTGATTTAATCAGGAATCTGTTTTCAAATTCTTATGTTAACACTGCTGCAGAGAAAATACAGCTCATCATAGTCTAAAAAAATGTATACTCGAAAAAGTATTCTTAAAAACATTGAAACATTATCTAATTGTTTAAATATATTAACAAGTGATAATAATAATGCATCATTTAGTAATCAAGTTTATTAAATTTCTTTTAAGCATATGGCCAATATTTTCTATATTTGAAACCATAGCATCCACCAGAGACTGCAAAATTCCTAAGTCCATAAACTCTTAAAAGGGACACAGGAGTTTTATAGTTCCCCCAAGTTTTGGCTCCTCCTGTATGAATGATAACTTCTGCCAATTGCATCCTCTATCACCTTCAGGGAATTTTTCTCATTAAAATAGTGGTTTGAGAAACACATAATGCCTGATACACCTTCAAATGCAACAGCAGATCTGTCTACAAAATTAATATGACAAGTGTATATTGCTAGGTTTAAACTAAAAAAGATAAGATGACATTTCAACAGAAAGCAGAAAGAATCTGAGAGTCATTTGTAGGAGTCAAATTTTACAGAGGTAAAATATTGTGAAAAATTTTGGTTGCTTTATCTTATCTGTTAGAAAATCCTTAGCGAATGTTTATTTATCTACTAAAAGCAACCTAACAAACTTCTGTCTCAAGCAGACAAGAGACGCATTTATTTTATACAAAAGTCACAAATGTTCAGTATTTGATATTTCACCTGTTGCACACCAAAATCACTTGCTACTGAAGTTTACTTCACAGTGTCCAGAGGTCTCTTGTCAGTGGGCAATTTTCTCATTAAACAATGATGTCCGCTTTGATTTCTCCGGTATGGTTTCATGTCCAAGCAATCAACATCTGGTAAAGCATCTCCAGGATCAGGTTTCTTCCCTCCTGAAGGCCTCACACTGCTGCCAGCAGAGGACAAGATATTTTCCAGAAACTGTGGAGTGCTTCCTAATTAAAAAAAATGTAAAAGCACAAGAAAAATCTACTGCTCTGTTGGCAAGTTCTTGTATCATGAAAATTTGACCTTGTAGCAGACTCCATTTAAGGTGTCATTTCTGAGACCGACCAATGTGGCCTCTGTATAGTACAAGCCCAGGTGTTATCGCAAGGCTTTCTCACATCCCAGAATGGAGGGCAACTGAAGCCAAAAGAAATGCCACCCTAAGTTATGTTGCAGAAACAGAAAATATAGCTGCAACAAAGAGAAGCAACACCATGGTTAAATAACGCATGTACCACCATAGCTTGTTACAGGGAGTGGAGACAGGAAAATTACCAGAACATTACACATGAGAGGTAATTTCATTAAAAAGCTGGTAAATTCTGAGCGTCAGGCTCTGCGACAGCTGACCATCCTCCTCTCAAGGAAACTAACTATTCTTCCAATAGAAACATAAGGAAATTATTAAAACCTGTTAAAAAATTTCAGAAACTGCTGACATAATAAGCCACAATTTATATGAAAAGGATCATTTCTTTGCTTCTCCAGGGCACTACTCTTATTCATTTCTCTAGACTGCTTTTGTTAACTCTATTTCTCTAGACCACATTTGTTAACTCTGAAATAGCTCAAAAGATTTGGAGAACGTTAAAAGCATTTACAACTCTGCAAGGGAAAAAGTGAAGCAATATTTTTATCTCTTTCCCACCTGCTTTCAGCAGGTGTGTGGAGTCAGACTATATAGCTTTTATGCATTGTGAAGATTGTATAATTTAGAACTTTATGCTCTACACATTTTAAATTAGTTTGACCTCTTCACCTCCCCCACACGCTCAAGCACACAGATGGAGTTTTACTGTATTTTTAAAATCGGTATATCCTGTAATTTATTCAGGGTTGTCCTTTAGAGCAGTTAAAATCATTTTAATTAACGTTTTAATCAAAAACCTTCCACACAATTTTGTGGTGAAGAACAAATTCTAAAAGTGNCACCAGCTCCCTGCCTCTGCTGCCGCTGTGTGAGCTACCCCCAGAAATTTTTTTCTTCAACTGCCGCTTCTCAGTTTTTGAATTTTTTTTTTTTTCTTCTCGTCTTCTGGACAGAGAGAGAAAACGACCTTGGTGTTGCTAAGGACTGGTATTCACAAGCCAAAACACAAAGATATGGAATATATACACACCACCCTAGGACACTCAGTGAGGATACTGCATAGTTTTTGCAATGCAAAAATGCATGCATTTGATTAATAAACTCTACTTTATTCACTGACTTGAAACAACATCTTTGTAAATAAGAAGCCACAAAAAAATCTAAGGGTGTTTTTTGCCTTTCCAACTAATTTCCTTGTCCAACTACCATTTCCTATGTAAAAGGGGAATTCTCAACTGAGGACTGTGCAGTCTTTCTCAATCTGTCATAAAGGAAAGACAAAAACAGAACAGAAAGCAGATACACTCCAAGAAATCCTAGCTAATCTAAGATTGTGAGAAATCCCATGCTCTTGCATACCATTTTGAAACAACTTGATGAGTATTTTCCTGTAAAGGGAAAAAAAAGTCATAATCTGTTCCTAATTATTCTATCATTTGTTTTTTGGAACCAATCTGTTTCTGAAAAGAATTTTGACCAATATTTGTGCAGGTGTCCTTGATATACCTTACCATAACAAAAGAATATTTTCCATTTATTTGAATGTTACTTTAAATAAAAAGGCCATACCTCATGAGTGGAAATTGCTCATCGTAGAATCACAGAATACTGTAATGATCTGTGTGGGAAGAAATATTAAAAATTCTGTAGTTTCACACCATCCATAATAATCACTTACCATCAGTAGTTATATTGATTATTCATTTTTCTTCTGTTATGAAATAAACAGAAGAACAACCAAAAGTAATACTGTGAGAACTTAATTAAGACATATAAGGGTCTTTTTTAAGTTGGTAGCATTGTAAAAGATTTGGTTTGGCTGAGGAGACAAATATTTAAGTCTCTTTTGTGATTGTGGTTGAGAAAGAGATGTACCCAAAAATGTCACATTTTTATTTCTATTGTCATATTAACTTTCAGTATAAAACTGAAGGGAAAAAAAAAAAAAGATAAATTAGAGAAATTTAAATGAGAAGGAATCTCTGTGGGTTCAACTCCCTTGCCAAAGCATTCCCAAAGTCAGTTTCAACTTCAAATTTTATCATATATCTCAGAGTCATATCCTGTCAAGTTCTAAATATCTCCAAGAATGGACACTTTAAAAGCTCTTTCGGCAGAATTAATGAGAACTTAGAAGCTGTAAATGTAAATGCAGATAAATTGGTCAACACTAATAAAGGGAAAAGTAAAAGTAAACAAAAGATGTAAAACTAATCAAGAGAAGAAACTATATCAGTTTTCAGACCAGACTCAGTAGGCATTGCTTTTGAAGTTAATTGAAAATTTTAATAAATTCCTGATTAGTTACCCACTAGATTTTAGAGTTGGACAGCAGATTACCCAGCAACAATTTTTGAAGCCTTTTATATACATAAAAATCACAGAAGGGTTGAGTTTGGAAGATATCTCCAGAGGTTCACAGGTTATTCCAAGTTGGAAGGGACCCACAGGATCATCTAGTCCAACTCCCAAGCGAACACCCACCCAGGGATCAGGCCCACAAGGATGTGACCACATGATCCAGTTCAATCACTCTATTCAGGAAGAGACACCTGCTGTCATGGCTAGCTGACAGACAGGAATGAACTTTACACTTACTGTGGAGTGATTTTTCTTTGAGAGAAAAAAAGTGGATCTTAAATCTGCTTTACAGTGTTAATGAGAATCTTACATCTAGATGCATTCTCCAGAAAAATCACTGGAAAAACTTCTATTAAATTTCAAGGGAATGCATTCAGATTCTGAGCAAGATTTTTTAAAACATAAATCTGATCTTAGATTCTTATATAGAGGCAGTAGCATTTTTTCTTAGACTTTTGGTGAAAATCCTTTTGCAGACTGCAGATAGATATTGTGGTTATATTTTTCAGTTTGAAAACAGCAAATGTTCTAATAATCTTTGAAAGACTTCCATAACACTTTGTAAAAGAACTAGGATGGTCAGGAAACCTAAGTAGCTTTCAGATGAAGTTTGGCAAGTTTCGTAATATGATTTACAGACTATGGATTCCAGTTGTAAATCCCTGACAGGTTGTGAAGGCGATGGTTGAAGTTCAAAAAATGTGGATGAAACATTACTGAAATAATGAAAACCACCATTTTCGCATTGTTTAAAAGAAAACATCACGTGGTTTAGTTTTAATCTGAATGAATTTATTTCAGGAACTGAAAGGTCATACCAAAACAGTTACAAAAACAAGAAAAACATGCCAATCATGTTGGCCGGGATCTGATTTGAGTTTTATTTTATTTGTGACTTTTGTCTCAACCAAGAAACTATTTTGAAATTTTAGAAAATCTTTTCTGAATGCTTCTACTGTTGGACATATGGCCAGAATTTCCCCAGATTTTAGCAGATGCAAATGCTGCAAGCAGAGAAGACGTGACCTGCGAGATCAAAGCTAGAAGGACAGTTACTGTGAATAAGACAAGTGAGCTGCATCAAGAATTAGGAAAGTAGCATACAGCAACCTATCAATAGCACACAGAAGTAAATACAGGCTGTGGTACCAGGAAATGTTACACACCTTTTGTAATACCTGCTTTTTGAGAGGGACTTCGTAGCAAGAACTCTTTGTATAAACAATCCTACTATCTATTTCAGAATAAAAGTTAAAATTTTGAAAGGATTTCTTAGATGTTTCTTAATACTTTCCATCAAAGTATTTATTAAAAGATATATGAGAAAAATACACCATAAGAAATTTTCTGGCTTTTTATTTACAGTACATTTCTTTGCATTAAAAGAATAATTATACAATTTTAAGATTTGAGAGTTTCTCTGTTACTTTGGAAACTATTTTATTCTCGAGCCCACTTTTGTGGGTTTTGAAGATTCTCACTGCAGAAGAAAACTGCCAGTTTGTGTGAAGACATGGATTCCGGCAGTGAAGATTCTCATGTTATGAATTTATGCCTGTAGCATTCTCTTTTCATTCATTGTGTTTCTAAAGGCTGGTATTGTCCAGGTCTCTACTATCTACATTTAACAGAGCTCTGCCGAGCTTACTTGGGAAGTTGAGAGCTTACAGGTCCTTCTGTGAGGAATAGAAATTCTGGCTGCCCTGCAGGGCAGGCTCCAACAGTATGAGGTTTAACAAGACTAAGTGCCGGGTTCTTCACTTCGGCCATAACAACCCCATGCACCGCTATCGGCTGGGGGAGGAGTGACTCGAGACTAGCGAAGTGGAGAGACACTTAGGTGTACTGATCGATAGGAAACTCAATATGAGCCAGCAGTGTGCCCAGGTGGCTAAGAAGGCCAATGGCATCCTGGCCTGCATCAGGAACAGTGTGGTCACCCGGTCCAGGGAGGTTGTCCTTCCCCTGTACACAGCGCTGGTCAGACCTCATCTTGAGTACTGTGTGCAGTTCTGGGCTCCCCAGTTTAAGAGGGATGTTGAGCTGCGCGAGAGGGTCCAGAGAAGGCCAACGAGGATGGTGAATGGAC
Source organism: Pitta sordida (assembly GCA_013390025.1). NCBI lineage: Eukaryota > Metazoa > Chordata > Aves > Passeriformes > Pittidae > Pitta > Pitta sordida. The sequence continues at coordinate 5,260 of WEKX01024217.1, read as the reverse complement.
TGGAGGGTAGGCCCTATGAGGAGCGACTACAGGAACTGGGACTGTTCAGTCTGGAAAAGAGGAGGCTCAGAGGGGACCTCATTGCTGTTTACAACTACCTGCGGGGAGGTTGCAGCCAGATGGGTGTAGACCTCTTCTTCCAGGCTGACGACACCAGAACGAGAGGGCACGGCCTCAAGCTACGCCAGGGGAGGTTCAATCTTAACGTTAGGAAGCGGTTTTTCACAGAGAGAGTAATTGCATATTGGAATGGGCTGCCCAGGGAGGTGGTGGAGTCACCATCCCTGGAGGTGTTTAAGAGAAGACTGGACGAGGAGCTTAGTGACATGGTCTAGCTGGGGGGTGTAGGGCTGGATGACCCTGGGCCCCTTCCGGCTCGGAGTGGCCTGCTAGACTGTGAGGGATCTAGGTTGGTGTTATGCTCTGCGATGTGCTCTCGGTCTCTGTACGGGTGTTAGGTGGTGAGTTGGACTAGATGATCCTTGTGGGTCCCTTCCAACTCCTAATATTCTGTGATTCTGTGATTCTGTGATTCTGTGATTCTGTATCTATGCAGGGGATATTTCCTTCCTGCTAGTTCCAGATATTCCACTTTAGTATAGTGGTCAGTGTCCCCATCTCTTATGTGGGAGACCAGGGTTTTGATTCCCACCAGGGCAGTAGTTGTGCTGTTTAAGAGGTGGACTCAATGATCCTTGTGGGTGCCTTCCAACTAAGAATATTCTGTGATTCTGAGATTCATTCTGGGGTATGATCCTTCTGAATATCAGCTGTCTCCCAGTTAACTGTGTTCACAGGAAAGAAGAAACCAGGGATGTATTCCCATGGACCTCAAAACTGCATGACAAGGGGGCCAGAGCTGGGTAGATACTGGCCTCACAGTAAAAAAACCCCCAGCATTAATGTTTGTATTCACAGTGATTGGAATTAAGTGAGCACATTTTAGAAAGTGTCAAACTAGAGAAAAGTGAAAACCCCATTTTTACTGCATGTAAACAAATGACTCCGTTTTTTCTAAGCCTAACTGCTGATGATATCCAATCATATTGAAATATTCAGCCATTGGTCAGATTTTTTTTTCCACAAACATGAATTTCTTTGACTTGAGGTGTTTTCCTTCTCTTAAGCCCTGTTTTCTATCGTGTGCCTCTTTATTACAGCCCCTATTCGGAATGAAAGCAATTAAAATACTTGTTATTTATTCCTACAAATATTTAAAACAAATTGTGTAAAAATCAATAAAGCCAATTAAGTTAGAAGATTAATATTCATTATGCAAAATAAAAAAGGAAAATTGAACAGGAAAAAAAAACGTTGCCAAAGCTCAATCCCTAACATTTCATTAGGTTTCACACCTTAATAAAAAATTCAATAGAGTCAGAGAGTGCAATCTGCAGCTTAGTGTATATCAAATCTCCTTTGTCCATAGAAAATGCAATTGTTTAGTACCCTGGATTTATGATTCCAGAGAAGATAAAGCACATAGTAGGAGTAGGTCTGTGTGTATTGGCTGTAACAGAGGGACACATGGAGACACAACACGATGTTACATTACAGAGGTTCTCTGTGTTTTGCACCATGCAGATGGGGATATGTTGTGGCTTGGGACAAACAGATTAAATAAACCAAGGTTCAAACTCTTTACAAGAACTAAAAAGTGAAGCAAGAGTACAAATAGCTGTGCATCACTGGTCACTGAATTTACTAACAAGTGTTAATAGATATATCAATATAACACTATACATAAGTTAATACCACAGTTCGATGAAAGGTCATACTTGTCATATTAGTAGGTCTTTCTGAGACTTTTTTCCTGTGGGTTTTATAGCTTTGATTTCTGCTAATGTCCTGTGATTTTGTGTGACATGAATGGAAGTTTATCTCTTAATAGACAGAGATGCAGCAGCCAGATACTGTAGGGTGACATTACAAAAAGACACTTGCTGCAAGAGGGACTAAGTAAGCAGCAACATCTCTTCCCACACCTTAATTCAAGCAAAGGTCTAGATGGGCTGTTATATGGTCAGTCATATACCCAAGATTTTAACCTACATACTGATGAAGATACTAACAAGAGAAAGTTAAGATTAGGTTTGCATAAAGTTCAGCTAGATTCCCTCAAATAATAGAAGATGTCAAATCCACACAACGAGGACCTCTTGAGATGGCTCTGTTGTAGGTCCTATATAAAACAGTGTGTGAGAGGCCTTCTGGTACTGTTTTTACATTGAGACATCACTCAGCCACAACTCCTCCATAGAGAACAAATCCAAAGAGCTGGTAATACAAATGCAATCCTGGAGGAGAAGATGGGTGTTCAGTTAGTTTGGCTAGGTTGAAAAGACTGCCTTCACCACTATTCATGTGCAGAGGGTACATAGGTAGACATTCGCAGAAGAAAACTAAATGTCTAATGCTAATGCTAGTATTTTCAGGTCCTTACATCAAAATTCAAAATATTCTATGACTGGCAACATTGCAGAAGAAGGTATTAATACACCAATGCTTTACCTTAATTGACTGCAGTAATCATATAATAGTTTCTTTGGAATAGAACTGGTACATTCTTGTGGAGTTATTTTGGTGGGGTTTGAGGGGTTTTTTTAAGGTCCATTTCTTTAATTCTCAGTTCAGTTACTGACAGTATCTGCAAAAGGAAAACTATGCGAACTTGCAAGTGTTATAAATTCCAAGCTGATGAAACTTCTTTGTCTTTATGGTACTGACCTCCCAGTTACTCCTTTTTTCATCTGGTACCATGTTAGGACCTGAAGTAATACTTATATCCCTCATGGAATTTAGAACACAACCCCATTTTTAGACAATGTAAAACTAGTAAAACAGAGACAAGAACCTGGCCAGAAACAGCTGAATTTTCCATCTTTTCTCTGCAGAGGCAGATAATCACAGAATCACAGTACAGGTGGGTCTCATGTAATGCGGACCCGCGGTCTTAATTGGGATCCTCACAGCCCGACTTTTGCCTTGAATGGTGGCTGCGCCTCCGCCCCCACCCATGCTGCCCCGGCAGCCGCCGCAGTCACCACAGCCACCCCCACCACTGCCCCCGTGCCCCTACCCATGCCACCCCCGCTGCTGCCCACGCCACCACCACCGCCCGTGCCACTGCCCGTATCACGCCCGTGGTCGCTGCTGTGGCAGGTCACACTTGCACAATTGCGAAACAGGTCTCCTATATCATTAAAAAATCATGCCTTTAAGATCTGAAGCCGCAATATAGGGGGCACGAAATGTAAGAGGCCTGACTGTATATTCTGAATTGGAAGGGACCACAAGGATTCTCAAGGTCAACTCCTAAGTAAATGCCCATACAAAAATGGAATCCACAGCCCTGGTGTCATGAACACCATGTTTTATCTATCTGAGCTAATCACAGGGTCATGTCATCACTATTTAAAAATTTTTTTTATACAACCTAACTCTGTATCCCATCATAGAATCACAGAATCACAGAATACTATGAGTTGGAAGGGACCCACAAGGATCATCTGGTCCAACTCACCATCTAAAGCCCGTAGCATCTAACGCCCGTATCATCCCATTATCTAGACAATGTCAATGAGTTCTTCATAAACACCTCCAGGGATGACGACTCCACCACCTCCCTAGGCAGACCATTCCACTGAGAAATCACTCTCTCTGTGAAAAAGCTCTTATCATAGAGTCATATTATTGATAAGGTTGGGAAAGACCTTGAAGATCATCTAGTCCAACCTATAATCCAACTGAAACCTAACATCTAAATCATGACATTCAGCACCTCATCCAGTCTACCCTTGAACACCTCCAGAGACAGCAACTCAACCACCTCCGTGGTCAATCCTTTCCAATGCCGGATCGCTCTTTCACTGAAAATCTTTTTCATACTGTCAAGTCTAAACTTCCCTTGCTGGATCTTAAAACTATGACCTCTCGTTCTATCTCCAGTGGCCAGGGAGAAAAGACCGACTCCTGCCTGTCTGCAACCTCCTTTTGGATAGTTATAAACAGTGATAAGGTCACCCCTGAGCCTCCTCTTCTCCAGGCTAAACAGCCCCAGATCCCTCAGTCGGTCCTTGTAGGGCTTATCTTCAAGCCCTTTTACCATCCTAACTGCCCTTGTCTGAATGCATTCCAGCACCTCGACATCTTTCCTAAACTGAGGGGCCCAGAACTGGACACAGTACTCAAGGTGCAGCCTAACCAGTGCCAAGTATAGGGGAAGGATAACTTCCCTTGTCCTACTAACCACACCATTGGTCCTCCAGGCCACCTGGGCACACTGCAGGCTCATGTCAATTTTGCTATCCATCAATACCCTCAAGTCTCTTTCTGCCTGCCCACTCTCTGAGCACTCCATCCCCAGCCTATAGTTCTGCTTGGGGTTGTTATAACCAAAGTGCAGAACTCTTGTTGAAACTCATCCTATTTCAGTCTGCCCATCTCTCCAGTCTGTCCAGGTCCCTCTGCATGGTCCTCCTACCCTCTAACAAATCAACACGTGCTCCAAGCTTGGTGTCGTCTGCAAATTTGCTCATGATGGACTCAATCCAATCAGTGATATCATCAATAAAGATATTAAAGAGAACAAGACCGAACAATGACCCTTGCGGGACATCACTAGTAACTGATCACCAACTGGATGTGACACCATTTACTACCGCTCTCTGGATTCAACCATCCAATCGAATCTTGACCCAGCAGAGAATATTCCTTCTTAAGTTTCAGCAGGGAAAGTTTAGACTTGATATTAGGAAAAGGGTTTTTACTGAAAGAGTGATCCGGATGTGGAATGGGTTGCCCACAGAGGTGGTTGAGTC
>WEKX01024216.1:123837-180330 GCA_013390025.1 Pitta sordida | reverse complement strand
CTGTCTGTGAAGCTTATAAACGTGTCAGTAATACTGGACAGGTTCTTTCAACAGAACAATCACAGAATCACAGAATATTATGAGTTGGAAGGGACCCACAAGGATCATCTAGTCCAACTCACCATCTAACACCCGTAATTCTTCCACTTCTTTGGAGACACGAGATTGGAAAAATCCCACTGATCCCAAACCCTCAAAAGCCATTTTCAGCGATGGACAGAAGGCAAACAAACCCCCAGCTCCCTTCTGGAACATCAAACAGAATTTTACTGTTACACTCCTCACTATATTTTATCCTCATTAATCCAATACCTTTTCTTAAAGTGTTATTTCTGTTTATTTGACTGTTTTTCCCCTTGTAAGAATATATTTATGAATCCCTGACCATCTGTATCTGCCCTGACAGAGGCAGAGCACACCCTTGGCAGCTGGGAGCTCAGAGGGCTTTTACAGGTCCTTTGGTCAGAGTTCCTGAACCATTTCGGCCACATTAAAGCTCATCCACAGCTTCCCTTTTACTGTACAGTCCCCAGTATGTTTAGAAGCAGTTAATCATATATCTGAAATGAGAGAGCAGCATTTTACATTTATTGCCACCACTCTCAGGTGCTGTATCGTTTTTATCCCTTTGGCTATTACCTGATGCATTTGATCTTTCTGTTTAATGCCCCTTTCCCCCATTAACTTCTTAACTTCCGTAGGCTCCTGTGCTTTCCAGAGCAGGGAATAGCTTTGATAAAAGCACACATCAGTCAAATCCCCTTCCTTCAAGCTTTCACTTGAAAGGGACACGGCGAAGGTGTTTGCCGGGATGTTTAAAGTACGTTCCCCACCCCATCAATCTGTGTTTGCAAGAAGCCTTTGAAAGCTTCCAACCAGGATCCCTTCCCTCAGCAAAGACTTTTCCATCTATTTGCAGAGTCCCCGGTGAAGAGGAGGCGGTCGGGCAGTGGTTGGAGCAGGAAACAGCGAGGGGAGAGCTCTGCTTTCTATTTGCAGCCCTGCCACACAGAGTGCTGAGCCAGCCCTCTCAGATCCGCACGACTCAACTTCCCCATCCACCCCGATCGCTATCAGATATCCCGGCAGAACGGTCGGGAAGTCGGATTAATTAATAGTTGTAGGGTATTCTGAGAGTCTTGAAAGGCAAAGAAAAAAAATGTAATATCTGTCTTCTTGTGGCTAATGCAATATGACTACAGAGTTTCTTGCAAATGTGTTGGTATTTATTTAATTAGGAGGAATAAGATGGGGGCAAACCACTGGGGGATATTTGCTGTTATTAAGAAATCCCATATGCTGGAGCAGAAGCCACCAGGGGAGAGCCCACACACCAACACTCGGAGTTAAGTTACCCCTGAGCTGGGTGCCCACATGGGGCCCACTCACCCCGTCCTTGGTAGCCCCCAGTCTCACTGGTACCCCCATGGCATCCACACCATCCCTCCGCTCCCCTGGGGCTGCTGGGACGGGTGCAGAGCATAGAAACAGCATCCCAGGAGCACCAGGACTGAAAGTGTGACTCAAAAGGCAGCTTGTGCACCTCCCCTCAACACCCCCTTGTCCACTAGAACCACCCCCCAGGGTCCCCCTGGCCCCTGCACTGGAACTCACGCCATGCACTGAGGGACATCCTCATTTAACACTTGCACATGGAGATGAGCCTTCTGGATCTGACAATTCCCAACATTCCAAGGGCTGCTGCCTCATTCAGTCCCCTCTGCCAGGTGTGATGAACCCATTCTGCATCCCAGCTCTTGCTCTGTTCCTTACTCACCCCTCCAGGGCAGGATGTTTTGGCCAAATCTGCCTTGTTTCTACAGCAAGAAACCAACACAAAGTGCATGAAAGGTCTCAGCCCCTTTTCTAAGAAATGGATCAGTGAGGACTGATATTCCAAATATTCTCCTGCCCAATACAATCACTCTTCTCCCTGCACCACTCAGCCCACTGGAGTACTCAGTGATCACAGTTTCATGGAATGAGTTGGAGGTGACCTAAAAGATCACAGAATCACAGAATATTCTGAGTTGGAAGGGACCCACAAAGATCCTCTAGTTCTACCTCCTGTCATGGGCAGGGACACCTCCCACTATCCCAGGCTGCTCCAACCTGGCCTTGGACACTTCCAGGGATGGGGCAGCCACAGCTTCTGTGGGCACCCTGTGCCAGGGCCTCCCCACCCTCACAGGGAAGGATTTCCTCACAATCTCTAATCTCACTCTACTCTCTGCCAGTTTGGAGCCATTCCCGATTGTCCTGTCTCTCCATGCCCTTGTAAAAAGTCTTTCTCCAGCTTTCCTTTAAGCCCCCAAGGACCAGGTTTTCCATCTTGAGTAAAGTGAAGTTTCACCTGCTCAGTTCAGAGCAGAAGCCATCACGTCCCTGCCACAGGAGACTGAGATGAGACACGGAGGCCACTGAATCCTCTTCATCTGGACAAGCATCAGCTGCCCCAATGGATGCTATTCCAGGAGATCCAGATATAAATTCCAACCCATACAGACCCTCACTACTGTCTCCCCTGCTCAGGGAGCCCATGAGTAACATACTTGTTTTTTTCCCAGCAAAATGTTATAAATTTTGCATTAGAAAGGGGAAACCTAGGCCTAAGACACCTTTAGGTAATCAATAAGCCTCCTGTATAACGGGGAGAAATTGAGTCTCCCACATCCCTGTGGAAACACATTCCATTTATTCCTCATATATCCTTTGATGCTTCCTTAGAACTTTGCTTTTGCTCCCCTCTCCCTCTTTTTTTTCCTTCTCCTTTTTAAGACATTCCTCTAATATTTTCCCGGCTGCTTGAAATTTATGGAGGCCTCTCAATGTTGTAAAAGCTTTGAGAAGTGAGCTGGGAACTGTTCCATGCGTGTTCCCAGACAATACAAGGAAATGCAAGATATTTATCCAGTCTGGCCATAATATTCCACCTTGAAAATACCATTTCCCCAGTAAAACTGAGGCCTGGGCTCCTCCTGCTGCCAGATGATATGGAGAGGAGGTTGTGTTAAGTTATTGATGTTTATGAAAGGGAGGAAAGTTTCAGATTGGTGCTAGTTAAGATTCATCTGGAAGCAACAGAAGAGCACGAGGGAGATAAATCTGTCCATCACACAAGTCACCAACGGAATTTATTAAGACTTTAACACCCCTGCAATACCCTCAGATTCTGTTCCTCAAAGCAAACAGGGTTGTTATTTTCCTTCTGACCTCCTGTAAACTGGACCAAGCAATAAATTCTTGTGTCATATTAGTTTACCACATCTAATCTGGGGACAGCTTCCTCCTTTCCCTGGTGATTCCACATTGGATCTGAGCCCACTGAACCTCCTGTGGCACCGGGAGCCGGCGGCACCAGCAGCTTGTCCTGACAGCTAATTATGTTCCAGCATGTTGATCTTCCAGGGGAGAATATCCCTTGGAAACAGGCTGGATCTTACCTTGTTTGGGACCCCCAGGGGACACATCCACTCCTCTTTATCTAAACCCCAAAGAAATCCCTACATTAACAAGTGGCATCAGTCCATGACCTTCTGCTCTGTCCTCTTCCCACAGTGAGGCTGATGCCAAAATCCTGCTTTAAGGATGACACAAGCAGCCCTGGACATGTGGATGCTCAAGTGACGCCCAGATTGCAAAGGAGGTGACCATTTGGCACATGTGGCATCTCATGTTTTGTGGGGTATTTCTCAGGAACATCCATGGACAGGCTGATATCCATGTTCCAGGAGGGACTTTGCCAGTGGAAAGCACCACCAGGGTTGAAGGGTGATTTGAAGCAAGTTGCAGGGTGTGAATGAGCTGAAAACCAGGCGAGGGGCAGGGCTGCTCAAGGGATGAATGGAAAAGCAGATGCTCCAACAAAAGCTTCTCTTCAGAACTTCAGTCTGGAAAATATCCTCCCCATGGAGCAGCATGACAGAACATCCTGAGTTAGAAGGGACCCACAAGGATCTTCAAGTCCAACTCTTCAGTGTGTGAAACATCCAGGGACTGAGCTCCCAACTTTGGCATTGTTATCAGCAGGCTCTGACCAACTGAGCTCATCTCAGGGCTGTGAGGAGAAAAACCTGCTCACAGTCAGAAGTGTCATTAATTTGAACCCAGATAATCAAGTTAAGGATTTTCCATTACAAAAATGTCACAACCTTTCGCGAAAGCGAGAGGAGGGATTTATTGACCCGTTTGAAATGACAGCAGTGCTCAGGGAAGCTTTGTAACCAACCATTGAGCTCTCCCAGTGCCATGGCAGGCAAAAATCTCCAAGGGACCCAAGTAAAGCACTTAGAGGATCATGTGGAAAAGATGATTCTATGAAGGATCCAAAATCCAGATGTGATGATTCACGGAGCCTCCGTAAGCACAGAGAGCTTCCTGAAGATGCTGAACTCAGGATGTGGGGGAGAGGAGGCTTGAGATTGGCGTCTCTCCAGCTCCTCATAATTGCTATTTATAAAATCCTGCACCTGCAGGACGAGGTGATTGATTAACGTGCTTCATAAATCTCAGGCAGTTGAAGAGCTACAACGTGGTTACAATTTTCTTCATAAAGTTCTAGCCACGAAAAATAAAACGGGTTTCCAAGGGAACTCAGGATTTTCCACAAACACGGCTGATTTGGTTGAATTCTTTTTTTTAATGAAAACTTCTAAAATGAAACAAAATGATAAATGTTCGTTTTGAAAGGCGTCATTTTGGGTTTGTTCTCCAAATCTGGAAGGACTTTGCTTTTTCATTCCTTTCTTTCTCCTCTCTTTTTTTTCTCTCTTTAGAGTTTTCTCTTGAAGTTTGGAAAAAAAAAAACCCATAGAACTGTTTACCCTGTATTTTTCCCTTCTTAACTTCTCTCATTTTCGCAATTTTTGCATTCTTCCAATTAATAAAATCAAGCACAAACCAAAAAGAAATAGAAAGGAGTCTAAATTCAGGAACATGAAATAACAGACACCAAGTCCAGTAAGAGTTTGGGCAATAAATATTAATAAAACAGACAGCCCAAAGGATTCTCCACAACATCTCCAAGCTCCACAGACCTTTGTCAAGCAGGACTTTTGGCTGTGCCAAAATATGTCGGAAGGATTTTTCTTAACATGAAAACTTGTTCTACAAAATATTAATAGTCAAAATACTCTTTTTTTTTTTTTCTACTCTCAGTGAAAGTGTCTCCCTGAGGACAAGTATTTTAGTTGCTCGTATTTAAAGGTCCCAGAGAAGCTGTAGCTTAATAATAAATAATGTATCTTATAACTCAATATTAGCTTAATCCTTGCAGAAGGCTTTCAACAGTGCAAAACAGCTGCACCTGAGGTAACACATCCCACATCTGGATGGCAGAGGATCACAGAGGCTGCATCCAGCCCCTTCCCACCCCCCAGAATGAGTCACCTTCCCCCTCCCTCTCCCTTCTCCCCCGCTTTGCCCATGTTGTTGCATTTCTCTCACCACAGACACTTCCATCATCGTGGCACTGCAGGGATATATCAGAAAATACCAGTTGCCATATGCCCCCTAATATTTCCAAGCAGATGAGTGGATGCAGCTTGGCAGGGAACTTCCATTTTGATCAAATTGGCCCCATCTGTCTGTCCCTGGTGGGGAGAACGGAGCCAACACTGAAATATTCTCTGTGCACTCCAAGGTTTTCCTTCTCTCTTCCCATTTTCATGGGTGCAACTGTGCAATCAATGTCATTTTTTATGTAGCTCTACAAAGGCTTCGTGCCCACATCAGAGCTTTGATACCTCATTCCTGGTGCCCATGTTCTCCCACAGCCCAGTATGAAAGGAAGATGATAATCCCAAGCAGCAGGAGCTAAAAGGGAGTTGTTAGAGGCTGGTTCAAGGAAGCAAAGTCCTTTTTGATAGCTGGACCTTAAGGAAGGGTGTCTGCTGCTCCCAAATCTCAACACAGAGAGCAGCTCATCCCAAATCCTGCCACACAGCAAATGGGATTTTTGAGGAGCAGCCCCTCTGCCTGGGCAGAGGATCATCTCTTCCATGTTAACACCAGTGCCTGAGCATTCCAGAAGCACAGGGTCCTGGAGATTGGAAGGGCAAGGTGAAAGCTCTACAGAAAAATATTGTTTTCCTCTCTGCTTTGGGGGGAACATTGATTTTACTCTCTCTTCTGAAGCACCTCTTTCTTTTTCCTTCTGCACATAAATTGAATGAGAACTCTCAGTCAAAATGGAAACACTATTCAGGAGTAATTTCTTTTATTTATTATTATTATTATTTGTGGCCAACTCCACAGGCTTCGCGGGGACTGCTCATTTCAGGCAGGCAAAGCTCCTTTTTTCCAGCGTTCTGAAGCTGCAACCTTTCCATGACCTCTTGCTCTGAAGGTTAACATGAGGTTAACACTGGAAAAGCAAATCAAAGCCCAAATGACACCAGTTACCTGTTCCGGTTTGTGTTGCTTTATGACTCCGGGCACCACATGCCTGACCGGCTGCCATCTCCCCCGGGGGGCTGGGGAGTAATAATGTCTCTTTATTTCCTGCCTGGGAGCACATTTCAGCTCGTGCCTTTAAAAACAAGCAAATAAATTTCTCCCTTTCAAGCTTTCATTGTGAACAGAGAAAATGAGAAGTTGGAGATGATGATAAACCTAATCACTGGACTCTTTTTAATATGTGGAATTTCCTCTGAAGTGACTGGGTTGAATATCTGCCAAACAACAAAGCTCCCAACATTTCCAATACCCAGCCAGCGTAGCATGAAAGCAAATATGATGAATCGCTCTGGATCTGGTTGTTGCATGAAATGAAAGCACCAGTTGGTCATTAAACACAAGGGTCGTGTTCTCATCTCATTTGCCCTCGTGGAAATGTGATTCAGCTCTATGGAGAAGCTGAGCTTTGGCTTGGAAGAGTGACACGAAGTTAAAACTGGGAGCAAGACAGGGAAAGGGGACAATCTGCTGAGGTCACTGTGATCTGTGCAGGGGATGTTTCCCTGTGGACACTGTTTCTGGAGGGGTTTTCTTGCCCAAGGTTGCAGAGGGAGTCTGTGGAAAGGAGGGATTTACCCAGGACCTCCTGAATGCCAACACAGTGCCTCTGGCAGCCAGACATCAGCTCAAGTTCCCTGTCTAAATCCAGCCTGAAGTGCCCTGCTTTGTGCACATTTGATGATCTGATACATAACCCCAAAAGAGGAATAATAAGAACCATAGGAAGCCGCTCTCCCTGCACAGCTCTGTGCAAGCAGCCCTTGATCCATCGGCTTTCATCTCAACCAGAGGAATTTTTCATCTCCCATTTTATGATCCCTTTCCACGACAATGGGTTGGGGCTGGGCAGCAGGGCTGCGTGTTCCCCTTATAATGAGAACAATCAGAGTCGAGCAGTTATTAATCACCCAGTCATATGATCCATTAAAACAAATTCTTATTAACCACAAGACATATGTTTTTCTCCTGAACGCCGGAGATAATGCCTGGAAGCAGATGGAAGAGCTGCTCTCACAAATTAAATTTGATGGGGCTTTTAAAAATAAATTAAGTCTGACAGGCCTCTCCCCCTTTAATTAAGCCGCAATGTAACTTTGAGAATGTGCTTGTTGTTTGCTACAGGTGCTGCTGAGGGTCTGTGCTCTACCTTTTTCTTCACTGATGGTTGTTTCAAAGACCATGAACTCAATCCTCAAAGACTTGGAAGCAGCACGACCAGGGCAGCAGGGAAACCTCTGGTGAGCCACTGCAGCTGATACGGAATTTTTGACTTCTAGCCAAGTATCTCAGTGTTTTATTGCAACTAATACCTATAGACTCAATTCTGAATTTTTTTTCCCCTAGCTCTGAGTCTCACTATATTTTTCCATGGAGTAATTCAGGGTGACAATAGTCTTGTCCCTGCTCAAGAACATCTTCCTGTGCACATCCTTTGGTCTGCAGCAGCACAACTTTAAGGAATCCCATCTGCCAGTGGGATTAAGTTGCTCTCAGCCAAAGCCAACACAAGCACTGGATTCATAGAATCATTAAAATTGGAAAAGACCTTTAAGATCATCGAGCCCAGCCTTCAAACCACCCCCACCCCCATTCCATTGATTCTGGAAACACATCCTGGTACTGAGGGGACCAGCCCTGCCTCACCCAGTGTCCCCAGGGTCATCTGGATCAGACCTTGGGTGTCTTATCCACCATTTAGTCTCTCCCATGTCCATGGAAAGAGAGGCACCTTCAGGGGCTGATTCATCCCTGCAACACAAACCTCCCTCAGAGCACTGACCACAGAAGTCTAAACAACTGCCTTAATGGCAAATGCCTTATTTTTCGTAGCTAAAAACTTAGATTAAATGAATTGTTTTGCCTGTGTATTACTCCCTAGGTCAACACAGCAGGGACCCAAACTAGTCCAAAATATTTCTATAAAGATTCAAAGAAATATTCTTAGATTGATTCTTTTTTATATAGAATTTTCCCCATTTCTGCAAAGCACAGCTCACGAGAAAAGTTTATGTTCATATAGAAAGGCAAGGCGAAATATTTTAAGAGTGTGAATTTAGGAGGCAGATTCACTCACATACTACAGGGAAATTTAAAGTCAAGACAAGGAGAAAAAAATTGCCTCAGGAACAGTGAGCGATATATGAAAGAATTTCTATGCTACTTTCATATCCTCTTTTCATCCCCAACCCTCACTAATCACCACTATTTCCATTACCTAAGAAACCTTTTCTGCCTTTAGAGAGTAGAACATGAATTGCTCAAATATTTGGGAGGGCTATATATAGAACATGCTAAAATTAGTCAGGGCAGGTTTAAATCCAAGCAATGCAGCCCTCCTTCAGTCCTGGCAGAGCACACATATGCAGAGTTAACCTCGAGTAATGACATGTTTAATCAGGGGAGTTATTTGAACAGGTTTGTTCAATATGCCTGCAAGTATTTAAGGTGTGTACACAGACATTTCTCGGGGGTGCTGAAACAGAGCTGGAACAGACAGTTATTGCAATGGAAATCTGTTTTCCCTTGCTCCCAGTAGCTCTGGAGACATTCCCTCTGTCAGCCCAGGCAGTAGCTGAGCATTAAAATTTGATTGAGAACTCTTCCCCTCTGTTTCTCCATTTATAAAAAATCATCTTTATTATGTGGATCCAGAGTGTTTTTCAGTAGAATGGCAACATTGTGAAGATGGGGACTGACTCCACTGCGACTTGTTTTGCATTAACAACCCCTGACCCAGCTCAGGGGTTGTCAATGGATGAGCAAACACTCCTGAGTGCTGAGGGAGACGATGGCATGAGGTCCACAACAGAGGTGAGCAGAGTCTCCAGCAGTCAGCACTGAATCCTCCCCCAAGGATCTGTGGACACAAAGACACAGCAGATTCATTAGAAGTTCCTCAGCTCTGTAAAGAGCCTCTTAACCTCAATTTTTAGCCTTCAATGTTTATGTATTTTGAGACCACCGGGGAGCAGGTGACCTCACCTCCAACAGGACTCCCCAAAATCCGTCACCAAATCACTGCCCCAGCAAACAGTAGCTGGCCTGGAAGCAAAGAGGCACAGTGGGGAACCACAGCAGCCTGGCAGGAATGTGCCCATGTGGGAGGGGAATGCTCCATGAGCCCCTCTCCTCCTGGGGGGATGGCCCAGCAGCAAGGAACCATCACATCACAATGGACAGAATCCAAATGGCCCCGAAAGGACATTGTCACACTGAGCAGGGACCTCATTTAGGTCTGAAGAACCATTTTAGTATCAACACAGAAAGGCACTGATCACCCCCCAGCGATGCTCCAGTGAGCTGGTCTGAGGGGACATCAGGGCACAACAGGGTCCCGAAGGACCAGGACCTTGCCAGGTGAGGGCAGCTCTTCAAGCCAGGCGCCAAGGGTAAGTTTGGATGGAAAATGCAATGGCTCATGTTTCCACCATGTGGACTCCAAATCAGAACCAGCCTTAAGTCAAGAGCTGCTCAAAACCAAGAGCAGAAGGTGTTGCCCCTCAGCCCAGGCCTGGGTTTGGTCCATTGCACAGGACTGGCCCGAAAAAGTCGCTTCAGGAGGAGGGGAAGTGTTCAGCACTGCCAGGACAGAGGCACGCAGTGAATTTATATCTTGAAAAAACACTGAGTTTGAGAAAATGACAAAAAGGTTATGGATAAACTGTACAGGGGATCTCAATGTTCCGTGGACTGCAGAAATCCCAACCTCTCTGCCTCCCACAAGCCTTGGTGGGAGTGGATATGAGGTTTGTGCTCTTTTGATGAGATGGGATGACCTTGTCACACACACACAGCTCTGAACAAGCAGTGTAATGGCACCTGAGAGATGCAGCCCAGACCCTCTCAACTTATCGCACGTTTGATTTACCAGCCACAAGCAGAGGTCTGCAGTGAAGAACAAAGCCAAGGTAAACCTGCCCAGGCGCAGGTCCTGCTGCCAAGATATAACCAAGCCAGGCTCTGCAAAGGTTTGATTAACCCCAGACAAAGTGCCAGGCCAGCCTAGTGCGAACTATGATGCAAATCAAGCTTTCACACTCAAACTAAGCAGACCTGGGAGGCTTGGCTTGAATTTCCACACTCAGAATGTCTCTATCAGGAAGGCTTTGAATGCTGCCCTGAGCTCCTGTGGTCCTGGCAGTGCTAGCTGGGATATCTGTTCCTACCTCTCTTGGCTCTTGCTCTCCTCAATCCCTCTCCCTGGAGAGCCTTCCAGGAGCGTGTTCTCATGGCACTGATTCTGATATGTCTAACAAATAAAAGCCACTAGAGGAGGAGCAGCAACTCCCTTTGGGCCAACTGAAGCACTTCCAGTGAGGGATCACACAACTCCTGCTGCTGGGGCTCCCAAAGGCTGGAGGGGAATGCCAAAAGACACATCCTGAAATGTCACCTTCTCGCTCACCAGAAGGAGCCTGTGTCTGACAAACACCACAACATCCTCTCTGCCATTCCCTCAAACACAGCCTTCCAAACCAGGCACCTGCTTTTTTGCACAGGAATCCCAGGAAGCAAATCCCAGGAGCCACTTGCCCTCCCAGCTCATAGAGGCATCCCCAGGCCTCAGGGAATTTTTCCTTTACCTGTCCAGGAGCAGAAGGACACTTGCAGATTTTAAGGACTGAAAGGAGCACTGTTATCCCACATTCCCAATCCCTGCACCAGTGTTATTGCCACCACACAACTGAGTGGTGCCAAGACGATAAAGTGAGATTAGGAGAGAAATGCACTACACAGGAATATTTTCCTTCTGATTTCACAGCAGAGGGGGGATCAGCCAGTGCTGCAGTGCAAACCCAGCCTCCTCCTCCCTGCCAAGGCAGGCAGAACCAGCCCCAGGAGCACAGGATTCCCACGTGTGACCTGGAGAACTCACAGAGTCCTGGCAGGGGCCACAGTAGCCCCTGGGAGAAGGACAAGAACTTGGCAATTCATCTTCAAGTCTGCTCCTGAAGCACCTCTCATTTGTACCAATTAGCACCAGTGTTGCGTTTGGGAGCATCAGAGCTCTTCTTTTAATCCATCTTTTAATCTTTGTCTCTGGTTTCTTTCAAGTTTCCAACTGATGGGATCTTTCCTGCCCCGCTCTTTGTTCAGATTACAATAATTTGTCATTTGTGTGCAGACAGTTTCTTAACTACTCCTGTGTTAGAAATAACCTTTGAAGCAATATTGGTTCTTTTATCTCCAGGGCTCTGCAAAGCACAGAGATATTGAATGGCAAAGCATTAAGGATGCAAAGAAACCCCCATAAGGCACCACATTAAACGTGAGCTCTCTTGCCATGGAAATGGAAGGGCTGCACAGCACAATCGCTCAACCCAGCCTGGGTTAGGGATAAAACCTGACTTGAAAAAGGCTCACGGCACCACTGCTGTTTTATCATCTGTAGCCTTAATTTTGGAGGCTGGAAAAGTACTGTAACAGTTTTCTTTTTAATGACAATCCAGACATATTCACTTATTCTCTTGCAGTTTCTTTCCCCCAGCACAGTCGTTCATGGAGTCACACAATCCAAGGCCAGACAGGAGCACAACTGGGCTGAGTTATATCTTCAGTCACTGTATTTCAGAGGAGAGGGAGAGATAACATTGTGAACCCTCACCAAAACTACTGGCACGATGCAGTTACTCCCAGAAGCTTCCAAAGAACCAGCTGAGAAACTCTGGACCTGCGATTTTTATTCCCAGCTTTTCAGGACTACAAGCAGTCCCACGGGATTAGGGTTGCAGTAACAGAATTTCAACATTTAAAAGAGCAAAACGTGCAACCTGCAGAACTACAGCACAATTAGCTCTGATGTTACCACACAAGAATAGTGCATTTAAGACAAGGAGGGATTTATAGGCTCACACACAAAGAGTGCAAGTGGTGGGGTTGTCAAAGGTTGTCAAATAAAGCTGCTTTTTTCTTTTTACAAGATTATAGGCTGGCTGGATAAACCAGCTCTGCTGTGTGTGCTTGGATCTCTCAAAGGCATTCAGCTCGGCATCATGTGATGGCTTTATTTTAAAATATGCATCACAGGCAGTAAGAAGTGCACAAGTTACACCAAGAGCTGCCTGGCACCTTTGAAATGTTATAGTTACAGGAAGATATTTGGGGAAGAGGACACTGTGATTTACAGGTTCTCCTGGGAACCTGCTCTTAGGACCAAGTCGTGCCTCCTTTTTGATTAATCACAAGAATCACTTCCTCATTAGCACATCATTTATCAATATATTAGTCACAACTTCTTTTTCCATTGCAGGCCCAGGTTTTCCTTGGAGGGCAGGGGCATTTCCCAAGCAGTACTGGGCACTCACCTGGCAGCTCTCAGCCAGGCACATCTCCCCAGTCATAGCACAGATAATTCCCACCCAACTGGGATCCCATTCCCATCCGACCAGGGGAGTGTGTCAGGCTGTCCAGTTAAACCAGTTCTTGCTGGAGGTTTGAACCTCTCATCACCGATATCCTCTAAAAATAAGTTACACAAAAATCTCTCAGGATGCCAAAGGTGGAGCTGATCCCACACAGATTAGGCACTGGACTAGATAATGGCTTGAAAAATCCCTTAAACTCTACTTTTTACAGTTCTTTTGACATGCAAATCTTAGGTCTAGTTTAAAAGAAACTGAAACAGAGAACATATAAAAGTGCAAAGAGCTCCTTACACAAATGCAGGCACTGAATGTCCTCATCCAGGGGTGCAATGGGACTGGCAGATACTGAGCATTACCACACATGCACTATCTGACTGTCCCTCCAGCTGACAGAAGACATCACAGTTGGAGCCCAGTTAAGGTCACCTCCCCAGGTCTCTCTTAAATTTACCTCCTTAAACTGTCAGAGGTTTCCTGAATTCCTTAACCGGCTTCCTGCCCTTACCACAGCTCCACATCTATGAGCAGGGGACATCCCCATCCTCCTCAGCGCAGCTGAAGGCACATCTCAGCACTGCAGGGAGCTGTAATTTACCTTTTTGTTTGTACTTCAGTGCAGGGCCTGCCCTGCTGTGTCACTGCCGGTCACTGGAGCTCTTCCTTAGATTACAGATGGCATGAAGAGCACCAATGGAGAGCAACAGGCTCACCCCAGGACCCAAAGAGCATCATTTATCAGCAGGCAAAGCATTTATCATGATGCACATGGGCAGGCTCAGCTGGAGCTGTTCCCAAACTGATGGACGTGCCCTGACCCTTTGTTTCTCAAGGGTCAGTTTCTGAAGAACCATCTCAGAGGTTCAGCACCCCAGTTACCCAGAGCAAGTGGCTATGGAAGTGGAGAGGAGCAGAAAACTTGTCTGCTGCCACCAGGATGCTCATTGAGGGCCAAAACTCAGGGATACTGAGAACCCTGTCCACTCACTTCTTCCAAAAACGTCCCAGCACAGGATGAGGACAAATCCCCTCTCGGGGTGAACCTGCTGCTCTCCGCTCTGTCAAACCCCTGGGAAGAGGGATGGCACTTAGGAGTCACCGGAAGGAAGAGGGTCAGAGCACAAAGGCCATCTGGGGACATGAGCTGAACAAAGAGGGAGCTCTGGGACCACTCTGGAAATCCTCATGGATGAATAACCTTCACCCATCAAACAGGGCAGAGCAGGGGCCAGGCACCAGCCGTCAGTCCCCAGCAAGAGCAGCAGGTACCTGAGTCTGAGCCAAACATCCCAGGAAAGGGATTTTTCTCAAGGTGAGCTCTTGGAGGTGTCCTACCTACCACAGCTTGGGGATGGATGCGTGTGTGCAAAGATCCTCCTGCTCCAGGCTCACACAGTGATCCCTAAGTCTTGCTGGCTGCCTCAGCAATTTGGGCAGCCCACGGGAATGACACAACTCAAATCCTGGGCAATGCCAGAGAGATTTTGTGGTATAAACACAACCAGCCATAGTCATCCCAGGCTTCAGCAGCATTACAGAGATGCAAGGAGGAATGCGGGCAGCTCTGTCCGTGCACGCCTGAGGAATTACTTCAAACGTGTTCAGGGGATTTGGAGCCAGCGCTTGTGAAATAGTTGAGGCGTGTGAGGAGTGTAACAATTAAAATACTGATGAGTAACAGGTTAAATCCACGGTATTTGCTGGAGCATTGCCAGCACTGGGCCAGTCAAGGTGCACTTTGTCACCTCAGTGCAACCTGCAGCAGGACAGTTGTGAGCAAAAGGCTCCAGTGCTAGGCTCTTACCCCTCCCTGAGCTCACACTCCCCCCTGGGGTCATTCTCCACCTGCTCCAGCATGGCTGAGGTTACCAGCAAGAACTTCTGTTTATGCCCTTCTAGAAAAGCTGCAGCCCAGAGGTTTTTGGACTCCTTCAGGACACACACCCCCCCCCGCCAGGGGAAAACCAGAGGCCCTTCATCAGCAGAATTGACAGGAAGCTAATCAGGATTTTCCTTACCTACTACAAATTGGCAGTAGGAGAGCAACCCACAGCAAGCCTTTGCCTTCTCGCGATCATCCTGTGGGCTCCATCTCAGAGTGATGGTCCATTTCCAGCAGCACTTCCAACAATGCCTGTTGCTCTGTGCAGAGTCCTCAAGGCAATTAATCAACCAATTTGCCACAACTCTCCCCAGCCTCAGCACCATCAGGCTCCTCATGGGGACAGGACTGGCCTGTTCCACTTTCCTCAGCACAGGAGGGATGGAGGAACAGAGATCTAGACCATGAGGGAATGCACATCCTAAACACGGAAACACCCCAAGGCAAAAAAATCCCAAGCAGAAGATGTACCTGATATTCCTCATCATCTAAAGCAGACCAACCCATAAAATCAGATCAGAAAAATCCCATCAGGAAAAGCCCTAAAAGGTACAAACCATGAAATTCAGCTTCTCAGCCCCAGTTTACCCCCACAGGTCACTCCTATTTTACCTCACTGCTCACAGTGTAGAGCCACCACAGGACATGAGGAAGGAGAACTCCACTCACCTCAGCAGGAGCGTCTTCTGGAGTCTCTCCAGAAGAGTCTGTTGCTGCCATCCATGATGTCTCACTTGCAAGGCTGGATAAAATATTCCTGCATGCAAATTCCTGAAGGGATAGAGAAATTCTAGTCACTAACCAGTTTGGGAGACACTTGGATTTTTACCATGTGCAAACAGGCAGAGGGGGGAGGTTTTCTCAGCATCTCAAGGTTGGTTTGTCAGTAAAATGTGTGGATTTGCTGCAGAGGATTAAAATAAAAAGGGGGGGGAAAAGAAAGCAAAGCTGCTAGATGTTTCTATTATCTCCACCAACATTTCACACATTAGGGCTCCCCCACATCCTTCATTATCTCAGCCTGGATTGCAAATATTGGCTCTAGATCACTGTATTATCCTGCCCTCTATTTAATGTAGGGTTTAATCTACAATCTTGTTTTCTTTCTTTCTCTCTTTCTTTTTTTTTTGTTTTGGTTTTTGTTTTTACAGTATTTCCACAACAGCATTCCCATCAACAAATGGAACCTGACACTTCGCTTTTCTTCCAATTCAAGCTGGAGTTTGGAGTAAGTTTTAAAATAAAACTTGCTGATGTTTAAGGACAATTTGATTGCCTAGCCAGCCACTGGGGCAATATGAACCAGCTTCCTTCAGCAAGCAGAAGCTAATAAATGGAATTACAAAAGGAGGAAAAGAGGAAGTTCAAAATTTGGTGGTAAAGATTTCTCTTTCAGCTGGAGAAACCTTTGCACACAGCCTGATATTAATCAGCAAGCACCAAACCTGTGCAAATTTCTGTTTCCCTGTAAGCAGCACTGGTGTTCAGCAGAGCAGGGAAGGAGGACCTGGGGACAGCAGCACCACTCCCAGCACTCCTGTAAGACTTCAGAGTAAAATAACCAGCAGAAAAGCCCTTTAGACCAGGCCCCCTGTTTAGGATTGGAGATTTCCATCCCCTTCCCAGACAAACACTCACCACATCCACCCTTGAGCCTTCTGCAGGAGCCCCCAGAGATGTTTCCAGCAGCTTTCTCACAGTGCTGCCATAACACACCAAACACAACCCTCCAGATCCCCCAGCCAGGGCTGGTTCCATATTTATCTCCCTCCAGACCCTACCAGTTGGAGCCCAGTCCCCTAAAGGGACCTGGTGTGGCCAAGGCATGTTCCACGCTGGGACAAGCCAGGTATCAACACAGAAGCATCCAGACTTATTCTACCTTTTTCCCCTGGAAAGGAGGGAATTCAGTGCTGGTTCAGGCAGGACAGGCAGTGTTACAGAGCTTCTGCATCTGCCAGTCCTGCTTTTCTCTTGTTTTATTTGCTACCTAAACATTTAGCATGCCACACACACTTTTGCAAGTCTTTCTACTCCTCCAAGTAAAGGATAATTTTATTTTTATATGTATCTTCTATATATGTCTTCTTCTACATATATTTTAGCCCTAGAACCTCCCAGCTGAGCCCTCACTGTGAGCACTGTGTTATCCCCTCCTGTGAGCCAGGGGTGCTGGATCCCCCCCATCTCCCCAGGAGGCTGCTCTGATCTGCCAGGGAAACAGGCCCAACATCAGAACAGGCTTCAGCTGCAGAGCAGAGAGTCAAAGCCTGGATAGAGAGAAACCCCAGGGATTTCTATCCACAGGTTCATTTCAGGCCACCTCTAGCCCTTAATGATGTTCCCTGGAGGAATCCATGCACGTAACAAAATGTGGGAGTGAAATTACATAATCAGCATCTCCCTCCAGCCCAGGAGAGGCAGCCAGGACACTTCAGTGTTGCTATTTCCCCCCTCATTACTGAGATGGAGCTATAAAGAGCAGAGCTGGAGCTTTTGAACCCGGTGGCTCTGCTTTGCAAGGCTTTTTTCAGCCTCCTCCCTCCCTGATTCCCGCACAGCGGAGCAGCATTACAGTCAAAATGAAGTAATCCTTTGATAAAGTGCAGTCATTTATTTGAAAAGTGTAGCCTGGCCATTAAAATGCAAATGCAATGAGTGCTAATATATTAACTCGGGATGGGAGTTGAAATGGCTTATGACAAGTGTGCTTTCATGTGGAATAGAGCTGAGTGATAACAGTGGGTGTGTGAGAGAAAGTAATATTCAGATGTACATGTTTGTTTATTGAAGATATTAATGAAGGGCAATGCTTAAAGCATATTATTATTTCCTCATCTTGTCTTTCTTTTGTCCCTCCCTGGTTCAAATCTACTGCTGAGAGGACCCTCCCGAAGGGAATCTGATCAAAAGTCATCTTTGATGAATGATCTGAGTCCACACTAAAGTCGACACAAAAGCTGAAATGTATTTAATGCTCTGCTTTGAAGGGGAGCAGAAGGTCCCCCCACAGGGGACATCCCAGGGGCTGTGGCTGGTGTGAGAGCTGATTCAGAAAAAAAATGGAAAACCTCAAGCTGTTCCATTCATTCCAAGGGATATCCCTTGGGAACATGGCCAGGGTGACTCTGGGTCTTCTACGGGAAAAACCCTGTCCTGGGATGTAGGGAGAGGATGAGGGGTTGGATGGAGCAGAGCAGCCTTATTGCCCCTCTTCATGAGAATAACTTTCTGTGCAGAAAATAAACTCAAAAACCCACAAAGAAATAAAGTGACACCTCTGACACAGGTCAGAGAGGTTCAGCGTTTCAGTGCTGTGAGGTGGACACCCATGGTGGGACTCTGGGGTAGCAGTTTGTCCTCTTTCCCAGGGCATGGGCTGCAAAACAACCTGTGACAGCTCCACATTTCAGGAACCAAATGAGCCCTGAGTGCAAACACATCGACCTCCCCTCAGCTCTTCCCTTCTGCACCTGCTGCTGCCTCTTCCCAAGTTCATCCCTCACCCTCAGGATCATCCCTAACACCAGCCCCAACCCTTCCATCCTGACCCAAGTCCTCAGGAGCAAAAGCCTCCCAGTCTGAAAAGACATGTCCATTGAATAACCCTTTTCCAGATTGGATGTCTTTAAGTTTTGCAACAATTCCTTGGCTCTCCTCTGTGCCACAGACCTGTCTCACTATCCAACTTCAGGGGTTTGAGTGAAACAGAGGCAGGGGCTTGGCCCTCACCATGGTCAGTGGAGGGACATAGGTGCTTTAAGAGGGTCAGGGACCCATTAGGTCTATAAATCACAGAAGGGCTCTGTACAGGGGAGCCCTAAGCCATTAGAGGTTCTGCTCAGGAACCTAAACCTCCCAAAACCACAGGCACAACCTCAGCCCCAGCTCAGGCTCCTTCCCAGCACTGTTCACCTCAGGATGTGGTTGCAAAGGGCTCCATCCAGAGCCCCTGCTCAGAGGCCAGAGGGGACCACAGGGATGGCACCGGGAAAAAGCACAGCATTCCTGTGCCTCGGGCTGGCAGCAGCAGCACATGATGCCATTTCCAGAGCAGAACTGCTTCAGCTTAACTTCTTATCTGCATGCAAAGCTCTGATAATCACAGGGGACATTGGCTTTTCAGGTTTATTTATTTCTGCACTCTTTTAGAAGTTGTCAGCAGAGAAGGTGTTGCTTTGTTGTTCTCTCCCCCTGTGCCTATTCCAACACACTTTCCAGCTGCTCCGACCTCCCCAGAGTGGTGGGAACGTTGTACAAGGATGTTCACAGACACAACAGAACACTGGGAAAAGCAGAGGTGAGAAAACCCCAGAGCTGCAGAGTTACATCTGCAGGGCTATGAGATANCTTTGGTCCATAGGTTTTCACCATGGTCAGTCCAATTCACAAGCAGCAGCGGGATGCCTGGAAGAACATCTCTACCCCTTCTCTTGTGGGCCTGGGGGCCTTCAAATCTCTCAGCCTCCCGGCGCAGGTTCTGAGCTGGCACGCTACATCTTACTACTGAACGTTTTTTTCTTCTCTCCCAAGTATGTTATTAGCAGAGACGCCTTTATCTCTACTCTATAACCTTGAAGGCCCTGGCAGCACAGAGAGAGCCCAGGCAAGAGTTGAGCTGTTAACCCCCTCGCTACCAGAGCAGCAGAAAACCCCCTAAACCATAACAAGGGGTTTGAGTGAAACAGAGGCAGGGGCTTGGCCCTCACCATGGTCAGTGGAGGGACACAGGTGCTTTAAGAGGGTCAGGGGCCCATTAGGTCTATAAAACACAGAAGGGCTCTGTACAGAGGAGCCCTAAGCCATTAGAGTCTCTGCTCAGGAACCTAAACCTCCCAAAACCACAGGCACAACCTCAGCCCCAGCTCAGGCTCCTTCCCAGCACTGTTCACCTCAGGATGTGGTTGCAAAGGGCTCCATCCAGAGCCCCTGCTCAGAGGCCAGAGGGGACCACAGGGATGGCACCGGGAAAAAGCACAGCATTCCTGTGCCTCGGGCTGGCAGCAGCAGCACATGATGCCATTTCCAGAGCAGAACTGCTTCAGCTTAACTTCTTATCTGCATGCAAAGCTCTGATAATCACAGGGGACATTGGCTTTTCAGGTTTATTTATTTCTGCACTCTTTTAGAAGTTGTCAGCAGAGAAGGTGTTGCTTTGTTGTTCTCTCCCCCTGTGCCTATTCCAACACACTTTCCAGCTGCTCCGACCTCCCCAGAGTGGTGGGAACGTTGTACAAGGATGTTCACAGACACAACAGAACACTGGGAAAAGCAGAGGTGAGAAAACCCCGGAGCTGCAGAGTTGTGAGATGTTTGGTCCAGAGGATGCTTCTGGCTCTGTGTCTGTATAAATTGAAAGCCTGCATCCAGAGAGGGCTGTGGTCAGTACTGGAACATAAACATTTAATACCAGTCTCATCAAGGTCTTCTGAAGCACCAGGACTTTTTATACGTCATCTGACCAATTTCATCATCCTGGTTCTCATTATGATGCAAAATCAAGAGCTGGGGTCGTACTGAACACCCAATGCCTTGTGCTATTTTCCTCCTGCTTCTTGCAGAAAGGAAAACGAAGATGTTTCTGAAGTGTTGGCTTTTTGCTGGGTGCTAATTACACCCAACAGAAATTGTGTTTCCACCAGAGCTGGGCTGTAAAAACAGAGGAGCCCAACCTGTTGGATCACGCAGCCCTGGTGTGATGTGAGTTATTGAGCATTACTGGACACACTGAGCACCTCAGTGCCAGGGGCTCCATGGAAGGGACCCTCTGAAGGGCCTGCACCTGGGGAAGGCACCTGAGAAGGTTCACACCTTGTACAGAAACAGTTGAAAATCCAGTTTTTTTATTTAAAAGGTGTAACACTTTCTTGACTGTAACATTTCAGGGCTCACAGGAGGGGCAGAGGTTTGGGCCCCTCATTATCTTGCAAAGATGCCAGGGATGACCTAAAACTTTTCCTTTGGCCAACAGCACTTTACTCCCACAGCCCTGTCAACTCTTTAGTGGCCATGTGGCTTTTATATTTACTTCTTCCCACTGCCCAGCTTAGCACTTTCCAAAGGCAGAGGAAAATGTTCCCTGTTGGTCCTTCCTCGGGGCACAACCTGTGGGTAGAGAACTCCAGATTTGCCTTTCACCCCGTCATGAAGGCAGGTGCTTGCCAGCATCTGAAACAACTGTGTGACACTTTGAAATTAAATCCTCTCGCTGCTGCCACCCCCTTCTCCATCTCCTGTGTTTATACACACGCAAGTTTGTTATTGTAGGGTTGCTCATAAGTTCTCTGGCTTTGTCTCCATTACACAAAAGGTTTTTCCCATCCCAACAGCCAATTGAAGTTCATTCTCCTGTTGTGAGATCATTGTCTAGACAAAGAATTAGAGATTTTGCCTAGATATACCTAGTGAAGGAAAAGCCAGCCAGTCACTCGTAGGTAACACTATCTTATCAGTGTTTGCAAAGCACACCGAGGTGGATATCTCCAGTAATTATCTCTGTGTAAAAACACCTCTCCTTTCACAGTGAAGACATAACATGTGATACACATGCTTGATCTGCCTGGATTTCGTTGTTATTGTAAAGTTGTCATCGGCTTCTCCTATGTTCTGTTGGTACTTTATTGCTGTGAGGCAGGACAAGGCTGCCAAAAATTATTTGCAGTTCTCAATTTGCATAAAGAAATGCCAACACATTCCAGCAGCCCTGGGAATCATTTGGTTCATTTTCACAAATATTCACAGGAAGGAAATGCTGCTTGCAAGGACATTTTTGGGATCAGTGAGGAGGTGTTTTGGTGGGTTCTTCTGTACTGGGATGGGTGCTGGGAGCAGTTAAAGCCTCAGTCTAAAAGAGGGGAGGGAAATCCATAAAAAAGGCTGTTCCCAGTGACCCCATCCATCAGTACTCACCGTGTTAGTCAAGCTGGGGTTGAGCCTTCCTCGCTGCAATTGTGGCTGCAGGAACACTCAGTGACCCAGCCTGGGACAGGCTGCAGTGACCCTGCCACCAGCGTTGGACTTGTTCCTCCATGGCTCACCCTGGCATTTCCCAATGGACAGTGCAGCACTGGGAATGAGATTCCATTTTGGTTTGTGTTGTATTTACATGCTTTGAGCAGTCTCTGCTGAACACTTTTGAGTTCTCAGGATAAGTACAGGTGACATTACAAAGTGTGACGTGGCAAATATCTTTGGCAAGACAATCAACATTTTTATGATGCCTTAGTTTAGGGGTTAGAATTCCTAAGTCATCCATCTGAACAACCTGGTCTAGTAGAAGGTGGCCCTGCCCATGGCAGAGAGTTGGAACAAGCTGGTCTTTAAGATCCCTTCCAAGTCAAACCATGCTGGGATTCCATGACCTGCACTGAAGCCCCTGATGTTGTCAGACCCATCCAGAGAGGGAAGGAGCTTTGAGTTCTAAGACATTTTTACTACTGAACAACTACATGGTCCTGGGCATGTCTTATAACTCCTTTCTGACTTGGTTTCCCAAATGCAGACACATCAATAGAATCACAGAATCCTTGAGGTTGGAAGAGACCTCCAAGATCGAGTCCAACCTGTGCCCCATCCCCACCCTGTCACCCAGCCCAGAGCATTGTGAGCCAACCAATCATTCCTTGAACACCTCCAGAGATGGAGACTCGACCACCTCCCTGGGCAGCTCCTTGCAACCCTGACAAACATTTCAGTGGATAAAACCCTCCTGATGTCCAGTCTGAACCTGCCCTGCTGCAGCTTGAGGCTGTCTCTTCTTGTCCTGTCACTGGTTCCTGGGAGAAAAGCCCAAACCCCATCTGGATATAACCTCCTGTCAGGTAGAAATAACCTTTTTTTGTGAAGTGCTTCATCATATTTGGACAAAACATGCTGAAAACCAGTAATATATTTGTTAGAATTACAGTGACAGCAAAGATCCCACCATTGCAGATTGGTCCATTCCCGAAAACCAACTTACATTTATTTCTCCCTCCTTTTGTTTTCAATTCCATACAAATACATGACAGCTGATCCACACTAAAACTAATCCTACATCCTCTTTGGAGAAGATCGTTTCCCCAAAGCCTCCACATATCCTTACATGGCCAGGAAAATATCACTGTGAAGCTTCAATTAGCGGGTGCCCTGTGAGTCACAGGCAGAGGGGAAAGCCTGGAAAAGCAGGATAGAAGAGATCAGATCATCCCAGGGCAATTCTCACACCTGGCAGCAGAAATGCTGAAGGAGTTAAATGCTTGAGGAGTTAAAGCTCTTTGCTCTATTTTCTGGCCAGAAATGCCTGGAGATCAAGTGGAATGTGCGTCCCGCTTTTGCTGAAGGAGGGCACCTCCCTGCCAGACCAGCCTCCACCACCGGATGATTTTGTGTTTTGGGTGTGTTCCAGGGATCACAAAGCTCTGCCATGACCAGTAACTGCACTGGTGTGCCCAGTTCCACCAGTGACATGGGAGTGGCCAAGGGGCTTTGCTCAAAGCATCCCACAGGGTCAGGTGCATTTCCATGCATAGGCGCAGAGTTTTCTCAAGTTCAATAAACCCCATTTTTTTCCCCTCCAGAAAACAGTAACTGAACATTTCGGGTGTGACAGTGCCTGTGTGGGAGGCAGTAAGAGCCAGAGAGGGAGGAAAACATCAAAAATGTCCATTTCCCCATGGAAAATTTTGATTTTGCCAACAGGACAGTTTCCTTCAGGTAATTATTTCAGTGAAAAAATCTCCAGCTGGCTGTAATCCTTGCTACAGGTCTGGCACTTAATGATAGGGTTTATTGCAGAAATCACTTGTAACACCACGGCAAGATATCGAAGGGGGGGTATTTTTATTGCAGTTTGTTGTCGCATGAATTGCAGTGGAATAATAAAATGTACTTTGAGCCAGTGCCCATTGCAGAAAATGAGATCTCTCATTTGGGATCAAGGTACACCAATATAAAACCAGAACAGCTCGCATTTTGCAAAAGCCATAAAATTCCACCAAGGCAGCAGAGATTTCTCCTGGTGTAAGACAGAGCAGAGCCTCACCCTGCTTGAAAGAACCCCTGCTATGCATTGCACAGAATGAGCTTTTCCCACCTTCCCCACCTGTTAGAAAACATTCCTTTTGGGCTCCTCTAAATGAAAACTACCCACGTGCAATATCCAATATATACAAATAGCCCTGCTTAACATTGACCTGGCATTGAAATTTAAGCTGAGCTCCCATCGGGTTACAAGTGGTGTTGACTTTTCATGGGCTGTCTCTGGTCACATTTAAATGCTGGAGCCAAAAGAGCTTGAAACCCTGTGGGAATTCATTGCCCCCCCTGCCACTCCTTCCTTTGGAAAGCTCCTGGCTGGAGGAGTTTGGACGGGGCACAGGCAGGACTGACAGCCCCACGCAGTTGTTCCAGCTGCTGGAACATGCTCAGTAACCTTAGAAATGAGAGAAAACAAACCTGGGAGTCCCACAGAGCTGGTTTCAAGGTTCCTATTCATTCCCGAGCATAAAACTCACAAAACACACTTTAAAAAGCTCAGTCCCTCTTCCTTACAGCCCCCCCTCCCTGTCTGTCCAAATGGAGCCCTTTTGGGGCCGGATCCTGGGGGATGCTCAGCACAGCCAAGCACC
Source organism: Pitta sordida (assembly GCA_013390025.1). NCBI lineage: Eukaryota > Metazoa > Chordata > Aves > Passeriformes > Pittidae > Pitta > Pitta sordida. The sequence goes on along the minus strand of WEKX01024216.1, from coordinate 156,022 downwards.
AGCTCCTCTCCACAGCCCTACCAGGGGCCTGGCTTTGGGGAGGAGGTGCTGAGCCCCCCAGGATCAGGCCCTGCCAAAGGAGGGGGGGCAGGAGTGGTAACACTGGCAACAAGGAGACAAAAGTCAATTGTTCCCCAACAATCCAGAGGGAGGGAGGGAGCCCTGAAGTCCCCCCAAGCCACTTGATTTATGGCTTGCAATAATATGTGTTGGAACACTGAAACCCAGAGTGCTGTGCGGCGTGACCTGCAAAAATAAGTCTATTAACCCTAATCAATCTCCCATTATCCACCCTCGTCCACAATTTAGCCAGCAAAGGAGTCACCAAGGCCTCTCAACTGGGTTTGAACTAATCCCATTGTCTTTCCTAATCAGGGGCCATGAAAGAGGAGCAGCTTCTTCAGTGCAAAATTATCACTGGGTGTTTAAGGGAAAAGAACTGAGGGGGGGACACGCACACACGAGGGCTCTTCTCTTTCATCTTTTAATGAGAAAATGGAGAATTGTTTTCCTTCTGAATCGCTGGGACTAAGAGAAGCCCAGGGCTCTGGTGGGGCTGTGGGTATCAGTTCCCAGGGTCCGTGGGGAGTGCTGGGCACAGCAGTAGGCAAAGTGCTCTGCCAAAACTTCCTGCTGCAATTAGCCCAAGCATGTATTCAGATTAAGTGCTTTATTAGGGAGGCTAATTATGAAGTTTATCAGGGCTGGGGTGCAGCTTGGCTCGGGGCTGGGGGACTCTCCCCGTGCTAAAGGGGACAAAGGGACCAGGTGTGTCCCTTGTATGGGCTCCTGGTAATGGATTCAGCAGAAAATGTCACTTGAATCCAGACCAGGAAAACCAGGAATACAAAGCCTCTTTCTGACTGAGGTAGTATTTTCTTTCCTTCCCATCCCTTCCCCCGTAGCCTTTAAAAAAGAGGAAAATAAAATAAAAAAACTGGAGGTCCTATCAAACTGGCAATGCCCAAAATTGCAATAAATCAGGAAACCCTGTTATATTCCCTGTCAGTCTCCCATAGCAGAGTTCTACTCAGCAATCCAAATGTGCTCCATGGTGAAACATCCACTAAATTAGTCCAGCAGCAACTTAATTTTCTTTTGCATTAATCAAAAAGGGAAAGACAAAGCGGGGACATTATCTTGCTAGAAATGAAAACAATCTCTGCAAAATTTCCCCCTTTCAGCATGAATTAGAGCAGAAACAAACACACCACAGGGCTCCAGCAGATCTTTCAGGATTAATTATTGTATTCACAGCAGCTGAGCATTTTCTTGTAAAATTAATTTTTTCAAACCCCTCTCTCGTGCTCACACCTCACAGTGTCCCCACATGGCTGGAGGATGAAAATTCCCATGGTTTTGGGATAGATATTTCTCTTTCAAGGCATGAAAAGCCTTGAGTGACCTCAGAGCAGAGGGAGGAACTCCAAAATTCCACCACTGCCAGCTGAAGGCATCTCGGTAAAACTGATCAGCTGCAGTTAAGGCAGGAAACAAACCCCACAGGGACAGGGGACACGCTCCCTGAGGAAACCCATAACCACAAAAATAAACATGAAAATAACTGTACATGGCAGAGTTTGAAGCATGAAGGTTCCCAGAGGGAAAGAGAGGGACAGACAGAGAAATACTTGGTAACACTCTTTCTCTTCTCAAAAGGAACAGCCTCGCTGCCCTGGACTTCAGGAGAGCAGACTTTGGATTCTTCAAGGACCTCCTCATTAGCGTCCCATGGGATAGCGGGGCTCAAGAATGCTGCTCGATATGCAAGGATCACCTCCTCCAAACTCTGGAGTGATGCATCCCTACAAAGAGGAAATGAGGAAAAATTCTATGAGGCCTCCATGGGTGGGTAAGGAGCTGCTGAACAAACTCAGAAGAAAACAAAAAAGTTTTCAGAAGGTGGAAGTGAGGACAGGTGGTTTAGGAGGAGTACAGGGAAGATGAATTACAAGCTAGGGATAGGTTTGGAGAGTTAAGGCCCAGTTAGAATTGAGCAGGCCAGGGATGTCAAAGACAACAAGAAGGACTTCTACAGTTTCCCTGGAAGTGTCCAAGGCCAGGTTGGATGGGGTTTTGGACAAGCTGACCAAATGGAAGGTGTCCCTGCCCATGGCAGGGGTTTGGAACAAGAGGGGCTTTAAGGTCCCTTCCAGCCAAAGCCACTCCGTGATCCCATTCTATGATTCCCTAAGCTTGAAGGGAGTCACCTGGATCTCACAAGGCATCAGAGGGTCCATGTCACCGTCAGACTGTCTCCACTTTGATCTGTGCATTTGGTGACAGGCCCTCAGGCAACCAGTCAGCATGAGGGATTGTACCTACAAATGGAGCTGTGGGGACAGAAAATGTCAGGCCTGGCTCACAGATACCCCAGCACCCTCCCCACAGCCCCGTGAGTGTTCAGGTGCTTTGCACAAACACGCTTTGCTTTGTCTAGGAGGGGAGGTTTGGATAATTCCATCTGTGCCTGTGTCACGAGCTCCACATAAGCCTCAGAAAGAGGAAAAAAGCCCTGACAGCCTCTTTAGAAGGAGCATTAAAGATACTGTGTGATATGGATTGGGGAGGCCATTAGATTTATTTAATGAATGAAGATCCTGACGTGCTCTTTACAGGATATCTTTGGAGATAGAGCTGTAACTCATGGGCTGCCTTGGGAAATTCTCCACACCGAGGCCTTGAGGAGAAAACATTCATTTCTTTATGGTGCCTGTTGGGGAGGGAAATTAATGCTAAGAAGGCAGTGATAATTTGCTGCTTTCAGAGGACTGAATTATGGCCCTGTTAGCACTGAGACAAAAACCCTGAGCCATGAACAAATACACCGTTGCACCTGAAGCTGGTTGGATCAGCTACTGTGAGCTCTCATCAGTGGGCCCTGTTGTTCCACTAATTAATTCTGAAGGCTTCTGGATTTCACCTTGTCCTTTCATTTGCTGGACATGCCTTAATTTGGCACTCTGGTATTCCATGCTGCTTCTCCAGGCTCATAAATCACATGCAAACCCTTCCTGAAAATAGAAAGGGGATCTGTTCTCCTGTTGATGCACAGGCACGACTTCCTGGAGTTTGTCACGTGCATGGGAGAGGTGACTGAGCCCCACAGACCCAAAAATCATTGGCATGAAAAAATAATTGCAAGAGAAACAGCTGTCCAAGGAAGCAGGAGTACCATGACTTTGGAACAATCAGGCTGTATTATGGGATAGCTTTATTTAGCACTATCTGTTCTGCATTTGCTGGACTTTACCTGTGGTCTACCTTTCATTGCTCCATGTCTTACTGTCCCTTCTCCACACTGCATTGATTGACATGAGGAAAGGCATGGATTTTTCTCTAATTACTCTCAGATGCTGAAGAAAGGCCTTTTTTTTGTACTGTAACTCCTGAGGGGCAGAGGGACATGGAGTGAGAGATGAGGTGCTAAAGGACTCCCACTGGTGAGGAGGAGACTCTAGACCTCACTCTCAGCAGTCCCTGCTGATTGCTGAGGACTTCTGGATTCTATTCTGGATTCTCAGCATGGAAAGATGTGGATTTATTCTAGGAACAAAGGGCATCCCTCTTTCTTCCAGAAAAACCTACCGCTGCTGTTATTTCCTCAGAAACACATCAGCCTCCTGGGCTACCTAGCTCAGGCTCTAGGCTGCCTCCAGTCTCAAGGGCAGATGGGGCAATGTGAGCTCAGTTTTACTCAGAATCTGAGCTGGAAGTTAATGCACCACACTTAAATCACCCATTTACAAGCTCTCAGCACCCTCCCAGTTCTGTGCACTTGCAGAGCTACAAAGAAGAGCAATTAATTTTGCCTTTCTGTCAAGAAGTGCTGTATAATTAAATATCAACATGCTCTCACATGGCACAGGGACTGTGCTGGACAGGACAGGGCACCCCTAAATTGGTGTGCATTTCCCACTCTGTTATGTCCAATCCTGCAGCACGTGGGATTTTCCAGTTGTCTGGGGTTACTTTCAGGGCAGGTAAATCCCAAAACCAGTTGTGTGCACTTTGGCCAACCACACATTTGACATCCAAGAGAGGTTTTACTTGAGCCCACAGGGAGTAAAGCCCAGGATTGTTGCTCTGTTTGTTTTCCTGGACAGGGGGAGCTGGGACATCTCTGTGTCACTTCAGCATTCTACAAAGCCAGTGGCTCTGATAGAGTTGCCTAGAACCGATTAAACACTTTCTGATGACCTCAGTTGCACCTTTTTCCCATCTCCAAAATATTCACTCATCAAAAGTGGAAATTTTACTAAACTGGGCCAGTTGCAACAAGCTGACAGTGTTTAATTTTCAGTTCTCAGGGAGCTTCATTCAACACATCCTCCCCTCAGGTATCTCAGGCATTTCTACAGCAAAAAGCCATGAAAAAAAATTAGGCTTAAAAAGTTTATTCTGATGAGTTATTTTTTATATTCCAAGGTCTTTATAAGTGCCCATGTGGAACTGGAGACCTTTTTAAACCCCTAGAAATCCTTGTTGGGGTGGGGGAGGAACCCATCTCCCACCCAACCCTAACAACAACAAGGGAGGATTTCCAACTGACCATGGAATTGGTGGAATGGCTTCCCACTGCTCGGGATTGGGGAACAATTGTGCTTCATTCATCAATATTTGCACAACTCCCCAGTATCCCTGGATTCATGCAGCTCTAGATGGGCCATGGATAATTATTTGTATAAAAAGAACCAGTGGGACCACGTTGTTCAGCCCCGAAGTCGTTGAAGGATGTCAGTGAGTTTGGCTGGGAGGGTGTGTGAAAGCTGATTATCCAGCTTGGATTCTCCCTTGAGGAATTTCCAGCGTTCCCACTTAGCTTTTATTTGTTCTCTAGGAAGCCTGATTCCAAATCAGAACCAGACACATTTTGAGCCAACCTGCCTGTACCAACAGGACACAACATTTATCCCTGTGCCTGGTGACCATGTACAATCCTTTTCTCCAAACTGTCCCTCCAAAGGGCCTTGCTACAGCAGGATTACTGCACAAAACAGGCATTTCATAGCAAAAACCTCATTTACCAAACCAGGCATTGCCCAGAACACAGGAAACAATCCCTTATATCAGTGTTAATCCACCCTCTGCCCCATCCCTATGGATGATCAAACAGCCATGGAGAACAGGCCTGTGCTAAATGCTGAACATGTTCATTCACAGCACAATATTCTGTTCCTGCTTTCTGCACTTTTTACTCTCACTCAGTAATTGCTGCAGTGCAGAGGCAGATGTAGCTGTCCAGGGAGGAATTTCAGTGACATCTTGGCCCTTGTGCAGCCACTGGTAAATTCTCTGAGAGTTTCAACAGGGATAGTGTTATCATTGTCCTTATTTCACCACAGTACAAAAGCAGTCATGGTGCTTTCACAGCTGCATCTGCAAAGCTGGAACGCAGGGATTCAGGAAAAACTGGATAAAACCATGCCACCCCTTCCCCTTGGCTTTTGTGCCCGTCATTTACTCCAGCAGACAGATCTCACCACACCACTGCAACGAGGGATTCCCGTGTGTCCCAGCACAAACTCAGGTAAAAGGGAAAAAGCAGTTGCTGCTCAATAAGGTGGTCAAGGTCTGAGCACCCTTCAGCCTCATGTCCCATTCATCATCTCTCCTTGCTCAGCACAATGTTCCTGCTCTCGATCTGATCACCTCTCACAATGAAAAAAAAATAAAGCAGCATCCAGGAGAAGGAATTGGTGATTGGAGGGGGTTATCTGGACAGCAAACACCACATCCATCCATCACAAAGACAGGAGTAACTCTGGGGCTCCAGAAGCTGAGGGGTGTTTTGGGGTGGCTCAACAGAGGAGCTGTGCTGGCTGCAGCTGGGACACCCCAAAAACATCCAAGCACACGATTACCTGCCCTTGCAGGTGTCAGCAGGGACCAATCCTCTGACCTAAACCCAAGCCAGGCCTTCAACATGGAATTGTGGAATTTTTAAGGGTGGAAAAACCATCCAAGTCATCAAGTCCAGCCACACCACATCCACATCATCAAGTCCATCCTTCAACTGAATCCCACTGTGCAAACTAAATCATCAAAAGGTGCAACATCTACTGGTTTTTGAACTATGGTATCTGGGGGCTGTCTGAGCACTGACATCCATAATTCAACAACACAACTAGTCCTCAAACTTCTGTTCTCTGTCTCATGGACACCATTTCACCATTTCTCATGCTCATACAGCTTTTCTTCTCATTCCAGGTTTTTTTCCACTCTCATACCCTGCAGGGCAGGACAGAGCACGGAGAAATCATTTCAGGCTGGTTCAGCCCTGTCATGTTGGCCAAGTTAGGAGGTCAAGTGTTTCTTTCTCCAGTCACTCCTGGGTATGAACAACATTTATGTATCAATGAGACAAAAAACCCCCAAATTTGTCCCGCCTTCAGCTGGTGTAAAATAGTGTGTACAGTATAAATCACTACACACCTATCTGGTAACTTTAATTACCATGGTGGGGATTCATTTACCATTAGGCCTTTATGGCTTCTGAATCCATCAACGTCATCATGCAAACATTGATTTTAGGCAGAGATAAATAGGCCAAAACTCCTCTGCCAGATGTCTCATTGGCATAAGTTTTCTATTAAATAATTATATGTTTTAGGGACCAACCCACTGTAGAGCATGGCAGTGATTACTGATCCTTCGGGATGTGAGGACTCAGCGAAGATTCAATTAGAGCACCTCTGTGGGTCTGGGAATACTTACTGCTGATCTGCCACAGAGCACTCTAATTGTCCTGTTTGTGCCAAAAAATTCACCAGTTCTGCTCATTAACACAGTGATTGCACCTTCTCCTTCCTCAGGGAGAAAGCAGAGGGAGCAGAGACATCCCAAACAATTGGATTCACCCTGGAGCACTCGGGTTTGGCAGCTCCTCCAGGTGGGTCAGCCAGCACCTGAGCCAAAGCACAGTGGGGAAAATGAGGATTTTTCTGGAGATGTCCAGGGGTTGACACAAGGTCCCAAGGCAACAGCTCACATTAATCTGGTTTTGCATGAATTGTCTGCAGCTTGAAGATGGAAAGACTCACTTTGGCCCTTTGTTTTCCTGCACCTTGGGACTCTCAGTTCCAAAGCAAATGTTCATTGGCAGAACTGTCCAGAGGCTCCATGAGTTTTCCTGACAGCCTTGAAGTCCAGGATACCTGCACAGACCCCTGAGGACCTGGAATACCATCCATACTCTTCAGAAGGGCCTGGTAACATCAAAGCTAAACAAGCAATATTTTTCCTGCTAAAAAAACCCAACCAAAATACAGATTGACCAAGAAAAGCCAAAATTAATTGCAATCTAAGGGTGATAATGAAGGATTGGTTTTCCATGTTTCCCTGTGTTAGCTTCACTGTGATATCCATCTACAGATGCACGTCCTACTGCTGCTTGGAGCTGGCAGGGGCAGAGGCAGCCTTCAGAATTAAAGGATCTGACCTATCACAAAACATTCGTTTTCTTTTTTGTCAAAATGAGACAAGATTCCTGACCCAAATTTACTGAAAACTGGGTTAAGAAACATTTCAGCCAAACACTTATTTTGCTTATTAGCTGTTTTGCTTCCAGTAATGATTTACAAATTAAATCAGTGTCTGTCAGGGCTGTTGACAAACACTGATCCCACTGATTGAGGTTCTGGCCAGTTTCAAGGAAGTTCCTTGGGCACCTTTCTGTTCCCCAATGCCATTTAAAAACAAAGATAATTGGAAGGAGCTTTTCAGAGGCAAATGTCCTGTGTAGACCCTTGGTTTCTACTGAAAGACCATCTCTAGTGCCCGGGAATGCTTCCTGCTCTGCAGGGACCTGCTTTAAAATATGTGATTTTTCTGGCCTCTCTGAGAAACCAGGAGGAGTTTGGTGCCTTTTTCTTCCAGCTCTCTGAACACCAGCAGCACTCAGTCCCCTCAGTGGGCTTTGGAAAACCCTGAGGCCATTTCCAAGTCAGACTCTTGCAAATCCCCAAAGGCATTTATTTGCACCGTTGGCCTCCCAAACTGTGTGTACAGCTACTTAAATCACTTTAGAATGAGACTGAGAACACAGGATAATGTTCTTCCTTTCTCCTCTCCTCTCAGCTCAGTGGGGACACACAGGGTTTGTCCTCCTGCCCTGCAAGCTGAGAACCAGCAGGTGTCACATCTCATTTCTGAAATCATTCCTTACCTCTGCCACCACAGGCTGAAGCACAGAGGAAGAAGAAGGAAGTTCAGAAGAGGCACGAAAGTAAAGAGTAATTTATAATGTTATGGAGATGGAAAAAAGAAAAAAAATCCAATTGGTTTAAAACGAGATGAGCTGCGAAGGGAAAATGTCAACTGGGTAAACAGGGAGAATGTGAGGGCTGGGAGAGGGGGAAGGATGTCCCTGCTCATTCTGGAGGTGATTTAAATGAAACAAGAAGGCAGCAGAGGCTGAGAGAGAAAAACACCTCTCTGAGCTGGGCCCTTTAAAACCAGTTGCAATTGAAGTGGAAGAATAAAGAGCACAGCAGCTGAGGGCTGGGATAAGATTGATTTAAGACGAGATACAATTTAAAGGCAAGGCAGAGGTGGAAGCAGAGGCTGGAATGAAATCAATTTACACCAAGATGCGATTTCAACTGATGAACTCGGGATGTGAGAACCGTAGCTGGGGGAAGCAGGGGGAGGGAAAAGGGGGATGGGGAGAACAACTTCAGGAGAGATGTGGTACGAACCTGCTCTGAAAGGAAACAGTGGGTCTGGGGTTGCTTTTGCTGGAGGACAAAGAGCTGGTCCTGAAAACCTGCACAGAGCCAAAGTTTGGTGTGTGGGAGAGAAGGAGACAACCTGCAAGGGCCAGTTGCCCCTCTGAATGTGAATAAGCACAAATGGACAGTGTGCAACTGACCCCTGCCAGCCAGGTGATGTCTAAAATGTTCCTTATCTTAAACTACAATTATCATTTCATCCTGAGACAGGACATTAAACCGTTGATGTGTGTGAGATGTGTGAATATGGGCAAGAGAGCTCCCACTCAAGGAGCCCAGCACTGAGCAGGTCACAGCTGTCCCTAACGGCTTTCCTAAAATCAAGGAGCTTGGCAGGCTCTTGCTTGGTGATTCTTAAATTAAAACTCAGCTAAATACGTTTGCAAAGATCTGGTTTTGAGGTTCCTTTAAAAATAATGTGCATCTGCTATGAAGGGACTGATTTTTACCACTGATTTCTGCTCCCTGTTGCCATTCCCACGCAGAGGGAAGCACTAGAAGGACTGAATTCAGCCACATTTAATGGCTTTCCAGGGAGGCTGAAATACCAGCAAAACCCCAAGAGGATCCATCCTCTGTTTTCCAGGCTGCTTTATTCTGGCTTCAAGGCTGCCAGTTGCTTTCAGGGAGCTGTGGGACATCCAGTCCTGTCTGCACCAGCACATTCCACCTCTGGACCATCCCCACCTCACCTCCTGATGTCTCTGGGTGGGTCCAGAAGTTCTTTCTGGGCACCAGCAGCAGGTCTGGCAGAGAAGGGCATCCCAGGAAGAACCTCAGGGAGTGGGTCTGGATCACATCCACAAGAGTGTTTCACCTGCCTGATCCCAGGTGGGGTTTTCTGTGGGTGTTAGAGACAGAGTGCCACGGGCTCAGAAGTGATGTGTGAGGAGAAGGTCTCCAAATTCCTGGGATGGGCAGAAAACCATCATGCAAGGAGCAGCTTGTGTCTGCAATAGCCTGAACCCCTAGAGGCTTTTGCATTGTCTGAATCAAAATACATTCGGAAATATCAGTGGATTTGGGAGGGAACACAGGATTAAGGCCATGGTTGCACCATATTAAATGGATTTGCTTAAAAAAAAAATTCAAGCCAGCCCCTTGCAGCACCATAAATCAGGAAAGGGGAATGGAAAATTGGAATCTGCCTTGGTGCAGAGACAAAAAGGGAGCTAGACACAATACTGGATGTGGGACAGTAAAGGGCAGCCTGGGATGAGATGGTGGTAGATCCAGTGGGTACAACAAGGAGAGCCCCTTGTTCTGCCCTTCCCATGGCTTGTCCAGGCCTTCCCTGCTGAAAACAGCAGCCAACAGTCCTGATTCTCTTCTCATTTCCATGAGGTAAATCCAGAGAACCTTCACTTGCAAGCCAATGATGGAGGAGACTTAGAAAATAGGTTGTGCCAACCTTTTATTGCCAGGATGATTCTGAATTAATCCTTTCCTCTCCTGTTCCCATTAGCAGACGGAAAAAGTAAGAACACACATTTCCACATTTATCTCCCATGGTGATTCTTTTCATTACACTCCAGATTTTTGATTTCTAGTTACTCTTGTGTTGGAGTTCGGATTTAGGGTTGGATTTGGTTTTTGGTGGGGTTTTTTGGGGTTTTTTGTTGGGGCTTTAACAGCTCCAGGGTGGCAAAGGTGGCACTATGGATGACTGAGCAATCCTGGTCCCTCTGTGGAGTGTGTCTACAAACAGGAAAACGTGTGGGTGTGTAATGTACAGGAGATGCCCTACAAATGAAGCCAAGGGCTGCCTGGAGGAGGAACAGGGAGCAACAAAGACTGCACAGAACAAAGAGGCTGCAGAACACAACGTACTAAACCTGAAACTCAGCCCAGAAGGGACTGGATGTGGGAAAAAAAAAAGACAAAGAAACATGAATTCCTAAGAGAACAGGGATGTTTACACTTGTGGGTCGTTTATGGAAAGTGGAAAATTTATTTTAAGTCAAGGCAGGAATTAATAACTGGTCCAACTGAATGTTCACTGGGCAGTCTGGATGCAGCTCAGGAAGGGCAGTAGATGCCCTGTGTTACTCTTTCAAGACATAAATTTATTCCCTTTATGTGCATTTCCCCCAATAACACTGTTCTTGCCTGAATGATTGGTGGCAGTGTGGGGGATGCATTGGCTTTCCACAGGGAAATCATGATTCCATGATTCCAAGGGTCTTAGCAAGTAACAGGGATGGAAACAAAACCCAGGACAGTGCAAGTGTCATTTCTTTGGTCTTGCACTGTGTCATCTGAGAAACAGAGCCTCTTCCTATCCAGACCACACAGCTCAGGTCTCTAAGGAGCAGTAAACATTCCCTGGAGAAGGCAGAAAGGCTCTTCAGCTGTGGAAGGGCCTAGTTGGTGACCTCAACCTCTCTAAATCCACAGAAAGCTTCTCCCACTTCTCACCAGTTCCCAAAAGATGGAAAATCACGGAATATGCTGAGTTAGAAGGAACTCACAAGGATCCAACCCTCAGCCCTGCCCAGGCCCAGCCCCAAGAGTCACCCCATGGGCCCCAGAGGATCATCCCAACCCTCCTGCAGCTCTGGCAGCCTTGGGGCTGTGCCGACTGCCCTGGGGAGCCTGGGCACTGCCCAAACACCCTCTGGGGGAAGAAGAAGAACAACCTTGTCCTGAGATCCAACCTGCCCCTGCCCTGACCCAACTCCAGCCCATTCCCTGCCTCCTGTGCCTGGTCCCCACAGAGGGATCAATGTCTGTCCATCCTCTTTCCCTCATGAGGAAGCTGTAACAATTTCCTCTAAAAATGTCCTGTGGTTCATGCTCCCCCCAGAAGCCATTTATTGTGTTTCCAGGGAGTGGGGCACTCCAGGTAAGGCAGCAGTTTCCTCAGGGCTCAGGACCCATGCCTGGGACAGGCTCACGTGCACAACTACCCACTGTTTGCCATGTCCCAGCTCCAGTAAATCTATCACCAATCCATGAAGTCGCCGCGCCACGAAGTCTAATAGTCTAGACTAAACAGAAAAAAACACGGAGGAGTTGAGCCCTGCACACTTCCCAAAGGATTAGCCGAGTCTGCAGCGGGAAGGGCTGAGCTAATGCAGATCTATGGAGTGCAGCAGCAACAACTGGTGTCAGCCAGAGAAGCGTCGACGTGGAGAGCTCTGCCAGCTCCCCAGGCCTCGTGGGATGGGGCTTCAGCCGACTCCTGCCATCACAGGAGTGTTTCCATGGATGGTGTGGGCATCCCTGTGCATGGGTGTGCAGCCTCATCCCACCCCCTGGGCAGGGAAGGGCCATCACCACTGCACTGCTCATTGTGTATAAACCCAGATGACACCTTTCACTTCCAATTGTTTTAATACCACCTCCCGTATCTCATCAATTAAAAAAAAAAAAAACACCTTTCTTTCAGCACTTCCGAAATAAAATATTTGCAATTTTTCGGTCCATCAGCTTTTTGTCACCCCATCTACTCTCACCCTCAAAAAGCTGTTCAGCAAATTTAACAGTGATGTGCAAATCTCTCTCTTTATTTCCTAACCAACCCCAGCCAGGCAAATTCCAAGATCAAGCACTCGGTGCTAAAGGTGAATCCTTCAAACTCCTGTAAAAAAAAAAGATGAAGGCAAAGGAATTACCTTACTCTGCAGGAGATAAGGATCAGTTGTCTCCTCTCCAGCAGGTTTACCTGTTATCTCCTTGCATTCTCTAGGACTCCCAAAATCTTGATCTCCTCACCAAGGCTTCCAGAGCCCACAGGGGATTACACACAGTGACAGAAAACCTGCAGCTTCCCCCCAGCAGCATCCTACCCCCATCTAGGTGTTTTCACTCAATATCATGAAGGGAGTGCCAAGAAATGCTGGCAGCTGACAATACTGGGAGAATTCAGATATTCCCCATCTTTCTTGGCCATTAGCAGATCAATCGTTTAATACCAGACTGCAAAGAGGAGACAAAACCCCACAGGAACATCTGGAAATGGTGGAGCTCTGGTTTTGGGCTGTCCTGTCTGGTTTTATGTTTGGGGGAACTGGAACTTGTTAGCATGTGGCTGGTTTGGGGACCTTTCCATTAACCATGTCTGGAGTTTCTTTGTTTCCTCATGTCCATCCCATTCTCTTTTCAGGTCTTGCCTCGAGCATCCACTAAGCTTTTAAGGCATTAAACTCACCCTAAAATGATCACTCTAGTGGAGACCAGTCCCAAAACACAGGTCTAATGTGTAAATAAACCACCTCTGTTCCTCCACAGGGACCCAACACAGTTGCTCAAAGATTCCAGTCCCCAGACAAGCATCAGGAATGTCCCTCGTGTCCCTTTTCTCAGCTCGTGAATGCAAAGCACTTTGCTTGTCCTTGGTCGTTAACTTGATTCTGAACAGGCTGAGCACGAAAGAAAACCAGACATTTCCAGTACTTTTAAGCTCCATTTGGTCTGATTAAAGAAGTCTTTAAAAGAAAAGAGAAAGGAGTGGGGGGGAGGAAAGCAATAACTTTGTAAAACTCCTGAATGCAAGGGAAAATGGAGTCCACTGTATGAGTAATTCAGGATTAATTGCAGAATTACGTTATTCATGCAATGCTGGTTGAGGGGAGGAATAAGCACTTTTGAAGTCATTAAAGAAAATCCCAGTAAAATATTACTTAGCTGATGTGTGCAGTCTTACAGGCCCTTCAGGGAATGAGTGCAGCAGATCAGGAAAATTTATAGCTCTGAGTCTGTGGATAAATATGGAGGCCAAAGCTACCGCCCTTCGTAGATCCAAGGAGAGGGGGAAATGTTTATCTGCAGGATATGATGGCTGACCTAAGACAGGAAAACATCGCTGCTCAGGAAAGCATGGGGCACATCATTAATTTAAAGCCACTGAGATTGAATGGAGGCTTCAGAGCACAAACAGTTTCTTTCTTCTCCAGTAATGGTTTATTTGCCTGTGTGATCTGTGAATTCAGGCCCAGATTTCTACAAAAGTGATGTAAAGATTTATACAAGTGATGTAAAGATGCCTGGAAGTCACCCTGCCATAAGATCGACTACGAGAACAGCACCTTTGCACAGACACAACTTCCCTCCTGGACCTTCTGCCTGAAACAACTTGGGTTTCCTCAGCCAAGTCACATCATTTTAGGCTGGGGAAGGGAATTCTGACCTGCAGTGAAGCTGGAAGGTGGTTTGACTGTGCAGAGAGCAGATTTCAGCCCAGGCAAGAAGAGCCTGGAGAGGTGGATGAGTGGAGATACTTCTGGTGGGATCCCTGGGAGGGCTGGGATGCTGCTGAGGAGCAGGGCTGGGTGATGCGTCTCAGGAGGAAATGCTTTACCTACACTCCCTACCTGCTCTTCATGAGGTCCTTGTCCAGCTTTGTGGGGAAAAGGTTTAATTTTGGCTACTACCTTCCTCCTATTTCTCCTTACATTTGTCATCAGCTTTTTTTCCCCCTGATGGTCCCCAACAGTTATTGCCATGTAAATAAATGAAAAAAAGAAAATGGGACATAGAAAAAGACAGTGCTTGCAGTACTATTAAGTAGAAATTATGTTTATTTTTATCTTAGGGATGAAATTAAAAGTGTTTATCCCAGCACATCCCAGTGCAGCAAATGAACAAACAAGGTCCCAGAATCAGATGAGTGGCTGCAGACCCAGCTTCACATATTTTGCAGGGCTGAGTGATGGCGGGAGGAGCTGTGGGAGCTCCTGGACCTGTGTCTCTGGATCCATGGGCACTGGCAGAGTGTCCAGGAGAGCAATGGGCAGTTCAGGGTGGCGGCAAAATTCCCATGCCAGTCTCTCTTCGGTCCCAATGTGTCCTGACAAATTTGAGTTTATTGGGAACATGTTATGTCATGGTATGGAATGGATTTTAAACACAGCAATTGGCTCCCTCTGCAACGTTTTAAATACCTGTTCGAGTGCTGCCACATGGCAGTTACATGGGTGTAACTGTGGGTAATGAGATGAAATTGAGCAAAGGAAAATAAAGGCCAAATAACAGGAGCAAATTCCTTGAGAATGAGGTCTCCTGTTTCCAGACCACATCCAGGCTGGGAGAGCTGGAGTGGAACAGCTGAAGTGCAGGGAGGGCATTTCAGAGTGTGCCCATCCCAGCACAGCATCCACTGCCCCACACGTGCCACAGGGTCCTGATGTGGAAATTCCCTGCACAAGCCTGGGGCTGGCTGAGCACAGCACTGGCTGAGCTCTGTCACTGGAACAAACCCCACTGATTTACTGACAGCTCTCTCTCAAGGCTCTCAACTCTCTCAGTTCCTGCCTGCAAACCAGAGGCTGTGAGAACTCAGAGCTTTTTCTTCAAAGTCTTCTTTAAAGTCCTTCAAGAGAACATTGGGAAGTCAATGGTGGTGCTTGGGGGGACTGGAGAAGATCACTGGTCAGTCGAAGTGGAAAAGAACCCAAAAGGAGATGCAGAAATACCAGCACACCAGTTATAGAGCCTCATTTCTCTTTGACAGGACTTTTAGGGCTGTTTGATTGTGAGGAACCAGCCACATACTGCAGTCTTGACCTCCATCCTCACCCATCAGTGTTTAGACATGATGGCTCCAACCCTCAGGATTCATTAATTAGTGGCAAATTTGAGCTCACAGATCAGAAGCTGTAAATGCCCAGGCAACCATCTGTCCTCCAAGGGCAACTTCTGTCCTACCACATCATCCAGGGGCTTCCCCTGTGTCCCCTCAGGATACAGGAGTATCCACCCTACAGATCACTTCACCCCATACCCACCACCACAGCCAGCAAAACTTCTTGTGGGTGAGTCAGGAGCATTTGTGCCCCTTCCTCTAACCTCACACTTCACACCCTTTTTTGCCAAAGCTTGTTGGTGCTTTCCCAGGTGGAGGAGGGAACAGCCCATACCCAATTTCCATTTGGGATTGACCCCTGGAGCCAGTTTTAACAGATACGGACACTTTTGCCAGATTTCCAAGGCACAAAGTGTGACAGCATCTGGAACCTGTGTCCAGCAGAGATGGAGCAGGCAAAGCTGTCCTGGGATTTGCATCCGATCCAGTGAGACTGGAGTGAAACTGCAGAAGCTGTGCAGGGTTTTTTGGAGTGGGAATGTTGCCTCCAGGCCTGGATGGTGCTGAGTGGTTTCATCACCTGTTAAGCCCTTCCCAAAGCCCGGCCATGTATTTTAACCAGTGTTCCAGTTGTGCTGTAGAAAAACCCTGTGAAACCCTGGCCAGCTGCCTGGGAAATGACTGCCTGGGAGTCCCTGTTCCCCACAATACCTGAATATCTCCAAGTGCTCCACCATGTGTCATCAGATGACAACTCATTCATTCATTCCCTCCCAGCAAACCCCATTAACCTCCTACGTGAGCCAAAAGGGTTCTGAATCTCAGAGATGCCCCATGAGTCTCTCCATGACACCAGCTAATTATCTCCTCATTAACAACAACATTAGCATTCCATTTGACATATACAAGATAATTTGTTAATTGCACTTTAATTACAAAGTTATTAAGAGCTCAGAGGCATTCAACAGAAGATTGCAATTAACACAAGCTGCAAAATTGCTCCCAGCAATTTGGAGATTGTTATCGGAAACTGATTCCCTGTGTTCAACAGAAGATGGAAAAGAGACAGGAGATTTATGGGCTGACATCATGAATTCCCTCTGCTCCTGCTGAAGTTGTTTTCATTCCCACCCTGGGAAGCACCAGGAACTGCCGTGTTCATGTCACTAATTTCTCTGGCTCGTGTTTCCCCAAGCTCTGCTCCTAGTTGGAGGAGGGAGGGAGGCCCAGAGGGGCTGAGAGGGGTCACAGGATGCATTTGGCATCTCCCACATCAGGACTGCACTAAAGTACAAAGCTACAGGTGCTGCCTCTGTGCTGGAGCCCATGGGAAGATCTTACTCCTCTCCAGAGCTGAATCCTGTCTACACTTTACATCAGTCGTCACCCACAGCACTGAGCACACCCCAGCCAGCAGCTCAGCTCTGTGGGACTTCCTCACTCATCCTCTTCCCAGAAACAAAGAATTTAAGTTGGAAAAGACCTTTAAGGTATTTTGTGGAGCCCAAGCTTACCCCAGCACTGCCAAGTCCACCACTGAATTGGAGATTCTGGATGGGCCTACAAGGAAGTGTGAGAGGGACCCTTCCTTAGGGACTGCAGTGATAGGACGAGGAGTAACAGATTCAAAAAAGAAAGAAAAGAGGGGAAATTTAGGTTGGATATTGAGAAGAAATTCTTGCCTGTGAGGGTGGGGAGACCCTGGCACAGGTTGCCACAGGCAGCCACAGGAGAAGCTGCGGCTGCCCCATCCCTGGAGGTGTCCAAGATCAGGTTGAACAGGGCTTGGAATGACCTGGGATAGTGGAAGGTGTCCCTACCCATGGCAAGTGTTTGGAATGAGATGGGCTTTAAGGTCACTCCCAACCAAAGTCATTCTATGATTCCGTAATTCTGCAACTGCAGACAGGTCTCCCAGAGATGAAGCTGCATCCTGGAAATGCTCCATCCCAGCTCCATGTGCACTGGGAACTCCTGGCTTGGCTGCCTCCAAACTACTGATCGCAGTGACTGGGACCAAGATCTCCAACCCTTGCAGCTGCAATGATGAAAAAGCAAATAACCTGCTGTACCCAGGCCTCACACACCATGTAAACCCCAGGCTTTGTTTGCTCCTTCCCAGCATCCTGGTTCTCCTGAGGAATGCCACAGCCTGCCCTGTGCCTCCTGAAGAAAGCCAGGCAGGGGAGGCTCCCCTGGGCTTGATGAGATTTCCAATTTCTTTCTTTCTTTCCATTTATCTGAAGTGTCTCACTGCGACGTCATTCCTTAGATTAACTGTCAGATCTGCTGGAAAAGTGCACCAGTGAATGTGGCCATTATCCACCCAGCCAGGCCCAGCAGAGCCCTGGCACTCCTGCAGGAAAGGGGCACCGTGGATGGGAAAAAGCAGGGCACTGGCCATAGTGCATGCCAGAAATAAAGGATAAATAGGCAGGATTTCCAAATGGATTTAAAATAAAAGTTCTCCTCCCCACTGGCCTCGCCGACTGTGAATATCTGAAATGCTCTCATTTCATACCTTATGAAACACTGGGAGTTACCAAATAACAATGGCACTTTATTAAAGAGGCCCCAAAGAAATTTTCTGACTCCTTTGAAAAAGAACTTGTAGGGAATAATCAGCAGCCCAAGGATTAGGACATCCTAAGGAATGAGGGAGAAAATAGAGAATTACATGCCTGCTAGAGAAATCCATAAAAGAGTGTTCAGAAACCATGCAGACACAGAAAGGAATTTATTCCCTATAAATGATATAAATGTAGGCTCCTTTCTAAGATCTGTATTCTGGCCTCTATTCTTTTCATCCTGGGCTGGTTTTATTGCACTCTTACCTTTGGGAATCCATCCCATTTTTGCAATATAAAATACATCTCTGGAAGTACTGAGTTTTCCCTGCTCAGACAGCCCCTGTCGTTACCTGGGTCTGGATGTTTCTCCCATTCCACTGCCATCACCCCATTTTGTCCTTGGCTTGGCCACACCAGCTGGAGACTGGTTTGGTGAAAGTCATGTTGCATCAGGATAATTTATTTGATTTCATCTAGTTTATATTTCAAAGCCATCATCATTCTCCTCAGAGTGAGTCTCATCCTCTTTTTCCAGGGGGGAAAAAATATAGAAGGACTTTGAGGATGACACAGCAAGTAAGGAGATGAAAAGGATTCCAGTGTTTTGGTGTATTTTTGCATATATTTACTTCTAAAATAAAATAGGAGAGATTTAGATTAGATGTTAGGAAGAAATTATTTACTTAGAGGGTGGGGAGACCCTGGCACAGGGTGCCCACAGAAGCTGTGGCTGCCCCATCCCTGGGAGTGTCCAAGGCCAGGTTGGAGCAGCCTTGGAAGGTGTCCCTGTCCATGGCAGGGGGTGCAACTGGATGATCTTTCAAGTCCCTTCCAACCCAAACCATTCCATGATGCCCTAATATCTGTTCCAGCCATTTCCTGACAGCCAGACCAGAACTCGGCAAGGTGTGATAGGAAATCCAGCAGTCCTAGTGGTGATCCCTGGGGAAAAACATGCCAGTCACCAAAAGTACATTTCCGTGATACTCCTCCCTTACACCTCTTCTGCTTGTCTTTGTCAGAGCCAGAGTGAGCTCCAGGGGGGTGTTCCAGCCAGGGAACGCTCCCACCCTGTGCTTTGGAGCTACAGGAACCCCCTGAGCAGCTCTACAGCAGTGCCTGGAACACACCACCAGGGCAAGATTTAATGTCACAATGATTCAAAGCAAAATACAGGAGTTTGAGTTTCCCAGCAGCAAATCAAAACATGTCAGCGAGAGTCAAATCCCCAAATTAATCGTGCACAAGTTGGAGAATTAAAAAGCAATTCCTCCAGTTCGGTTAGAGCAGGAATAAAGCAAATTATAACACAATTTAGCTCATAAGCAAAAGGCTAAACAAAAAAAAGTCCTTTTACTCATCTGAGTGAAGCTTCAGCTTCTCTGATGCTGAAGCCCTCTAAGAACAGAGGGAAAATTATTCCAAAGGGGGAGGGCTCAGTTAATTTTGCTTTGCTAAAGGAATCTCACTCCAACTAATATGCAATTATCAAAGCTGGAAATAATATGGGAGAAATTGTAATAATGATAATTATTATTACTACCTTGAAAAAGAGCTAATTCCAGCAGAAAAGTGTCTTCAATGACTTCAGAGCTATTCTTGCACTCATCAGATATTTCTGTCCAAAAGAGCAAAATAATTCCTGAAATTAAAATGTCTTCAAAGAATCCTCTAGACTTCCTTGAAAAGGTGGGGGAAAAGAATGAAAAGGAAGGGAATGAAAGGGAAGGGAGTGAAAGGGAAGGGAATTCAGGAGATCACCAAAGATCAGGGTTTCATGGGAGATAACCAGGAAATCCTACACCTGGGGAAAGAGTTCCCTCTAAAAACCTTCTCCCCTTCTTCAGCTCATCAAACATCTTTCCATGCCATGGGAAGGGGATGTATGTGTGTGGCAGCCCTTGGCTGAATCCTGGCACTGAGAATAATGGGGTGAAGCAGGAAATAATGGCATGGTGGGAAAACAGCCTCTGGTTTGCAGAAGACAAAAGTCAGAGGACATAAGGAAGATCAGGCTGGAGGAAGGGCTGGGAGGATGCCTGGCATGGACAGAGGTACATGGGGAGGGCTTGACGTGTGAGCATCCCGGGAAAATCCTTGAACTAACATATCCAGGGGGAAACTGAGGTCAGATTTTCATGTTGGCACCTCTGGGGGCTCCTCAACTTTGCCCACACCTGGGTGTCTTTCTGCAAAGTTCACTGCCCCAAAGCTGTTGCTGTCACGCCTTCCCTCGGACTTTGCTGTCAGACACCAGGACTCTGTTCACACCAAATATTAAGGGAGAATATTAAATGCCCCCAGACTTCCCATGTGTTGGCTGGGAAAAAATGGTGCCAGTGTTAAATTGTTTGGCAGAGCCTCCGAGGGCTGCATTTAAGGCTCCTGCAAAAAAACCCAAACCCAAACACCTTTAAACTGGCAAAACCTGTGTGTGTTCAGGGAGGATTTAAACACAACATGTGTGAGGTACACAAACTGTTCTGGGGGAAAAAGGCAAGGGATTGAGTAAACCTCAGAGAAGTCAGGGTTTGAAGCCATGGCGCATCAGCTGGAGACCATTAAAACCTTCAATTTGAGCCATTTTTAAACCAGGCACGTTGGAGCCACTGGAAATGTTCATCCTGATGATATTCTGAGGGTTTTCTGTCAAAGCACAAATTTTTCAGGACTTTGACAGTTGAAAAATGAAACATGCCAACCAGTCAAAGGGAAAACACAGTAGAGCCCATTAGTTTTGACCATGCAGCTAATTCTGCTCTATTTGAATTGCCAAAGAACCGCTTGAAATGTTTAACTTGTCAGCTGCCAAAACCCAGAAATATTTGGTCTCTAATGCTTAGACAAATCTCAGCAAATTTTATTTACAATTTATCAACTATTTCCCCCCAGAAATTGTCTTCATCTCATCTATTTTGAATTAAGCTGGGGTGTCTGTATCTTCTTGAGGCTGTAAAAGCTTTAATATTTATTATTTATAGAGGACAGCAGCTGGCACACAGCAGATCCTTCCCAAACATCCTGGGACACTGGAGGAATCAGAAGCTGCAAAACTGGCTTTGTTCAGGGCAAAAAGCAGGATAAAAGTGGCTCTTTCAGGGGCGAGGCATTGACAGGACATCAGCCGTGGGGATGTGTTTGAGGGGGTTGTATCCAGGAGATTGGAAGCAAAGACCACGCCACTGTCAGTGCCTGGAACCCTGGGCAGGATGGTTGAAAAAATGAGGATGGTTTGGTGATTTTCAGCACAGAGATAAAACTGCTGACTGTGCTGCTGGCAGACCTAAAGAAAAATAATCAACATCACCAGAGAGAGCTGGAGGTGAATATTTGCAGCACTGATTCAGTCCTGAGAGACTCTGGATTGAGCTCACAGAACAAACCAGGCAAAGGGGAGCTGAATTTACCCCCTCAGATCCCAGAAGGTGCCCCATGGGCACAACCCCAGGTCTCTTCTGCTATTCAAGCAAAAGATGAAAAACAGCCTGAGACATCTGGGGTTGTTCAGCCTGGAGAACAGAAGGCTCAGGGGAAACCTTAGAGACCCTTCTTGTGCCTAAAGGGTCTCAAAGAGAGCTGGAGAGGGACTTGGGGCAAGAGCCCAGAGGGACAGGACAAGGGGGAATGGCTTTCAGCTTAAGGAGGGTAGATTTAGATTGGACACTGGGAAGAAATCCTTCTCTGTGAGGGTGGGGAGGTTGCCCAGAGAAGCTGTGGCTGCCCCATCCCTGGAAGTGTCCAAGGCCAGGTTTGACAGGGCTTGGAGCCACCTGGGGTAGCAGGAGGTGTTCCTGCCCATGGCAGGGGTTGGATTAGGATGATCTTTAATATCCCTCCCAACCCAACCCATTCTGTAGTTCTACCATTACAGTTTAAGTTCTGCAAGACCAGCTAAATTCCTACGGCTGTTTCTCCTTTGATGAAGAACCAAGCTGGCTTCCTCCACCTTGGACCTCTTCAGCAGATCAGACCTGTGCTCTTACCCCCAGGTCAGCAGGATCCTTCTCCTGCCTGAGGACATCGGGTTGATGGACACCACCAAGGCCAGTCTGCCCACCCCGGGGGCTCTTGGGGCTGTTTGCTGTAAAAAGGCAGACAGTGACTTCATGTCTCCTCCAGAGAACTCTGACCCAGCCAGCACTGAGACCTCTCTCCCTCCAGGCTTCTCCTCCAGCAGGAGGAAGGAACAGCTTAGCCCATGGAAGCAGCTGCTGTTCGGCCAACACGAGCTGATTCCCGGGGAGGGGAGCTCCCCACCAGAGCTTGTGGAGGAATGTGGGTGAAAGCCAAGGAGTTGTCAGGCTCTCTCCCACCACAGATTTGCCAGGAGGTCTATAAAAATGTCATTGTCTCTCAGCTGCTGGTGATTATAACCCGCTTTACTATGGCTGCTGGTAATATGGATGTGTGTATATAAGGGGGAATATCATTTCTGCACAGTGCTGGCGTCCCCCTGGCCTTTTTCAAACAATAATAGACTAAATATAAAGAGACAGAAGCCGTTACTTGCCTCTTTAACCCATGCCAGGAAAATGAATAATTAAGAGCATATTACTTGCAATGAATTTATACAGATGCTTTTAAGTTAGGACCCACTAAGATCCTTTGTGAAATACATCATATTCCCCCTTCATCTTTCATACAGAGTTCATATTCCAGCCTAATAAGTTATAGCAGCTACTGTTTAGATCTGAGATTTTTTTAAAAGCAGGCTTTAGGTTTCCATTACAAGCCAGAAAAGAGTGTAAAGGAATGAGGCAGTTAATCTGTTCTGTCTGTATTTTACCTGCCTCAAACTCCACATCTCATCAGCCAGAAAAGACCACTTGGGGATCTGCAGTGCAGACTGCCAGAAATGTGTCCTAAAGAGAGAAAGAATGGAAGTCCTCACTGGAAGACTGGAAAACTTTCCTCACTGAAAGGCTCCATTGGTCCTAAATAAAAAGGTGCTGGGGAGCTGCTGATCCCAAGGGAGCACCCAGAGACTATGAGTTCATCTCATTATTATTTCCTCATTTTGGGGGGGAGGATCTCAGTGTAAATTCAGTGAAGCTTTAAAATGACTGGGGCATCACTCTGTCTTCTAATGCCCAGCAAATCTGGCCATGGAGGGAGAACCTCCCTGTGCATTTTCTGCTGTAAGACCCAGCCTGTGGCTCACCAGTGTAGCAGCCTGGAAAAGGCTTTGATGGCTGGGGGACCCCAGGGGACCTTGTTTAGTGAAGGGCTGTGATCTTTGGGGCCACCCATTTGGAACCAATGCAGAATTAATTTCTCAAGGGAAGAAATTGGTGTTGTGTATTAAGGGGAAAAAAAAAGATAAAAATCGCACCCTTTGCCACCTATCACTAATTGCAGGGCCAGAAGAGGGTTTGGTAGGCAGCTGTCTGGTGAGGGAGCTTTGTGATGTGAAACAGTGATGACAGCAAAGGCCCAGCAGTGAGAGCTTTGGGATGCTCCATTTGCTGAGCTTATCCACCAGAGAAATGATCTCAAAACCTCCAGAGAAGGCTCTGATACCAAGAGGCAAAGATGCAGCAAGGCTTAGTGGCTGGCCACCAAAAGTTAAACAAAACTGCCTGGAAAGAAGGGAAAATGCAGAAACTTTGGCTGATGTGTTCAGTCCCACATGAGAACCTTAACACAGAAATGATTTGTGAGACCCTCAGACCTGAATTATGCAGAAGGTCAGGCTGGGTCATCCCTGGGGTCTGTTGTGGCTTTGCACAGAGGGTTTTTGAAAAAAGGCACCCAATTAGCCTTATCCCAGCTGCAAGGGCTCCAATCAGTGGCAAACCCATGAGGCAAATATGTAGAAGTCAGTGGTGACCCAAAGCCATCAGCTACAGCTCTGTTCAATTGACTGCTCAGCATTAATGACATGCAGGAGGAATATCTTACCATTGCAGAAGGAAGGACCTCTCAGCTGCCCGCACACCTTCTCCAACTCCCATGTTTGCCCAGGCCACTGAAGGTATGGGAAAAACTCCTCAGGTTGTGCAAAAAGGACGGAAAAGTCCCTTTTCCCAGTCAGTTCAGCAGCAGCCCCCTGTGACTGGTGCACTGTGGGGCAGTTCTAAACATGCAACTGCCATTAATTACGAGTTCTTTGGGGTATTTCCCTGGAGGATTCCCTTGGAAGGCTCCCAGAAGGTTCATGTGAAGAGCCATCCTTAGAGGAAACCACAGAAAGCTGTAAAATTACAGTGGATTTGTGGATTGGCAGTACAACACCTGAGCTAAACCCTTTTCATGGCACCCAAAACTCCTTCCCTTTGAGGTCTAACACCAGGTTAATGAGGAGACCACTCTGTTACTGAGATTTGTATTCTCAAAGGGGTGATGACCCAGAAATGATGGAGAAAACACAAATTACAGCAGGCTTTCCAGAACAGGAATAAAACCGTTCCAAATTACATTTGTTTTTAGTTGAAGAAACATTCGAGGAGCACCACAGGTCACCACCAGACATCTCCCACTCACGGCTGCTTTTTGGCAGCTCTGTTACAGCAGCCAGCAAGTCCATATATTTAATGGATCTATGAGTCCAGCAGGTCTCATGAATCAGACGTTGCTCATGAATCAGTGTCTTGCTGGAAAACACAAGTTCATTAAGCCCCACAATGATTTGTGTAAGACATCTCCCCTTTGAAAGAGCTCTCAGTGAGGTTTCCTTCCTTCCTTCCGTTCAGCTCCATCTTTCTTTCACCTCCATTCAGCCCTGGAAGTGCCCGAACCAGAGTGATGCTTCCCAGCTTATTGAGTGGGTGGGTCAAACCTAAATCATGGTTATTCAGGAGAGGAGGAGAGATTTAGGTTGGGTGTTTGGAAGAAATTCTTCCTTGTGAGGGTGGGGAGGCCCTGGCACAGGGTGCCCAGAGAAGCTGTGGCTGCCCCATCCCTGGGAGTGCCCAAGGCCGGGTTGGAGCAGCCTGGGCTGGTGGAAGGTGTCCCTGCCAATGGCAGGGAGGTGGAATGAGATTATCTTTAAAGTTCCTTCCAACCCAAACCATTGTGTTTTTCTATGATTCTATTTTTTGCCATCATTCCTCTCATCCAAGAGGCTGGAGAACCAGATGTTCTGCTCACGTGGAACATGGGGAAGAGCAGGGCACTGGAAGGGGCACATCTGGGTTTGATACCAGCTTAGTGCTGTTTAAAACACTGAACACCCCGTGGCTCAGTTTTTCCTCATGAGGCCAAAGCTGAAAACAGGAAGAGTGTCAGTCGAATTCTCCTGCAGCCTGAACTGCACCACAGATCTTTGCTCTCCCCATCCCACAAACATCTGAGGTATTGCCTGTGCCCAGGAGGGATGTGCAGACTGGCACAGCCTCCCAAGAAAGCAGAGCTTAGCACAAAGGATTGACCTTCTCCTCATCCCTGAGACAGAGGATCCTGCGGATCCTGTTCTCCCCCAGCAGCAGCAGGTTAAGGGAACACAGGGAACACAAACCCTTTGCTGCTCAGAGAACCCCAAACTCCCAAGGAACAAAGCACATCCAGGGTTAAACACCACGCTGCTGAACTGCAACCGCTGTAAATGGTTTTTATTCTTTTTTTTTTTCCCCACTCCAAAGCAACTTCATAATAAGTAAGGTCTTAAACTGAAATTACACTTCAGAGAAAGGAATTTCCACAGGGCACGTTGGGCACACAGGAGCAGTATTTGCAGGCACTGCATGGCTCCCAGCCTGGAGGCGTTAACCACACGGCCAGCACTGAGGCAATTCGACATTTCTGTTTGAATATTCCTACAAGTGCCACTCCTGAGTTGATTTAACACCACGGCTGTGGTGTCTAATAGCTCTCCAGTGATTAATAACAGCCATTTGTTCAAAGCTAACAGCCCCAGTGTGACAGTAACAGATAAATTAGCAACATTAAAAATATGCTAAAGAAAACATTTATGTACTGGATCAGTGTAGTATGGGATAGTAATGCACATCAGTCGTGCCAATAACAAGCTATTAATGATGAGGGCTGGGTGTTTAAGCAATTTTTGCCCAGTTCTGCTATAATTGTTCTGACAGGGTTCATATTTAGCCTGATGAGATGGGCCAGTTCTTATGGACTTTAATGTTTTTTATGTGCTCAGGCAGGACCATTGCAAGCAGATGGTGGGAGGAGCAAGGAGAAGGTGCAGCATCGTGTCCCTGTGGGTTCCCTTTGTCACAGAGGAGCCAATGTGCCAATGAATATTTGGGAATAAACCGCAAGGCTGTTTACCAGAATAACACCTCCAGCTTTAGATGTGATGCAAAGCATTTTAATGGCACAAATTAAAATTCTTCTATTCAACAGATCCCAAGATGCTACACTTGGCTCCCAGGGATCACAGCCCCACACTGCTGTCCCCAGGCTGTGTCACAGCCCTGGACCATATTCCAGCCTGGAGAAAAGCTGTTTAACTGAAGGCTTGATGGAAGGATGAAGCTGAGCTGAGCCATGTCCTCAGAGAAGTTTGATACATCACTTAAACAATCACAGGACACCACAGCACCCATCATCTAAAAACCTGCCATCCCAGCTGGGTGCAGCCTTGCCTTCTTATCTTTTTCTTCTCTTTCTCTTATTTTTCTCTTTTCTGCTCCTGACACTAAAGGAAGATACCAGACTGTCAAGTTTTTTCAGCTTCTGAGACAAGAAAGCCAAGTCCTTTTGTTCAAGCCCTCATAGAAATCTGTTATTAGGATGGATTTGCTCTTATTTCTCTTGTTCCCACCACGGATATTCAGGAGCAGGTCGTGGGGCAGCACCACCAACAGTTTTCCCTGGACAAAAAATTCCCAGCAGGTGATGGGTGCTGCTGGTTGTCTCGGGTCTGGTGCTGTTGGAGTGACAATATTCCCCAGTAAATCTTGCAAGGAAAGCATAAAACCTGAAATTTAGGACTAGGCAGTGGAAAAACTTGAAAACGGTCCAAACCTTGCTCCCAGATCTCTCCAAACAGGCTCCAACCATTCAAGGGACAGTGGCTGGTGCAGTCTGAGAGCAAAATCTGCTTGGGATGGAGACGTGGCTCCAAGTCCAGTGCCGTGCTGTCAGCACACACAAGTGTGTGGAAGTTGGACACGGAGCCCGTGCTGACAGATACATGATCTCATTGTTTCAGGCAAGTTGTTTTACAGAGCTCAGGCTCCCCTCGACAGGCTCATTGCAACCAGGATGCTCAGCAGCCATTTATCTCTCTTGTCAAAAGGTAATGGACCAGTGTGATTAGACTTGTCTAATTCCACCTCAAAGCTGCTTCCAAGTTGTGTCTTGCTTTTAGGTGTTTGTTTAAACACTCCTATTTTCCATTTTGGGTTTTGTTTTTTTTTTGGGGGGGGGGGGAAACCCACCCCAAACTGTTTTCAACCATAAGCTTTCCATTTTGATGATGATTACCTCTTTCTTAAAAAAAATAAAAATTATTAGAGTGGAAAATTTGCTGCTGCCTTCTACGTGGGATGTTCTCCTCCGTGGGTCTCTGGTGGGGTGGGGAAGCACAGCCTGAGCCCATCCATGTCCCTGCTGTCAAACAGAACCACCTGCTCCTCACCAGCTCGTCTGGGGAATGAGCTCATGGGACAACCATCCCCTTTCAAGCATGACCTCACGGCTTAACAGCTCCTTGGCTCCAACATGTGGGAAAATGTGAGCATTTCCCTCTGCTCCTGATTTTAAAAGCCACAGTTCTCAGTCTTCCCCCGAGTCAGAACCACCCTGAGGAGTACCAAGGAAGCAGCTTGGGCTGGTGAATAGGGAGACAAAGACCTTCGGTTGGGTTTGCTGTGAATTATACAGGAGCCTCCCAACCCAAGCCCTAATTTTCCCAATTGGTCTCAATAGAAGCTTCATCACAAAGGCTTTGCAGCCTTGCCCTGCCCTCAATGCTGTAATAATAGATGTGGCTGGTGTCAATACCTGTTTTGAGGTTGTTTCTGCAGACGTTTGGAGATGTCACCTAAAACTCACTTTCGAGTTACCTGATACACAGTTCGGGACCTGCTGCCCCCCAGACACCGTCTTGCAGCCCTGGAGCAGCAGAGGAAGGTCAATGAGCCACTTTGGGGGCAGTGCTTTTTATAAACTCTCTCATACAATAGGAGAATCTTATTTGAAAAATCTGATTTGAGCAGGAAAAGGCAATGAAGTAGATTTACCTAAGGAGGGTGGATGGGACCAATAACCCCATCAGGCATCACCGTGCTGAACACATCAGTCTCGCAAGCACTGCTGGAGAGTTTCTTTTCTTGATGATAAGACTCCAAGTCTCTCTGAAACCAGTGGTTCTGCAGCTTGGTTTCCATCTAGGACTTCTGCCCAGACACGACCCAGCATGTCCAGACTCTGCCATGTGCCACCTTTTTGCCACCTCTTTGATGGGAATCAAAGCTCTGCCACTCCCCGCCCTCCCCAGCACAGAAAGGGGTGTCCTGTGATTCAGCATCTCTTTGCTGCCATTCAAAGCCACTGTCTGCTCCCACATTTCACCCCACCCGGGGCTGTTTGCCTGCAGGAGAAATGTGTCGAGATTTTCTGGTTGAAAAATCCCCCTTGGCAGTGCATCCCTGCAAGTCCAGAACTGCAGGGAGCTCTGACACATCCCACAAAACGACTTTCAGGGATTAACACGGGGCACAGGGGACGTGTGGTCTGAGGCTGCTGGTTTGCTGGGGCAGATCTGTGGGAAGGGCAGCTGAGATCAAAAGGGTTTGGAGGGGGTAAAGCAGCAGATATAGAATCTTCTCCAGATTCAGTGGACATGAGGAACTGCACTGAAACTTGGCAGCTTGGCCTTGCTTTGAAGGCACGAGTTATGGCTTGTTCCCAAGAAAACAGAGGCAGATGAATCTCTAGATGCAGATGGGGCAAGGACTCCAGCCTAAATAACTCATTGCTCTCACAGCCATGGCTTTGGAAGGGTCCCTGGAAGCCACCACTGTGCAAGTGGGACAGGCAGAAGCTCAGGTGGCAGATGTCACCTGGTTCCCACAGCCTGGTCCTGCTATGCCTTTACTTGGCTTCTGCTTCCACCCCAGTCAGAAGCTGTGGCTGACCATGCTGCTGCTCAAGAGAGAATTCCAGATTTCATTCATCCAAGCCAAATCTCGACGTGGCCAAGAAAACATGGAGCAAAGCAGATCAGACCTATCAATCACTTGGACTGGCTTTCACATTTCTCACAGGCAGCAAAAACCTTAATAAATATCAAATGGGGGAGATTTCCAACATTGCTGGGGATGTTTTCCAGGTTTCTGGTGGAGCAAAAGTTAACCAGGACCCAGAGCATGTGCTGGAGCCCCAAGGCTGAGGAATGGAGAGGGCCACAGGGATCTGAGCCACAGCCAAGCTTGTATAAACCACCCAGAGACTCGTGGTGTGCAGGAAGGAGAGGAAAGTGAACAGCAAAAAAGGCTGGAAAAAGCAGTCCAGGGAATTGCTTGGTGGCATTGCAGGACAGTAAAACCCAAACTGTGCTTTTCAGACTCAAGTTAACTCTTCATTGCAAAGGAGATGGAGACAAACTTCTGCCTTCAGGAGGAATTTGTCCGTGAATTCTGTGCCACTCAGCAGTGAATATAAGGTACCAATAACAGGAGGCAGGGAATGGGCTGGAGTTGGGTCAGGGCAGGGGCAGGTTGGATCTCAGGACAAGGTTGTTCTTCTTCTTCCCCCAGAGGGTGGTTGGGCAGTGCCCAGGCTCCCCAGGGCAGTGGGCACAGCCCCAAGGCTGCCAGAGCTGCAGGAGGGTTGGGATGATCCTCTGGGGCCCATGGGGTGACTCTTGGGGCTGGGCCTGGGCCAGGCTGAGGGTTGGACTGGATGGTTCTTGTGGGTTCCTTCCAACTCTGCATATTCTGGCATTCTGTGACCTGTGAGGCAGCCAAAACTCAAAAACACACATGAGCAAGAGCTGTGCCCAGCAAACAGGACCAGAGCAGCTTCTACCAAAGTTTTCCCAGTCTCCCTCCTGCTTCACACACAGACACTGTGACAGGGCTGAGCAGCAAGTGCCCAGACATTTCCTCGAGCATTATTAGGCAGGAAATCTGCCTCTATTACTGGTGCTGCTCATGTTGCAGACCTTTGCCCCCACAGTGTGAACGTTGCACGTTCCTCCTTTCCCCCTCACTCCAGCTCCATGTGTGAGTCGGCACAAGATGCTTATTCTGGCTTGTTTCAGACCGAGACTCGTTTGCAAGAGCCCAACTGTCATCACATTTATTTTTCTTCCTCCTGCTTTTCTTGGCCTGGCAGGCTGGGCAGGGATGGTATGTGGGCCCACAGGACCCCAGATGTGCCACGAAATGGTGCAGAAGCATCAAGATTTTCACGTTGAACGGATGGAACTTTCTGCCGATCGCCAGCCCGTCACAGTCAAGGTTGTTTAAGGGCTTGGGAGAGAAGAAAAGCACTGATGGAAACAAAGGAGGGCAAAAATGCTTGGTTGCAATGGTCTGGGAGAGATGACTTGGTTTAAACAGGGCTGATTACGACGCAGAAATGGACTTGATGAAAACTGGCTCCCCCAACTTCACTGCTGATAAATCTCTGGCTTCACTGTGAATGGCTCAGGCAGCAAATCTGACAGAGGCACGTTCCTTACAGCTTTATTTTAAAGGCATTGCTTCTATGAGGCTCTGTGGAGACATGGCCTGATCCTGCCAGAACAGATTCCTGTGCTGAGCTGTGACCTCCCCCATGGGGACACGGAGGGGAGTTTGCTGGTCCTGAGCCAAAGGAGAAGTGAGAACGAGAGAAGGTGGGAGGCTCAGGGGCAGGTTTGGAGCTCAGGTGATCATCTCATTGCACCCCCTGCCATGGGCAGGAACACCTTCCACTGGACCAGGCTGCTTCAAGCCCCATCCAACCTGGCCCTGGACATCTCCAGAGATGGGACAAATGGGAGAGATACAAGGGAGAGGAGCACACTTACCCTCCAAGGCCACTCAGAGGTTTCCCTTCAGTTTCCCCTTTAGAGAATGAGGACAGCAATACCCACCAATTTTTAGGAGACAGGATACTGTGTCATACTCCTGTGCTTCTAATGCCAATGCATGAGGGGCAGAAAAGGCACCTGGTGGCCACCATTCCCTATGGGAAGTGTCCAGCACTGCCCAGTACTTACAGCAAGGGAAGGATTACAGGGAGCAAGGCAAGAATACAGCCCTGCCTCTCCTGGACAGCCCTTGGAGCCCAATCATCACCAGGATGGGAACTGGACGAGCTGGAGGGTCTCTGAGCCTTAGTCCCTGTGTGGGAAGAACCCTCAAAACTGGGTTTCTGTCCTGGCTACAGAAAGAGGCAAACAGGCCTTTTCCCACTTTCCAGTGTGACCAGCTGGAGATGGGGATGAGGACTTATCCAAACTGGATCCAATGTCTGGTGTCAGCAAGAATCCAGACAACATTCCCAACACCACCCCTCACCCAGAGTAACTCAGAATAAAAGATTTTAATCTACAGGGTATTTTTTCTCTGCCACATCATTTTGCTTAAGTCTAGCTTCATCTTTTAGACCAAAGAAATGGCAGTGGGGAAAACAAAGCTTCCCCTTTGAACTAGTTACTCATGTCTGGCTTGCCCAAAATGTACTGAAATCCAGTAATATTCATCATAGAACTGCAAGCAAGGAAATGGGAAGGACTTGGGAAGAATTTTAAACCTAAACTTCATGTCACTTCCGTGAGGGTAAAAGAAATTATTGACCATTGGATGGCTCCCTTTTATAATCAAGTCAGAACTGGGCTTTGAATATTCATTTCTTTCTGCCCTCGACATTCCTCTTGCTTGAGTGGAAATGCACAGAGAGGATTTCTGTGCTGATTTGCAGCCCCTTCACAAAGCACCTTCTGAAATATCATGACCAGCACCACCTGATGGAAAATACCTGCACCAGTCTAGTCATCCTTATCCCAGTCCAGGATTGACTCAAGATAACCCAAAACTCAGAATAACCCATGTAAAACCATATGTAAACAAATTGTGCTCTTACTGCTCATCAAAACATCTCTTTCCATGGTCTCAGGCTGGACCATGACCCAGCAGACAGTTTCTTTTTTTTTTTTTTGGTGTGTGGCAAGAAGAAACATAATTTTTAAAATCATGCAAATGAAGAACGAGATCTTTGTATAAAATAAACAGACAACCCATTTTTCACCTGTAATTGTTTCTTTGCCACATTAATAAAAATATGGTGTGTATTATGGTTAATGAATATGTAAATGAGAGATGATTAATAACTCATTTGGAGAGAAATGGGGAGATTCATTTACCTTCTGCAATTCCTCTGTACTTCCCATTCACTATTTGTTGTCCATGAGGGTGGGGAGGGCCTGGCACAGGGTGCCCAGAGAAGCTGTGGCTGCC